>JADEZO010000013.1:0-549194 GCA_016807845.1 Colletotrichum eleusines | reverse complement strand
AGGCTGTTATATTAAAAAAAGAAAAAAAACTAGCACTATAAATAAAAAGGCTATAAGGCTATTTTAGGCCTAAAAGAACTATATCTTATTATTATTATAAAGGATATTATATAATAACTTTAAGGATAAAGGTATATAGGAGGGGGAGCAATTATAATAGTATTCCTAACAGAAGATATAGGTCTTAACGACTGGTCGCTAAGCCTCTAGTAACCCACCCTACTTATAGAGCTTTATTAGATATAGAGGCCTACTAGTTAATACCTCTATAAGCTTTAGTCTTATAATACACTAATACCTACTATTAAGCCCTACCTAGTTAAATATCTCTAGCTAATTCTATTATAGCTATGAAGTATAGTAAGCCTAACAGATATATAGTATAAAAAAGTTATATTTAAGAGAAATATACTTGTCTTTATATACTAGCTTTTTTAATATAATAGTTTTTTTAGAGGGTGTGAAGTAAAAAGTATACTTATATCTCTAGTATTAGACTTTTAACTTCTTAATTAGCCTTTCTAAAGTCATATTAATATAAAAGCTAGGTATAAATATAATATTTTCTAGCCTAAACCCCTTCATTTCTAGTCTTTTTATTATATAGAAGGTTATATATTATATAGTTGATAGCTTTTTACTAGATAAAATCTAATACTAGACTTTATATATTAGTTATTTATATTAGCTTCATAAGAGCTAGAGTTAACAAGTAACTTACTACTTATAATATAAAAGTCTTTATCGTTTTTAAAAATAGTACTCCTACTAAGAATATACAAGATAAAAACTAAAGTTAAGAATATACTAATTATTAATATAAGTATAAATAAGTTATTATTAAAGAAGTAGGAAGCTGTTATAACTATTGTTACGGTCAGTAATCCGACAGTAGGTTTTCCGCTAATAGTATAGCTGAGGTTAATACTTGGTAACAGTATTATTGGCTTGCTGGTCTGCTGATCACCTGGTGATCAATCATCTAGTCAAAAGTCGTAAGGGTAGCTTAGATAGCTCCTTATCAATGAATCACTAAAGGGATACTGAAAGGTATTCAGAGAATGTATCACAAGTTGATTGCTAAAGAGCTATAGAAGTCTGTTCTTAGGCGGCCCAAGTCTATCCTATATATAAGTCCTACTGTCTTGGTACCGTATGTTTAAAGGACGACATCTGTATCTTGGGAGCACGGCTCCCGTACGCCTGGCAAACGGCTTCTGTATCCTTGGCGTATAGATCTAATCTCTTATCTTATCGTCATATGACTTATACTATAGTTTCTCTGTTTCCAGGCGATCCCTCATGTTCCTGTGATTCCTGCATATATCCTGTCCTGTAGCCGCCAGGTGCCCATAGGTGTCCCCCTGGTCCGGTTATACCTAACAGGTCGTAACATCAGGTCTCCCCTCACAAGGTCTAATCCCTAGACCAATATAAGTAGGTGGTGTCTCCTAGGTTAAGGAGTCGTCAAGCTTATGTCCTTATTCCACTATAGTGCTAACACCATGTTAGGTCGCATTTAAAAATCAAAAGATTTAAAATCCGTTCTTTATTTAGCTTACAACGATATATTTAATTGTTTTGGCTTATCTAACGTTATACCTTATACCTGTTGTTTCTATATAAAGTATCCTTGTCGTATAGCAGAGGGTGTAAAAGTGTGTTAAGGTTATAAAAACCTTAAGCGTCCTTATAACGGAATAATAATAGCATTAAGTTATAAGTTCTTTTCTTTATATAGTGTTCTAGTAATGGTTGTTTACTAACAAATTTTAGTAAAAAGGCTAAGTGATTAACGTCAAGAATAGGAAGAGAAAGAGGAGCAGGCAAGCGATACCTTGCTCAATCTTTATGAGAAGCTGGCACATATTTAGGCCAAGGTGGCAGAAACAGCAGGTTGTTTATTACGGATTTACGCGATTTATAAGAGAGTGAAAGAGCGTCATGTTAAGACGTTTGCTTGTGGGATGTAGGAGTTAGATAAGGGTAACGAAGTTCTTCCTGCGTTGAATGCTCATGAGCGCTACATGGTAAGTAATCTTTAGGCTAATGGCGTTAAGAACGACCCTATCTGGTTGGAGTTCAGGATTAGGGAGGAGTTTACTGACTTGGGTCCCTTAATACCGAGTTGTTCTGGTGGAACTATTCAAGCAGCTTCCAGCAGTGCTATAGGTTTATAATAGGTTCCCAGGAGTTGTCCTTATATCCATAGTTTTTCTATTTGATAAGATATTACTCTTCTCTATTTTCTATACGTTGGTCGATAATTTGTTTAACTTTATATTCTGGTTTATATATATCTATAATAATATAATCTTTAGTATAGGATCTTTTTAGTACTAGTTTAAGAAGTATAACATGGAATACCAGGTGGATCTTTATTATATCCGGTAAATCAAGTTTATAGTTAACGTTTAAGACTTCCTTAAGGATTTTAAAGGGTCTAAGTTTTTTATAGTCAAGTTTATCGCTTAGTCGCTTAGTTTTAATGTTTTAACAGATGAGATATACGCTATCTCCCTCCTTAAAGGTTGGTCCCTTAATCCTTGCTTGGTTAAAGTATTTTTTTATTTATTGTCTAACAAACTTAAGGTCTTTGGTAACCTTGTTTTAGATTTCTCATAGTTTGTTAAAGTCGGCCACAGCTTTTAAGGCTTATAGTCCTTATTAAGGTTCTCCATACGCGGTTGGTTGGAATCTGTAGTTTAAGTAGAATAGTGAGTGTTATATGCTTTCTCTAATAGCACTGTTATAGGCGAATTGGGCTAAAGGTAGTAGAGGTACCTAATTGTTTTGGTTGTAGTTGATATAGCATCAGAGATACTGTTCAAGTATCTGATTAATTCTTTCTATTTATCTATCGGTTTATAGATAAAATAATATCGATAATTTATAGTCTATTCCAAGTTGCAGGATCAGGGATTTCTAAAACTTGGATATAAACAGCTTATCTCTATCTAATATAATTTCCTTAGGCAATCTATAGTTGCTAATGATATACTTAAGGAATATATACGCTAGGTCTTCTGCCATGCTTGACTCTAGGTATAGAATAAAATAAGCATACTTTATAAGTCTGTTAACTATTATAAGAACACTGTTATAATAGGTTTTTATAAGTGGTTCTTTTAACTTTAGTAGTTTGATAATAAAGTCTAATAAGATCAAGTGCCATGCTTCTGGTGGCACTAGTAGTGGTTGAATTTGCCTGTATGGCTTATAAGGACTGTTTTTGCTCTTCTTGTATATCTCACAGTCCTTGATTGCTGAAGCCACTTCTTTATATATGACTTTCTAATTATAGTGTTATCTGATTTATTTAAAGGTTTTTATGATTCCTTGGTGTCTATATGCCCTTGTGCTGTATATCTTATAGATCTAGTCTACTGTTATTCTGCCAGTCATGCTGGTATTAACATATTTACCGATTATAATAAGTTTATACAAAGATACAATGTCACCGTTATTATCGTATTTAAGAATTACTTATGTTTCTTCTAGTACTAGGGTCTTATGGTCTAGTCTTCTGCTAAAAGCGTCTGCTCTCCCGTTTTTAATGCTTTCCTATAGACAATTTTAAAGTTGTATTCTAAAAGAAATTCTGACCATCGGATTTATCTTTTGTTAAGAACCTTTAAGGTTATAAAATAGGAGAGATTCTTATGGTCTATATATACCAGGACTTAGTGTTTAGTTCCTGATAGGTGTGGTCTCCATTCTTGGAATACTTTAATAATAGCTATAAGTTCTTTATCATAGATCTAATAGTTTAATTCAGGTCCATAGAAGGCTTTAGAGTAGAATACGTATAGATAAAGTCTTTCTTCCTTGTCTTGTTGTCCTAATTATCTGCCTATAGTAAAGTCTAAGGTATTAGTCTCAACTTTGAAGGGTTTATCTAGGTCAGGTATTTGAATGACTGGTTCTAAAGTTATAAGCTTCTTGATTTTATTAAAGGATTTATCATATTCTTCTGTCCACATGAATTTGGTGTTCTTATATATAAGTTTTTAGAGTCCTCTAATATAGCTTATATAGTTCTTAAGGAATCTTTAATAAAAGTTTATAAATCCTAAGAAGGATTATATATCCTTAACGTTCTGTGGTATAGGCTAGTCCTTAACTGTTTAGATCTTTTTTTCTTGTATTCTGATTTCGCCTAGTGTAATAGTAAATCTAAGGTAGTTAACTTTTTATGTATAGAATTTGCTTTTTTCTGGTTTAACTAGTAGTTTTACTTCTTAAAGTTTTTATAGTACCTAATATATATGTTTTTTATGATCTTTAAGTGTTTTTAAAAAGATGAGGATATTGTTAAGGTAGCAGATAATAAAGATGTTGAGATTTTCTTAGAGAATATGGTTAATTATTGTCTGGAATGTTGTAGGTGTGTTGGTGAGTCTGAAAGGCATGACGAGCGTCTTGAATAGGCCTTGTTATGTTTAGAATGCTGTTTTCCATTTATCTCCTTCCTTGATGTAGATTAGGTTATAGGCTCCTTTCAGATTAAGGGCTATAAACCATTTAGCTTTATATAGAAGGTCTTATAGCTTTGAGATAAGTGGTAGTGGGTATATGTTTTTCTTGTTGATGTCGTTGAGTTGTTAATAGTTAATATATAGTTGTAATTTCCCATTCTTTTTAGGTATAAACAGGATTAGGTATCCTGCTGGTAAGTCTAATGGTCTGATATATCCTCTCTTAAGATTTTTATCTAGCTATTCGTTAAGTGCTTTTCGTTCTGTCTTGTTTAAGTTATAGATCGGTTTTAACCTGGGGTATATTCTAGATAGCAGTTCAATTTCATGGTCGTACAGACTATGTTCTGGTAACCCTATTTCTAGTTCTTTAGCGAACAATTTCATATATTTTCTATAGATCTTAAGGATTACTAAAAGTCGTTCCATTATTCTTTATTCTTAATCTATTAATCTAAATCCTTCTTCCTTGGTAGGTTTAATCCTTTAGATGTATACAACGTACTTTAGTTATGTCTATGATTTGTGTGGGGGTTATAGCATACAACGCTGCCTCACCGCTGAATTTCTCTACTAAAGTTAGCCAGACTTCCAGTCTATGTCAGGATTATTCTTTCTCAACTATAGGATACCAAGTATAACATCTAGTTATCCTATTGCTATAATATTAAAGACTAATTGACTAAGAAATGAAACTGCACAAAAGATGTGGCGCGCCATTGATGTTATCAATTGACACAAGATCATTACCTATATGTGGAATCTAAGTCACCTCCTCAAGGGCTATGGAGACTATTGGCCTTGCACAGTTATGTTATGATAGGCAAGAACCCTAGGTAAGCAACTCCTAGGTAAGAATCCTATTTTTTATGCGTGCGTGCGACCGGACTCGAACTCGCACACTCTCGTGCACAGAGCTAAGCTGGGCTCATAACCACTAAGAAATGAAACTGCACAAAAGATGTGGCGCGCCATTGATGTTATCAATTGACACAAGATCATTACCTATATGTGGAATCTAAGTAATTGTTTATAATAGTTATAGGTAACCATAGAGAGGTACACAGTCTCTAATTTAATAGTTCCTTTACTATACATAACTACTTCTCCTTTAATAGTTTAAAGGGTATATAGGTTATCCTTATATCGCTATAGAATATTTTATTAATTCACTAGTTAAGGTGATATTAGGTTTACCTATGCTCTACTGTCTATCATAACTTAAGTAGGCTGTCTATTAATTTGGACTTTAAGTATCAGGTGTGTATCGTTATTGTTTATGGTTGTTATATATAGGGACTTCCTGCCCTATGTTACCTTCTGTGGTCCCGTTATAGTCAGCGTTTGTCGTTTTTTAACTATTTCTTGGCGTCATTATTGTTAGTAGAAGCGTCCTTTTATACCTAAGTTTGCTATATATATATTTTTCCTTTATAATATAAAATATATTTCTTATATATATAGTTAGACCAATGTTTAGTTATCTTATACATATAAGCCATTAGTTTCTTTAAGCTTGGCTAAAAATTGAGCTAATTATTACGATATTCTTTAATTTCCTATATTCTTAATTTATGATCTATATAGATTCTAGGAATTAGCTGTTTATTCCGCCTCTATGGGTAGAAAGAGAATAGTCCTTTTTCTTTCTTATGTTTCTTACAATCATTATAGATACATTCCGCCTAGAATACACCATAATGTGTAAGGTGATCAGGATCTAATCGTTTATTATCCCTAAACATAGATGTTTCCTTAACTCCAAGGATTAGTATATGGTCTTAATCTAGGTCTTGAGTTCTGTAGAAATGGACTTCCTGATTATTGGTATTCTTCCTGATTTCTCTAAACCCTGCTGCCTTGTCTTTCCTTGTCAGTAGGTTTCTTATAAAGGTTAATACGGTCAAGGGTTTATATACGTTATATAGGTCGTCTTCTTAAGCTAATGGTAAAGAAACGTTTTCTACCTATGTTTAAATACGTTAAGAATAAGTCTCAGTCTTGTTTACTGTAGGGGTTTTTATGTTCCTTAATTCTATCAGTTGTTTGGCTACTTATCGTTCTATCTTGCTTAGTGGAATAAATTCGTTAAGGGATTCCCCAGTATATAAGTCGTTATCTTGGTTCTAACTAAGACTCTCTCTCATCTAAAGTCTAGGTTCTGGGAAGTTTATGACCTTTCTGGCCATAGCCATAATCTTGGTAGGTAGGCTAGTGATTTTCTAGGTTTCAACCTATATCTATTAGGTGAGTTCTAGAAGTTTTAATATGTTGGTTGACTTCTCCTGGTTCTTAATATGTCTCCTAAGTTCCTTATAGAGTTATAGGTAGATCTATGCTTGTCTAACAGGCTTGACTTATGCTTCCTCCTTGATTTCCACTTGGTTCTAGAGGTATCTCGCTTGTTATTATATATTCCTAAGTGTTTTCTTAAGTTTCCTTAGAACGCTTTTATTATGTTCCCCTATTATTTAATTAATCGTTCTATTAGTATAAAAGATATCGCTATCAACGGTTTTCTTAAGAAGGGTCATAATGACGTCTTGTTTATTCAACTTAGTTACTTGGTTCTTTCCTGTTTTCCTAACCATCGCAAGAATCTTATGGTAAAGTCCCTTGGGGTACCATCCTGCTTGCTCTTTACTGTCTTGGTGTATCAGGCAGTTGTTGTTATAGCAGGCAGTCCAAGAGAGTTAATTATGTGGCGTTTCCTTAGTGGCCGTATTGGCTTTCTTAGCGTGCTTAGGTAGCGGTTTATTTTAGAGTCGCTTAGGTTGCTTACAATCTTATATATAGTGTCCTATTTTTTTATAATTAAAACATTTAATAGTGTTAGGATCTTATATTAGGTATTTATCTTGTCTTTTAGCAACACTGACATCTATAGGTCCTATGTGATATCTGTAGGCAGTGCTGCCACAGTTTTCTTATTATAATATCTTTAGTCTATACTTCTAGCTGATGTTGGCACCAACCCTACTAGGCTATATTTATTATCCTTTTTGTTTGAGCTGTCGTTTGTATAGTCGATTATCAATTTTAACAGCCTTATCTATAAATTCATGGAATTTATCTGGTCGGTCGTCTTAACTAAGTTCATCTTTAATGTCTTCCTTAAGTCCCTGATAGAACTTGGCCATTAAGGCTTTATCTCCCTATTCTAGTTTAGAGGTGATATGTCGGAATTCAGCGGTATATTTACTAGCTGATCCTTTCTAAGTAAGGGTTATAAGTTCTCGTTCCGCTACACATTCCTTATTAAGGCTACTAAAGACTTTTTTAAGTTGTTTCTTAAAGTTCTTTAACTTCCTAAAGATTTTTTTAGTATTATCTTCTTGGTTTTCTCTATCGTTATCCAGGTAGTCCTATATTATAGGTTTAAACCAGGCTAAGGCGTCTTTCTTTAAGAATAAGGCGGCATATAACACCTTATTAGCCTTAGTTATAAAGGAATCTTTATAGAACTTAAAGTAGGCCTTGGTTTAAGTAAGGAATCCTTATAGGGTTCCTAAGGTCCCGTTATAGGGTTCAAGATCTAGGTATTTGGCCTGTAAGGGTGGAGCAGGCCTAGGTACCAACAGCTAGGCTTGGAGTTACTGATTCTCTTCCCATAACTAGGTAATCATTTCAAGCAGCTGTTGATTAGTTAGTCCAGTTATAACCAAGGTTAAAGCGGCAGCGTATAGGGTAAAAGTAGACATCATGGAATACTATTAGGTGAGTATTAAGGTCAACTTACTTAACAAGAGCAATCAAAGTGTTACGGTTAGTAATCTAACAGTAGGTTTTCTACTAATAGTATAGCTAAGGTTAATACTTAGTAACAGTATTATTGGCTTGCTGGTCTACTGATCACCTAGTAATCAATCGTATGGTTAAAAGTTGTAAGGGTAGCTTAGATAGCTCCTTATTAATGAATCACTAAAGGGATACTGAAAGGTATTCAGAGAATATATCACAAGTTAATTGCTAAAGAGCTATAGAAGTCTGTTCTTAGGCGGCCCAAGTCCATTCTATATACAAGTCCTACTGTCTTGGTACCATACGTTCAAAGGACGGCATCCGTATCTTGGGAGCACGGCTCCCGTACGCCTAGCGAACGGCTTCCGTATCCTTAGCGTACGGATCTAATCTCTTATCTTATCGTCACATGACTTATACCATAGTTTCTACGTTTCCGGGCGATCCCTCATGTTCCCGTGATTCCTGCATATATCCTGTCCTGTAGCCGCCAGGTGCCCGTGGGTGTCCCCCTGGTCCGGTTATGCCTAACGGGTCGTAACAACTATAACTAAGAAGCTATTCGAAATTGAGAAGTACCTATTCAGTTTTTTTCTTAACTTTACTTTAGAGGTTTATTTACTTCAGCTTACCTAGGTTTTTAAAAATAAACTTTATAATTTACATATTTAGTACTTACTTAATTACCTTTAACTTACTAGTAATAGTATATGTAATAAAGCTAGAAGTATAAAGTTACTACAACCGTTAGGTTCTTTATAAAAGTAATTGAAGTACTTCTTTCTTATTTAAAGACTTACTTTATTTTATAAAAGTTATATATACTTTTATTACTCTTGAAGATTCTTTTAGGATTAATTATAAAAGGTTAGTTAGTTACTTATTATACTTTCCTAGAGTTAAATAAGGTTCTCTAGTATATATAGTTTTTATAAAGTTATTTTCTTATTATTTACGTATAAAAGTGTTATTTAAAGCTTAACTATATAAAAAAACAGTCCTAACCAAAGATATACTTTAGATTTTAGGTACTTAGTATACCTTAGGCTTTATTATAGCTATATTCTAGTTTACTAACTAAGCTAATAAATCATATATTAATGAGGCTTTTATAAGTATTTTATGATATATCTTATAGGTAATGTTACTTACTAAGTTACAAGAAAAAGTATATTACTTCTTAAAAGCTAAAATTAAAGCTTAAAAAAATAAAAGTAACTTTATTATCTAGAAGTTATATTTAAATACCTTTTTATAAATTCTTTTAAAATTAAAGCTTTAATCTAGCTAGTTATAAAATTATTTACTTTTTACTACTTATGAATTCCTTATCTTATAGTATATAACATATTTACTATAATTATCTATTTCTACTTACTAACTTTATTAGTTACTTAATAGCTAATAATAAGTATAGGCTTAGTATTATTTTACCTAACTTATTACCTAATACTAAGAAAGTTTTATTAAGTGAAAGGTTTATAATAAGTATTTTAATATATAATATTTTACTTTCTTATATATTCATTAAGTATAAGTACTTCTAAGCACTATACAGGCCTTTTAACTCTATTCAGCTTAGTAAATTACTAGACTTTATATTAAGTAGTAAAAAGGTTAAGCTTTATATCCTTAAAAAACTAATTTTTATAAATTATAGCTAGTTTATAAAGCATGGTACTAGTAAGTAAGCTAATTGTTATTTCTAAAGATATTATAAGATTATTACATAAGTATAAGTGATATAAAAAAAGTAGCATAAAAATAAATCGTTCAAGTAAATATACTTTATAATAATAAACCTTTTATTAATACTTATAAATTAAGGCAAAGCTAACCTTATAACTATTATAAAGTAAGTATATTTGATTAGTAACTTATAAAGTTAAAAGTAGCTTAGTCTCTTTATATCTAGTTATCTACTATATATTTCTTATATATAGGCTTATTCTATAGTAATCTAGAGTAAGAGTATAATTACTAAGTAAAGGTAGAGGTATATAGTAAGGTTAGCCTAGAAGGTAGTATTCTATAGTAATATTTTATTCAATATACTAGTATGTCTCTTCCTTTAGTATATATGTTATATATACTTTACCTTCTAATAAGTATAGGTATCTATAATATAGTAGTACTACTCATTAAGCTATATATGTCAAAAGGTATATAATAAGAAGTTTTTAACTTATAGTTTTAGTAATATTTATAACGGTAAGCGTAGGCTCTAGCCTAAGCCTCTAACTAGGTATATAGTCTATAATACGTTCTTAAGTATAACCTGGTAAAGTTATACTGATATTTATAAATAGGATATTAGTTATACTACTATTTAGTATATAAACTATAAGTAAGAAAAACAAGTTATTTAAATTAATAATTCAATACACTAAAAGAATCTTAACGTTAAATAGTTTTTAAATTCATAACGTTTTAATAAAATAAAATAGAATTAGATAGGAGCCTTAATTAGGAAAAAAAATAGATTTAAAAGTAGGTTAGTATTAATACTTAGAATTTAACTTAGTATTTTAGATATTTACTAAGAAGCCCTTTAATATACCTCTCTTAGTAAGTAGTTACTAATTAATTACCAATTAACTAGTTTATAGTATTCTACCTTTATCCTTGGGAACTAATTATGTTATATTAAATTCTAAGAAAAGATCATGGTAATTCTTTATATAAATCTGTAGGAAAAAATATAGAAAGACTATTACTATTACTTTTTTGTAATTTATATATCTCTCTAACTTTTAGGTTTTATTAGTAATTTATATTATATTAAAAATAGTAGGTAGAATAAAGATTAAATATAAATTAGTCATATTATTATGTCAAGAAAAAGAACTATACCTATATATCTACGTTAGTGAGATATAGAGAGCAAAAGATAGTAAGTTTAGTAAATTTAAGGTGACAAAATCTAGGTGGGCTTAGGCTTAGACTTTCTGCCTGTCACTGTACATACCAGGAGCACTTGGATGCCGCTATTTCCCTTAGCAGCGGAGGCCTCAGGCCTTACAAGGTCTCAAGACACTTTGAATATCAGACTAATGAATAACCGAGCAAACAAAGCAAACAAGAAACATATAAACCTCTTGTTGAAAGGGAGGGGGGATAATTTATAACAACAGCAACAAAAAAGAACAACAACTGGTCGAGTCTAGGCGAAGAAACCTGACATAAGCATTAGGTACTCAGGCGATGCGATTTTGGAAAATGTCGCGGTAGTGGTTCCGCATCTGGACGGGACTCTCGGGCGGCTCGGGGCTGTTGGGGCCCTGGCGGCCTATTACCATATCAGCGTTTCGGATGACATGGAGGCCACAATCGTAGCCGTTTGATTGTTGTGTGCACTTTTTACACTTTAGTGATCCGTATCAGATGTCATTGGAAGGATTGTCAGCTTACAACCGCCCTGACGGGCTCCCGAATCGGCTTGCCGCTCCCAAACGCCGCACTCCAGAATTTCCGAAGCATCTTAGTGCCGTTGTCTAGGTGACTCTGGCTGAACAACGAGTCGTAAAAGCGGACGTCGCCATCCGAGCTCCACACGAACAGGGTCCAGTGGGATTGTTCACAGACCGGGACAAGCAACATCTTCTTTGTACCAAGGTGTCGTTCGTGATAAGGGCGGAAGTACGCAGGCGCCTCGTCGCACTCCGAAGCAGCCTGGACGAGAATCGGGTTCATAACCCCAAAGTTGTCGTCCCGCTCCGCTAGGAACTCGAGGGTCCTGAAGACAATGTCGTCGTTGAGCAAACCCTGGGGCTCCAAGGACGCAAGGGCGTGGCGATACCCACTGGGGCCGAGGCTGGCACCCAGTACAAGCTCCTCATCAGTGGATTCAATGAATTCCGGGGACTTGGCGGCACCCAAGATTTCCTCCTCCTTGCTGTTTTGCTTCTGCGTCTTGGGAGTTGAGGATGGCACGGGGATGGCCTTGGCTTTAGCCTTGGTGTAGACGGTGTCGTCGGGGAATGGCGAGGATGTAATGACCTGAAAGCATGACTGAGCATCAATAAACAGAATTAATGATGAATGAGACAGCTTTAAGTCAGGGATTGAGTTCTTACGGGCGAAGGGGGGCGCGAAGGGCCAAAGGGGATGTCCGGGTTCTCCCTCAGAGACCAAAGCAGAAAGTCGGTCGACAAGATAGGTAGCTTCTCAGCCCTAGACTTCCCATCTAAAACCAGTAAATGTGAGCAATTCGCTTTTTTAGGTCTTGATCATAGCAAGAACAGCCAAGTTAAAAAGCTTACTAATGGCTGTTGGCTTAGCCTCGTCCTTGACGCGCTTGGGTTGCGGGAGACTGGAAGCACCCTAATCCTTGAGGCGGGCCGAACGTCGAAGGTTGTATCTGTCGTCCGACATGTTGCTATTGCTGTTGCTGTTGCTGGAGGTAGTGGTGGTGATGGTCGGAGAACACAAACGACAAGTCAACGGAGAGGGGAGAAAAGGCTCGTGAAGGAGAAACACTGAAGAAAAATATGGACACGCTGGGAATCCGAACGGTGGGTGTTGAAGTTGACGGTGAGGGGGCGACTACAACAACAATAACACCAATAACCAAACACAGTCACCTGACGCGTCAATCAAGGGAATGCACGGAGAAACAATCTTTCAGGGCCGCACTCAGTACACACGCGCTCAGGCGTTTCTTTTAGCATTAGGTGTTCTCAAAATCGCAAGACCGGTGAACTAAGAGGACCAGTTCCCTATCCCCATCGTTCGTATAAATCTAGTAAAGGTAAAGGTCGTCTGGGTCTACGGCGTGGCGGCTCATGAGGATTCCATCGGAGTCATAGGTCTCGTGGACCATGGCGTCGGCGCCACCGATGACGGTCGTGCCGCCGCCGGTCTGGTAGGCGATCGGGACTCGGAAAACGTAGGCGATGCCCGATTGGCGCCTGTCGTTCTCGGCACAGGCTGACTGGCGCATGCGCACGAGCATGGTGCCGACGAGGGTGAAATCGCGGCTACCCATGAGCCAAACGAGGGTGCCGAGGGCGAAAGGAGCGTAGTAGGTGCCAAGTATTCGGTAGAGCTGCACGATATGATCGGTGCGCCAGGTCTCGGGAGGCTGGAGTGCGACTTAGCATTAGCATGTCTATACAAAGTGTAAACGATGACGATGGAGCATTCGCGTCAACCGGGGGGGGGATGATGTTGACCTACTCGAGACGGCTGTGGTGGCTCTGCCGACTGGGTAGATGACGCGTTCCATTCGGAAGGCGTTGAAATGTCGGAGCGGGCAGAGGAGAGAGGGGATGAGGAATGGTCTGCGGAGTCCTTACGTGTAGTAAGAGACATAATAGGCGAGGGGCAAAGATGAGGTGGTGTGAAATGAGGCTTTTGAAGGCAAAGGGAGTCGCTAATATGAGGGGGAGCCGAAGGAAGTCATTAGCAAGAGGCACAGGAAGACAAACATTAAGTGAAGGATAGTCTGTGGTGGGTGTGTGCTCTTACCTTGCTTTTGATGTTTTAGGAAATAAAAGCTGTGTTGGTTTATGAGTTGAAAATCCGTCACTGGTGAACTTGCGAGACGAGTGAGTGAGTGAGTGAGTGAGTGAGTGAGTGCCTCGAGCTCATACGCGTACCAAGTGATGATTGCATCTACTTGAAACGATACGTATCTCTTACATAAAACTACCTAGGTACGTACCTAGGGCACCTAAAGTAGTCTACCGGTATCTCACACAATGGGACCTGTTGGTTGATGGAGAATATGGGCCGCGTAGATGGGGCAACAAAGCAGGGGATCAATTTTAATAAGCAAAATGTGATATATTAAGCAAAAACTAACTAATAAGGATTAGCAGCGATTGATTCTTTTTTTAAGGTAGGTGTCTTGTGATGGGGACCGGAGCTTCGCAATTTGGTGTATAGGTCTACCTTCCATCCACAGATCGGGCTGGGTGGTAGGGCTGAGAGACCCACCCACGGAATCAACCCCACTTAGCGTCTTTATTTTTTTTCTTCCTTTTTCCTCTTCTCTTTTCTTGCTCGGGGCATCAAGAGTTACGACGGTCCGACCAGCGCTTTGTTCTTTGTCGTCTTTTGTTTTCAGTCAGCTGTACGTTTGTTCTCTGGTTTTGCGCGTCGTTTCAATTTGTTTGATTACCCCGGTCTCTCTCTTTCTCTCTCTCTCTCTCTTTCTCTCTCTCTCTCTCTTTCTCTCTCTCTCTCTCTCTTCTCCTCTCTTCCAGATGGACGACTCGCCCCCCCCCCGGCCATCAACGACAAGGTTCGGCACCCTCCCTTGATCATCTTCTATGCGGGGTTGATGACTAACACGACATACAGCGTCTGGTTAATACATATAGCTATACCGTCGACCCGACAGATGCCCACATCTCCGAGTTCGTCCACACCACCACCGCGACCAGGCGCCAAGTGGCTCGTTTTCAGACGCACAACAACCAGACCACTACCGGCGTCATGAGTGGATTCGCGGCCAAGGGCGTCAAGGCAACTAGCGCCGACCTGCGGCACCAGAAGAACCTCCTCTACCTGGGCAACACCTGGCCCCGAGGCGTGTGGTATCCCGATGGCTACCTCTCCAATGCCGAAAACCCCGGTCGCGACCTGGTTTCTGGCATGGTGGCCCTGACGAAGCACCATCTCCGCCTCGAGCTTGGCCGGTCTCTCTGGGACATGTAGGACAACTCCCAAGAGAGCCAGGGCTGGCTGACGCAGGCCATCGGCGCATCAAAAGGCCGGGTGTTTGGCGCCAAGATCCCGAGCCAGGCCCTCAAGCTGCTCCGGGAGCACCACCAGGAAGGCAAGGAGAAGAAGCCCAAGACCAAGCCGTCCGACTGCGACCCCGAGCTCGCCCGCGCCGACGCCAAAGCCGAGTCCGACGTCGTCCCGCCCGCCCTCTCTACGGAGGGAAATCTGTCTCCTGTCGTCGTGACAAAAGAAGCGCCACGCTCGCCTGCGCCCGCACCGCCCCCCCTGATCACAGAGGGATACCCCGCCTCTTTCCCCGCCGACCCGGAAGACGCGGCCCCACCAAAGCCGCAGACCCTGCAATCGTCCCCACCGCGCGAGGATGATGGCAACGAGTCGGAATGCTCCATCGACGGCGTCATTTCCCACATGCTGTCCCGACCGGGGATGCCGCTGGCCCCGACGACAAGCAAGCAACGCGCCATCGTCGCCGAGGCCGAGGCGCGCAAGCGCAAGAGGGAGGGGCAGAAGGTGAAGCGCGAGGAGAGGGCGGCGGCCCGAAACAAGGCGGCGACGGCCGTGGACAAGGACAAGGTGGCGAGTCTATACGCCGGGGAAGCGGCCAGATCGGCGCGCAGGGTCGGGAGGGAGCAGCTCGCGGGGGTTTTGTCCGCTGCCAAGAGGAAGGAGATCGAGAGGGGCGTGGCCGTCACGGTCAAGAAGAGGGTCAAGAAGATACTGTAAGGTTCAAGGCTTGTCGGGGTTGTTGTGTCACTGCTTGCGCTGTTTGTTCTTGTTATTCCTATATTTGCTTGGGGCGGCGGGCGCAGGGGGCGCGTGGCTTTTCTTTTTCTTTTCGATCGCGGACTAATTCATTCAATTGACAACCAGCGCTCTTCGTAGAGCGTCTGTCTTGCAGGAACTGCACGTCTATCTGCTTGCCCGTGTCGTAACAAGGGAAGCTTTCAGTGAGAAGGATCCGGGGTGCGGGTGCTTGCCAAGATACATGATACATGGGCAGTACATGCTATAAAGGTGCAAGCAAGTGGGGCAAGGGGAGTAAGCCGTGTTTCCACTGGGGTGAACCCACATAATGGATGAGTTCGACAGCCAAACTTTTACGATTTTGTGGGTCCAACCACGACACAAGCATACCGGCTTATCGACTATCCGCCGCATACAACTAACGGATTGCTTCTACCATCTACCTACTATGTAATTACACTAGCACGGCGGATACAGTGCTGGCATATCGGCGGCTGTCCTACACCTGCCACAAACACAAGCATTACAGATGCTTGGCAGAGATGACGTTATGCTTAACACGGCACGATGTGACTTTGCCGTTGCCAATCAATTGATTCAAAGCGTCGCTCTACGCCAGCGACTAAATCATCATCCAAACACACTTTCGTCCATCACCACCAGACGCATCGCATCGCATTGCGCGATCCACTCGCGCAATGCTTCGCCCTACCAGACATCCATCACACTCCGACCCCTGCTTGTACAATGCTTGCTTCTGCTCGGTCGCGCCAAGTCACAAGCCCGGAGATGGATCACCGTATCGCGAACGGGAACAGCAGACCGTTTTACTTTTAAAAATAATTCAGACACCGGTAGCGAGTCTGTGCCAAGTTCTGATTCTTGGAGGGGGGCCCCCCCATCTCGGACCTTCCTCGTCAAGTATTTCCATGGATTTCGACTCACTCCCATGCTGACTCATCACTTCTTTCCTCACCATGTCCATCTCAAGAAAACGGCCGTGATTACTTACTCCTGTTCCCCGCAGGCGCTCTGACGCACCGCCGAGGCCGCGATCGCCACCGCAACGGCCCCATTGCCGCCGTACAGCGCATATTCGACTGGCAGAGGTCTAAGGACCCACCGTTCCTCCATCAGCTCTTGTGTGTGCCGGAAACTGAGGGACCACCTCCGTCTCCGATCCGCCTTGTCTCCACCGCCATCCTGTGCCCCCCCCCCTGAACCCTCGCCGCCGCAAGATGGCTCTTCCATGAGACGCCGCTTCTCCGACGCAATCCGTCGTGCAATCGCAGCCTTCGGGTCCTTGGTGTTCCACAAGGCACCCAGCCGTATGAGACCATGCACCAGCTGGGTGGCGGCGGCAAGGTCGTCGCCGTGTCTTCCCGTCCTTGTTGCTGGCGCAAAGGCAGCGAAGTGCAACGCCGACCTTCCCCTGTCGTCGGGCCAATCATGGTCCCCACCGCCACGGGGCTGTTGGCGCTGCCGATCGATGACCTCCGCCTGGGGCTGTGGCTGAGCCTCGCTCTCGGCGATCCAGTGGATGAGACGCGACAGTCCATTGCAAGCCATGAGGTGTAGACCCGTTATGCCCCCGCCGAGCGGCAAGGGAAGATCCCAGACGGCGCCGTGCTCGATCAAGACTTGAGCGGTCGACTCCTTACCGTGGGCGAGGGCGAGGTAAAGAGGCGTCGCACGCATGCCCGGCTCCGGGCCGCCACCCCAAGGCGTGAGGCGCATGTGGGTGGACGGACAGAGGCACCAGAGGTAGGCGTCGCAGTCGACGGCGACGCCCGGGTGGCACAGGATCCATTCCACCACCTTGTCACGTCCAGAGGCAGCCGCAGCATGGAGCATGGTAGCACGCGGTACACCGGCAGGCTGGTAAGGGAGATCGTGATCATCGCGCATGCAGGTCCAGGAAACAAGGAACTCGCGCGTGAAGAGGGAGTCGGGAGATACGCCTGGAGCAAGATGGGAGGTGAGACGTCGGAGTAACGGGAGGTTTCCTTGCTGTGCTGCGGAAATGAGAATGGCGTCTTGGCTGCAGCTATTGATCCCTACGTGTTAGACTTGGGTTCTGATGCCAAACAAGAAAGACGGAAAGGGGAGAGACAGCCTACTCTTTGGGTCGGGAGGTTTCCCTCCACGGGTCTCGATACAAGGGTGAAAAGTGGTCTATGTCGGATTGGACTGCTAATGCGTGAAGAAGGGGGTTAGCGATGCTGTGCCAAGCCCGCGAAGTAGATGCCAGGTGAGCCAGGGAACAGAGGCCGCCAGAAGAAAAGTCGGCATCGACCAAGTGACGAGCGATGGCGCCAAGGACCTTGCCTGGAAGCCCGGTCATGCCAAGAGCCGCAGCGTGAGTATGCACTACGGGATCGATGTGACGAGTGAGATGGCGGCGGACGCCGCTCGACCGCGGTGGCGTGAGTTGTCGGTTTCGTTTGGTCATTATGGTGATGGGGGCGGTGGTGGTGAGGGTGAGGGGGTTTTGTTTTGTTGGCGCTCGAAGGGAAGAGAGATGGGTTTTGATGTTGGGTCAGTCAAGGTGGATGATTACCACTGGCGTGAAGAAGAAAAGGAAAAAAAAAGAAAAGAAAAAAAAAACGAAAAGAAAAGGGACAGTGGAATGGATTCAATAAATGAGTGCGTGCAGATATCACGGCGCGGTTTTGTTTGTTTTGTTAGTTTTCTTGCTGAAGGTAGGTAGGGTGGGTGGTAGGTAGGTACCGGTAGGCACCTAATACCGGTAGACCGGTCAATCGGCGGAAGACAAGACTCGCCAGGTAGCGCCTTACGGCAGGGCCCGTGCCGCACAACCCACCAAGGTGCCAGTAGACCCTACCACTAGAGGTGGGCCGTGAGCCACGTGAGCCACGGGCCCCTTGACATGATGTGTTAAGAATTAACACATGTTAGCTACATCTGTGGCGCTGTGGCTGACGCAGCAAGCGGGCGGCTGGGTGGGGTCCAGCTGGGTGAGTAAGCTGCCACCCGGTAACCTTCCGAACACACTTGCCGGGATATCCAACCACAGTCTGTTACACTAGCAGCATCTAAAAATCACTTTTTCATTATATACTTACACTATATAAAGATAAGGTAATACAGATTTATAATACTACTAGCTAAAAATTATAAATCTATATTTTTAAATATTAAATAAGTACTACTTTAAGTATATATTAATTATACTAATTATAATAATAGTAATAAAAGTATTTACGCTTATATAAAGCTATTTATTAGCTAGTAGCTTACTTTTAATTTACTAACCATAATACTTAAAACCACTGTTATAGAAATAGTTTTAAATACTAATGATATTTAAAATGGTTAAGTATATTAAGACCTTTATTTAAAGATATATATAAAAAGCTTAAAATTTATAATAATACTTTTATTACTTTTATTTTTAAATAGAATTAGATTAAATAGATATAATAATATTAAGACTAAATAAGAATAAGTAAAAAAAGATAGTATACATACTAAAGTCTTTGAAAAAATAAACAAAGAAATTATAATTTAGTTAGGCTACATTACTTATATAGTTTAGTAATAGTATTATTATTATAAAGTAACTAGGTATATAGTAGTTAGTATACTTTAATAGTTAGTAAAGTTAGATAAAGTTAGAGATATAGTAACTATATAAGTTATTAAAGCTTCTTACTTACTATAATAACCTTAAACTTAATCTTTTTTTAAAAATGTTCATAAGTAATTTAATATAGAAGTTTATGAGTTAATAATTAGTTAGTAATTTTATATAGCTAGTTAAATTTCAGGCTTAACGGACTGCAGCAGCCTTGTCCCGCCCTTTGGCTGTCCCCGCCGCCGCCGCGCCCATCTCCAACTTCGTTTCCCCCTCAGTACCCGAACGTGTTGGCGTCCAAAAGCCTTGCCGAACTCGAGCATCTGTGCCGCCAAGGCATAGAGCGCCTCTTTGCGTTTCATGAGGCGCTCGTCCATCTACGATTTAACCCTGTTGCCAGGGCTGCTGATGGAGACTACAGGGCTAGGATCCGAGAGGCCCGCGAGAAGCTCGTTAAGGAGATTTTGTGTGTCGAGAATATGATGGACTATTGTCTCTGGGGGTTGCAAGGTCTTGAGGCAGCTTGAGGCCCTCTTTTGACGTATTACCCCCCCGGGTTGATATGGAGGCACTTCTTGGGCATGTCCGAGGCATTACCTGTGTTGGAGGCGAGGTTGGCAGCGCATTGTTATCGTACATCGGGTAGATTGGTGGGCTGGCTGGCTCTTTGTTAAAGAAAAGGATGACTGACTTGCGTTGCAGATGGCCTTGAAGTGGCCTTGAAGTCTTTTCTTTTTTCGCATATCCATCCGTCTGTTATCATTCTCTCACAGATCTATAATCTATCTAGTCTCTCGGTCCATTTGCTCCCAATATGCGCCACGTATGCATACATGGAACGTTCCACAACTTACTCCCACCCTTCCCCGACACTTCCTATACACCACCGCTCTTCCCCCTGTTCTTGCAGTAGCGGAGGAACTAACGAAAGTCTTCTTGGTTATACCCTCCATCGTGTGACGGACCATCACTACCGCCATACCGTAACTTGTAGTGGTCCGCAGGCCGTATGGCCAGCTGCTGCTGCTCCTGGCTAGTCGTCTCGGCGGAAGTAGTGGAAAGGCGAGATGCCGCACCGATCGTAGCGGGACCTAGGCTTGCAGCACGCTGGAGACGCGGCGGAGTAGCCCCAGGCTCCTCCTGAACGTCGTCGCGTCTTCCCTGAGGATGCCCGCCTCCTTCTCCTCCTTCTCCTTCGCCCAGGTGTTGTACAGGTTACCACGCCCGCGTCTATGTCATCTCGGACGCTTCGACCGTTTGGTCTTGGCAGCTGAACAGGCCCCGAATCCGATGCTGAGGCTTCTGCTGCGGTCTCGCCTCCGAAACCATCGGAACGTGTTCCCCTCTGCCGATTGGGCCGTTGTCATGTTCGAAGGATGAGGATGGGCGAGGTTGGTCGACGGGTCTCAGGATCCGCGCGGCGCGGACGGCTGGTCTGGAGGCTACGAAGTCCGTGGTCTTCGTGTGCGATGTGTCTACGACGATGGGCTGCTTGTCCAACGGGCTTGTCATCGGGTGGTCAGTTGTTGCTGCTACTCGGTTGCTGCTGCCGCCGCCGACGTCGACGTCTTCTTGGTGGACTGGAGCTGTGGTAGAGACCCGCGATGCCGTCGCATCGTTCCCAGTGCCAATCTTGAGCCCGTCGAGAGTCGGCGCGAGCCCGAGTCCCACAGGAGCAGTAGCCGCAGCGTTCGCAGGATATGTCTTCTGCGTCGCCGCCATCGTTTCGCTAGGGCGTGCCGTCGACTTGACCGTTTGTGCTATTCGGCGACCTTGGTGGCGGCGCATCTTCGTTCGGGATCGGGGTCTCGGCTACAGAGACTGGCTCGACATTGTCCGCCTACTGGGTACCGTCAGTCAGCCCATCTGCCAATGAACGGGCGAGCAAAAAAGGAAACACTATCAATGATGCGCAGCGGTTTTGGAACTGGAAGATGGGGGGGCGTGGGTTCTTCCTTACGGCTGCCTGCCTTGGTTGGGAACTCTTTTCACGCGGGCCGGCACAGACGTCCGCGCAGGGAGGCGGCGTTGGGCCATTCTTCAGGCCACTCGGGCTTGTCTTCCTCGTCGTCCTCTCCCCTGTGCCTGTAGTTGGGCTGCAGCAGGGCGGCTCTGGCGAGATCCTCGGCGGTGCTGATGATGATGATGAAGATGATGATGTCCAAGGCGGTCGTCTGGCATGTGCTTTGGTTGATCCCAGCAGCAGCAGCAAAAACAGCAAACAAAAAGGCCAGCACCTTTTGAGACAGAGGACAGACGAGATGCACGGAACGGAAGACGGAGGGGGAGGCCAAGATGGCTGTACAGACTGGCGGGGGGACGTTTTGTTGACTGACATAGATGATGATACCGATACATCCGAACACTATCAATGACAACGGATCATGGCAAGCCGACGCAGGGGCCCGCATGTCATAATCAAGAAAAACAAGCAGGCCAATATCCCTGCTTTCTCTCCGCCGTTTGCTCCGTTTGTTCATGGGCATCCAGGACGCACCAACCACCCTGAACAGAGTCAGTCAGCCAGCCAGCCAGCCAGCCTCTCACCAACCGCAGTCTTGCTCAGCACCGCCTTGCGATCGACGCCCAGAACCGTCAGAATGGGCATGAAGACCTCGTCATAGGTGCCGCGCAGTCCGTCGTCCATGAGTACGTTGGCAATTTGCGACCACACGTCGCTCGCATCAAGCTGCACCGGCTCCTCCTCCTCCTCGCCATTATGTTGCTGCTGCTGCTGCTGCTGTTGGTCCTCTTCTCCTACTGCTGCTGGATCTTGACGTGCACTGCTGCCTTGTCCCTCTCCGTCCCCGTGCTCGCCGTGCCCGTCACCGCTGCTAGTAGCATGATGATAGTGTCCCTCGACGCGAGCCCGCAGCGCCGTCCACACGGCCTCGACCGAAGGTCTCGCCGTGGCGTCCAAGCCGAGCGCCTCGTAAAACGTCTGGACCTGAGCCGCCGACCGGAACGTGAAGTAGTCCTCGTAGACATCGCAGATACCAGCGACGGCGGCTGTAATTTGATCCACCCAACCCGCTCAGTCAGCCAAAAATCATCCATAGTCAAGTGGTCGGATAGGTATTTGCGCCCGCTTGTTAAAATAACTTACTCTGATGGTGCAAGGTCGCAATAAGGGGCATTGGTAGGGACGGATAACGCAGAGAATACGACCACCAGGTGGCGAAGCCTATGCAGGTCGACGTTGCAGCCATGGCCTTCCAGCCCAGGCTTCCTTGGCCAGGCATCTTCCAGTGTACTTCAGGGGTAGGAAGAAGTTCTCTTGGTTCCAGTCTGTTGGAAGTGTCACTCTTGATGGGGTGCAGATGAAGGGGCTATTTATTTCGAGCACGCCAACGGCTCCGTGAAACAACGAAAGCCTGTTGCAACAGTTTTCTTAACCGTAATGACGGGAAATGCCGAAAGAGATGAAGCAGGAAAAAGAATTCATCAGCAGTCAGTGGGGGAGGGGGCATGGATGGCTCCCGTATCAGTTGCCGCCCGTCTATGAGACAGACTCGGATCACGTCAACTTTTGTTTCCTCATCTCCTTTTCCCGTCATACGCGAATTCTCCTCCTTGGAAACGCACGGGGGTAAAAGACAGACAAATGGACGGGTACCAACCCGTCATGGTCTAAGCGGACGGAAGCCAACAGAATGAATCATTCCAGGCGAAGCCGGATCAGATGCTTGCCGTAGCCCATGTCTACAATGGTGAGTATTTAATAGCCCACCGATCCCGTCGATGGATGGATTCTGTCCTCAGATCAGCTTCAGATGTGGAACAGAACAAACGAACGAACCAGTGCAACCAACAACCATGTCGCATCCAGGAGGATACCTAGAGTCATCTCTCAGCAGCACTAACGAGGAGGTCGTCAAGGAGCTCCTCCAGCTACCGAACAGGACAACACAGGAATAAGAGATCCTCTACACCTACTACGCCTGAAAGGGAAGGGGGGCACCGCCTGCGGAACAGGTAATCAATGTCGGTCCACCTATGCCCCGGGGTGTAAAAATCGGATAAACTCGCTTCTATCTGTTCAATTGTTAGCAAGCGGAGATTCAAACTAATCAGTTTAATAAACGAAGCTAGAAGAGAAACTTGCCCTATATATGATGTACTGCTATCTTGAGTGAATACAGCATCCGACCCTTGACGTTGTAGAAGAAGACAATCTAGAGCATCGATAAGATCAGAGCCTAATGGTCTGTTTGCTACCAGATTGGAGAATTAGCTTTCCTCTACATCGAAGACGGATCTCCCGCTGCCATGTCTGAAAAGCGCACCCCGACATCTATCGAGCTTCTTTCCCGGAAAGTCCTGCAAGAAGCGGCGCCGATACCAGCGAGTGATGGCGACGATCGATCCAACGTCATCCTTTTAGATTGCGTATGGCCTCGTCCTATTGCGTTCATCTGTTTCATGTGTGTCAAGAGTCAAGAGTTGTCCATGGCAGCTAATGAGAATCGAAACGACACAGCCAGTTATTCCATTTGGCAGTCAATCGTGTCTTGTACGCTGATGATCTGGACTCCAAGGTATGTACTGTATCAATGTCATTGTGATGCTCGCGGGATTAGCGACTGTGAAAGTCCGCAGCCAAGTAACGATGGTTTGCCGGAGTTGGCTCCAAAACATGCATGGAATAGCACTGTCAGCGAAGCGCTTCCGCAACTCTCGTGGAGAAAACCTTCCACCTATCGTCCATCTGCTCGCCCGAACTGTATTCTCGGGCTCCCACATATCGCCTTCAATTTCCAATGCATCGCCTTGCGCGTCGCTATCGCCTCAGATACTGGCTTCTTTATCGCCCTCCCAATACAACGTTCCACCAACAAGTGGCCGTAGTTTTTCCTCATGTGATGGTCTGTTTTGGATATCTGCTGCGGTTGAGTCGTAAGTCTCTTTACTGACGCGACAAGCGTTTCTCGTTAAGGTAATTCAGCGGCGTATACAGGCCTTTACTATAGCCGGTCCCGCCGACGATGTCTGTCCAACGCGTCTCATGTCATCTCCCGCGCCAGCAGGATCCCAAGCAAATGGGTGACAAGATCCAGTTTCCATATTTCACCGCTTTTGTTGATAACGGTTATGTCGGTGTCGGCGTGTAATGTCTTCGTTTGCTTGCCTTTTGACTTATATGGCGGTGCATCATATTGGCTGTTGTCACTGTTATTGCCGTCTGCGGCTCAAGCGGCCTGGAGCTGTTATACAATGGCGCTGCCCATTTTTGCGACGAGGCTTTCCATGGCCATGCGGGACCATTAATCAATAAGGCACGCAGGTCACAGACAGAGAGACAAGAGTATACTGTCCCTCGTTATACAATACTACTTACTGTCTCATACATGAGAGGAGGAGGAAGTCTCCTTGCTATTGTCTCGGATGTGAGGGTGTCTCACAAGTAGGGTGGGGTAGTTACTATGAAGGAGGTGGAACGGCAGCTGTTTGCACAAAATCCTGGGAAGCTCCGGGAGAGGACGGACTTCCCACAGTGGTTTAGAAACAGACTTGGCCAATGGTCCAAAACTAGGTTCTGTCAATTCTCCAGGCATCTCTGGAAGAAGGAACCTTGCCGCATCAGTGTAAACACACAAAGATTATACCGCTTAAGAAACCGGGTAAAGAAAGATAACTACACGCTAGCAAAGGCATGGAGACTGATCTCACTGTTGCCTACACTGGGCAAGGTGCTGGAGTCAGTCGCTGCAGAAAGGATATTGCATTCAGTCAAAGGCTTCAGACTCCTGCCGACCAACCACTTCAGAGCACAGAAGCAACCGTCAGCGAAGTAACCCTAAGCACTCCTGCTCCTTTAAGAGCAGGTACCCCATTAAGTGCAAAGTGACCTCACACAACCTCAGACCAATAAGACTATAGCAATCCAGGTCAACTATCCAATAGCTGTCAGTAATCATTTACGGAGACCCACTTTTGGGTTATGTGAGGTCACTTCGCACTCAATAGGATACACGGCATAGCAAGGCCAGCAGGTTTTTGGTTTAGTCGCCTTCGACGTGAAGGGAGCGTACAACAGGGTGTGCAAAGAAAGACTGATCCAGAGGATGAGGGCGCGAGGGATTCCCGAGGAGCTCCTCCGGTGGGTATCCGCTTTCTGCTCCGACCGGACGCCAACGATCCAAGTCAACGGACAATCTTCAGAGGCAAAGCTTGCCCCAGGCAGGACTACCTCAGGGGTCGCCACTGTCCTCAATCCTGTTCCTCTTCTTCAATGTGAACCTGCCTAAGGATCCCGGTCAGTTCTATGAATTTAGTGGCTTTTGCGGCTGCTTTGCGCTCGTTCAATACAGCCCAGAGGTTGTGTCGTCCTGGAATAGCTCCTAGTTACTGGCGTCAAAGCTGTCAGAACTGTTAGCATCACAGCAGCATGTATAATACCGTTTGTTGTCCCTCCTAACATTAGCAGTTAGCATCTATAGTATCTAGTACTCTTTAGTTAAAGAGGAAGTCCTTTAGCCTAATCTTTTCTATGCATATCTGCATAAAAATTAAGCTTTATTGCTCGCTTAGCCCCTAATAAAGCTAGAGTGTCTTAGTTGGTTTTAGTGTATAGCGGTAGGAGGCTCTGCCTTAAGTTTCTGCTGCCCAGTTGGCTTGCTACGCCTTACTTGCTTCTCTGTGGGTCTACATTTTGAGTGTTGACCTGAGTGTGTATAGAGACCCTGGTGTGTCTGCCTTGTTGCCTATAGCACCATTTTCCCTCTAGCCTATAGCTTCTTTAGGAGATACAGTTCAGGCAAGCAGAAAATTAACAAATAGAATGTTTTCTTACTAAGAGTTATAAAAGAACTTAGCTAATAGTGTTATTCTATATAAGTTTTAGAGCTAACTTAGCTTCTATATTATTAATACTAAGGTGTTAGGTAAAGATAAAGAGTCTATTCTAAGTTACTTAACCCTTATTATTAGAATTAATTTAGCTACTCAAAGGCTATTATTAGTGAAAAAAGATAAAATGAATATCTATAAGGTAAATATTAAAACTAAGTAAGAAGGTAATTAATAAGGTAAAAAGTATAGCTAGTATATATATAACTAAACTATATTATAATACCTAAAGACTACTATTACTAGTATACCCTAAGTACTAATAAACCTAAGGGTAACTTACTAACCTATATAAGTAATAATATCTTAGTCGATTAGATAATTCTAGCTTAAGTAGGCCTAGAGATATCTAGAAAAAGGAATCCTAATACTTAGTATTTAACATTAGTTAGTAATACTATTATTACTAAGTAGTATAGTAAGATATATACTATAATAGCTAATATTACTTAGCTATTTAGTTTTAAAGTTATATATCTTAATTAGACCTTATAGGTCTGATTAAAGCTAAATAGTTATCTAGAAGTAGAATTCTAAGTTATAAGTAATAATAATAAAGTCTAACTTAAAGATAGAGGGTATATTAAAGGTATATCTTTTTATATCTATCTATCTATCTATTTATAAAGCCTTAATTAGCATTTAATATCCTAATTAGAATAGTAATATTACGGTCAGTAATCCAACAGTAGGGTTTCCGCTAAAAGTAAATAGAGGTTAATACTTAGTAATAGTAGTCTTGGTTTATAGTCCTATTAGTCACGTGGTGATTAGTTATATAGTTAAAGGTTATTAGTATAGCTTATATAGCTTCTTATTAATTAAATCGCTAAGGTTAAATACTAAAAGGTATTTAGGGAATATATTATAAGTTAATTACTAAAAAGCTATAGAAGTTTATCCTCAAGTATATCTAAGTCTATCTTATATATAAGTCTTTTTTTTTAATCCTAATTATAAGCTATAATCCTATTAGTTTTAATCGCTTTATTTACCTTATTAAGTGTTTAACAGAAGAACGACAACGACTGCGGCCCGCTGACAATCCTCAACGCTTTTTGGAAGGTCTCAGGTGTTAATAAATTCGTCACAGCTCCCTATACCGAATGCTTGCCAGTTCTGTTTCAAGCGGCCGCAAGACCAATCTTCTTCATCAGCTTAACAGCTACTGTTGATTCACTATTATGAACTGCAAGTAGAAGCACTACCAATAGTCGCTAGACGTTCCAGGGTATCACGTGAGCTGGCGATACGCCTAGGGCAAGAGATATGGAATTCTCAATCATTGCAATGTCGCCATTACTCGAATTTGGCTGCCTTCTAAGCTTGAATATAGTCACGTAAGCAGGAGTGCCATGCGTGCCTTTGACGGACTTGAGAACACAAGAGTTGACTTGACTCACTATTACTTGCTAGTTTTGTTTCGTTGGTGCAATACAGTCATCTTCTTCCTTACCCTCCTCTTCCTCTTCTTCGGGGAATGCTCCAGGTATTGGCGGCGCACACGGCCTTTTTCGTTGGCAATACTGTCTTGAATTCCGTCGCAGGTCAAGGCGTGCTGGCTTGGGCAAGGTGCTGGGCGACTGGCTGCTGAGTTTGGGAGGCCACGGTGATAAGGCACCAAAGTTGACGCAAAACTCCTGTGCTGAAATCGTGAAAGTGATGGTGTTGAACACAGAGACAGAGAGGGCTGTCTTAGGGATGGACGGTTTAACGTCTGTTGTTGGAAAGTGTGAGGGCAGAAGTGGCTGGCCACCTTTCGTTCCGTCCACAGAGTTGCCAGTCTGTGCTCCAATGCCTCTATCTGGCCTGCAACGGTAACGGTGAGGTTGCAAAGCTCCTTCTAGCGTTCCGGCTCAGCCTTCTCGGCAACTCGCGCAACCAGCATGCGCGACGGGCCTGCTAAAGACATTGCAATGCAAACCCGCCCCAGAGAGACAGGTCGAGAGGAATTGTGTCAAGAGGGCTTGTGTCAGCAAACACATTCTTCTCCCGAAAGAATTTAAAGAATTTCTCGGTGTGCTCTTGGTTTGCGCCGTCGAAGAGGTCGTTGTGCGCAGGACGCCAACTGAGAGTGTTTGTGGTTGTGGGTGGGGTGGTATTAGTACTTTGTTGCGATGCACAAGCCAGAAGAAACGGTGACAGGACATGGGCATGATGATGTGGAAACCATGCGCCAACACGTTGGCTGCCTAAGAGATAAGGTGACAAGGCAATTAGTATTGTGATTCCTGGAGTGTTACTAAAGTTGAAGAGGGAAGGCGCGCTATTCTTTTCGCTCTATCTCGCCTGAAGTGCTTGCTACCACTGGCTGCCTCGCTGGCCGGTCTGGCCGGGTATGTGCCTCCGTGAAACCGCATGCCGTTCACTGGGTGTGCCGGAGAATCAGGACATTGGATGTGTGGGGGTTTTTGGAGGTTGGTCTTGGAAGGCTGCTTTAGAATTGACTTTGGGTGAGTCGGGGTGCCTTGGAGGTTTACCTTTAAAGGAGACGTCTTGACAATAGACCCTGGATATATGGGAGTGTCATTCAAGTTGACCTTGGAAACGGACCGCTTCAAGCTAGACTTTGCCTGAGTGGGCGTGTCACTGAGGTTGGCCTTGGACTGGGTACGCTTCAAGGCGCTCTTGAGCTGGGTGGGAGGGGTGCTGTGGCCTTTTGTGAGGGCGGCCAGCTCTGGCCAGCTCAGCTTTGGCTAAGTAGAAGAAGCTGGGCGGTTAGCGAGGCGGACCTGGTCACAGGTTCAAGTGAGCTGCTTACCTCTGCTGTGCTGGCTGGCCGTGCCGAGGCACCCCCTCCCTTCGCTCTCTGCCCTTGTTGACGTCTGTGGATGGGTCACGAGGCCGTGGCAGGCCTCTTGGCGTCGTTTGGACGTCGACGAGGGGTGGTCCTGTATGCTTGAGAAACACCCTGTTGTATAGGGATAATTGTTGTGGTAACGATTATTGCGGCGATAATGGAAATAATAGTGGAGATAATAATGGCATTAATGTAGAAGTGATGATGGATGCTGAGTGTGAAAGAGTTTTGGACGTTGTGAAAAACAGAGAAGCTGAAGACAGAGGTTGTGGATATTGGTAGGTTGGAGTTGAGGGAGGACGCGTCTTGCGAGGAACCCAGATGTGAGGGAGAGCAGAGCAGAGCAGAGCAGAGCAGGGGGGTTGCTCCTCGGTACCTACTGTAGGTACTTTAGTAACCCACCCCGCTTATACCTAATGGGTTCCTTCTGAACCGATGGACGATGGTGTGTGCCGGCAAGTTTCCTGCCTGCCTATTTTGGTCCTCCCTCATAAGCTAATTACCAAAACGGACCCCCCTCCAGCACACACAGAACGCAAAGCTGCAATTGCAAGCGCTGCCCTGCCCCATACTTCTAGCAGCCACCTATCCATGTGGCTAGGGTCCACACCACCCCCGCCATCAACAGCATCCAAGGATTTAATAAGCCAATTAATTAATACAATGTTATAATTTAAGGCGGTCACAGCATGCATGCATTGCAGGCAATCTGCGTTGCCACGCGGTCGGAAGAAAGACATGACGAGCTGGTAGGCCGAATTCTGGAGGAGCGAAAGCTTTTGGTATAATGGCACACTGCCTTCAGTCCCCCGCCCCAGACGCACTAGATGCTGAAGCCCCTGGCACCCACCCCTACCCTATGGGTATCACCACTGACGCCCCCCTCTTCCACCGATAATACGCTCTTACCTGTATCAAAGCTGTTCCCCCAAGAAACAACATATTCCAAGAAGGAGCGTAGCCCTAACTACAGCAACGCATACTTAATATACACTCAACTGTAATGTTGATCGGCCTTCTCACCTCTTTATCATGTCGGCGTCCCTCGGTGTTTGTTTCCTCTGGCTTGTGTAGGACTCGCTTGCGCATTGCAACTTGCTGCCACGACCCCACCACGATCCCCAACATTCTCTTTCGACCGGCATCCTGGCTGCTGCTCCCAAGAATGTCCATGGAAGAACAGGGAAATGAACCATCACCATGTGCAGATATTATCATGAGGCGTTGATTGACCATTTTTATTGCTCCGTTCGTTTCGTTCTTGTTGCTGCCAATCATAAGAAATTTAGTTCGCGATTCCATTCCGACTAAACACGTGCACCTACTGCCTAGGAAATGCCTCCAGGGAACACGCCCTTGGCTCATTCTCATGACTGCCAGCCTTTACGCAAACAACGGATCATCCTCCTTGCCTTCCTCCGCCTCGGCCTGGCGCAGACAAGCACAAGGTATGCATAAGCCCTATTGGTGACTGAGACGAACAACATGTTGAGGCTGGTTGTGTTATCATTAAGGGACGGAAGTCGAAGAGGTGCGTTCTGGGTGGTAGCAATACGTCGGCAGAGGTCAGCCATCTCGGTGGTCGTCGAGTGGTGAGTTGAAGTCGCGTTATTCTTCTTCTTCTTCGGCGGTTTCTGCGCCTGTTTCGGCTCTTGACTCTCTGTATGACAGCTGAATCCTGAGGCTGTCGTTGGGGTGTTTATGGTTTCCAAGTATGAGATAGGGCTCGGGCTATCGACCTCGGTCGTGACTTGGTGCTGCAGCTTGGGGGCCTGGTGGGGCTTGCGGGGGGGTGACATGTGTGCGGCGGTGGACGTTAGCCGTCAGACCAGACATGGTGAAGGTTCCTGAGTCTATTGAACCGGGCATGTTAGATCTGAGCCAGCTCGTCCGAGTTCCAGATGCCTTCAAAGACTAACGGCAGTAGAATGCTGCATGGATAACCATGGCAAGAGATGGGGTAGTGTCGTGATAGAGAAGACAAGCGTGTGACAGGGCAGAACGAAAGAAAGGCTTACCGTCGTCAAAAGTCATGTTTGAAATCACTGCTGTGTCTGCTTGACACATGAGCGGAGCGTGTTGTGCGGAGAGAAGCAGAAGACGAAAATTCTAGATGCAGCTTTAAGCAAGCCTTTAAGGTGTCCGGACCAGAGAGATGCGCGCGACGTCTCGACTGTCGATGTGATGGCGGTGTTCTGTCTAGACAGAAATGTTCTGCTTGGTGTTTTTTCTTTTCTGCTGGCCACGCGTGCGTGTGTTCAAGAGGGAGAAAGCATGTAAACGAGGTAGTTGTTGACTGAGTAAGTGGTATTGAGGGAACTGACCTTGCCTAGTTCTCCAGCGGTGTCGCTAATTGTCGTTGCTTCTCTTGGATTATCTTCTATCTTATGAACAGCAGCTGTGTACGGAAGGCACCTGCCCGCTTGAACCTACCTACTTAGGTACATAGGTATCCATAGGGAGGTTGGAACGGTACGAAGGCACTTACAGCGGCGACTGAAACATCCCCATTCTAGCTACCTAGGCACTGTAAAGTAACAGTCAGTACTGGATCAAAAGTCTGACCACAATAGGTAACATGAATCTATCTCCCTTGGGCGGTTTTGCAACATGGGTGGTTTGCACACCTTGTGTAACCATACCTTACTTAGTAAGATAGAACCGCCCTAGAGTTTAGGCGGTTCTAGCTAAATTTGCCCTAGATTTTGGGCGGACTTGTCTTGTCCTACTTTCTCTACCGCGGTAAGGATATTGTGTACCTCTGAGACTGTTTATATGATAATACTGATGAGATAAGGGTGGCCGGACAGAGTCGTGAAAGGGGAAGTAGGTTGAGGTCCAGGTTGTGCGAACTATAATAGTAGCCATGATGGGTTGTAGTTGCAGTTTTGTTCCTCTACCGCCACGTCGACCCTGAATGGTAGGTCTTATGAACCTTCTTATCAAGGGCATCATCTACTGTCCTATATAAAAAGGATCAGGGGATCGCGCTTGATAATTGATTACTTGAAGTGGCCGCTAAGTCACAAGGATAGCTTTGTCGTTGTGAAAGTGTAGAGGTGGGCCGGGAGTTAAACGGCATGAAGGAGTTTGCTGAAGTTAAGTAGTTCGAGGAGGGAATGCACCTACTTCAGATACAGGACGCATATCACGTGTCTCGGCTCAGCAGTTATCATCGATGCTGCGCTGCCGGCAGAGGAAAGAAGCATTACAATGTCTGCCGACTCTTTTTTCTTGATGTTTATGAACAAGAGCCACCAATGACGGCATTCTAACCTAGGTAGGTAGGTGGGCAGTTGCCCTTGTAGCAAAGCACCTCCAAGCTCACCGATGCCCGACATGGACATCAACATTAAACATTAACATTCAAACTTGATCCCTCAACCTGGCCCGTACCCTAAGCTAGGGGTTGCTAATGATGCCTTTCCAGCACGGCGTCTGCTGGCGACAAGATGTGACTTCGCTTAAGTTCCCTATCGACGGCACACCAAATCAGCGCCAAAGAGCAGGCCCGGAGGAGACAACCAGCCTACTCCAGATCGCGGCAAGCTATGGCTGATATCCTCATCTCCTCACCGCCCGCCTCCGAGGCTGTGGTGAAACTGCTGCTCGACCACGGCGTGGCTGGTTGAACAACACCATAGTGCCACTGCACATCAGCAAGAGATGAACGGCAGAGACCTCGTCGTCAAACCCACACGCCAAGCTTTCTATCCATCTTGCCTGTCAGCTAGCTTAGTACCTTGTCCGAGGAGCTCAACAATCATGAAAACAAGCACCTGCCTCCCGAGCTTGCCGAGGACACGCATGCACCTGGCAAACTGAATAACATCAACCCGTAGTGCCACCAGGGCCGCTGAGCGGTCCCGTGCCGTAACAAACAAGATAACAAGGACGATGTGGAGGCTTTCCGCTGCAACCACAAGGAATTCTGTGCCATCAAGTGGCCTCGAGCGACAAGGCATCCGACTGGAAGACCTCTATACTGATGTACAAGGCGCGCTCGTTCACCTTGGCAAGCCGGACCGGATTGATGTGCGGAAGACTTCCCACTGTCACCCTTATCTGGCGTGAGGGTTTTGCACCTATATTCACGACAGTTTCCTGCAGCCAATGGTTGCGTTGTAAAGAAGGACAGATGGTAGGGACAGGCAGAGGGATTAGAGTCACTGAACGACGTGTCGATGAGGACAGCTAGTAACTAAATAGTATAACACGTATTTCCATCATCTAATGCTTCCATAATCCATCCACCGGAGCACCTCTCAATCGTCATACCTATCTATTGGTGTCTAGTTACAGTACTCTGTCAAAAGCCTAGTCACACTGAAGAAACAAGCCAATTAGCAGCTGAAACTGCCACAGATAACAATAATTCTTCATTGGCTGATCAAGACGCTAAAAGGCAGAAACTAGCAGGCATCCTTATTACTGCGATTAGACTTTTGATCTGGCACCTACTGTAGGATTTGCGTTTTGGCTAGAGTTCGCCTTATAGATGTGGGATTTTTTGTGATGCTAAGGGTGGCTGCGGCTGTGGTTGTGGTGGTGCCTGCTAAATATGGTTAGCATTGCTATATTTGGTTAGATAAGATCTACCTGCTCCCTCGAATCTACCCACCCACCAAGGCCCACTAAAAAGCCCCTAAAGCAATCCCCAGCAGATCTAATTTACCTGCTTAGGTAATCTAGGTACGCTCAGCGACCGGCGCAACACGGCGCGCCTCACTTAATCCGAATTTTTCTTTCTTAACAACATAAACACTAATCCATTTAGCATCACCTACCTACCCTCCTCCGTCATTCATTAATCACTCTTACTCTCTATCTAGGTACCGTCATTTTATGTCGCTCCGTCAGACGCATTTTTCATAACCGCTAACCTCTCTATTCGATGCGATGCAATCAATCTCTGGCATGGGGAGCCCGAGCCACTGCGCCATGCCTTGCCATGACGCTTCTTCCTACCACCCTCTGAGCCCTTAGGTCGGGCCCAGTCGTAATCGTCGTGCACCCGTCCACATCCATTAGCAACGCGTTGCTGAGAGGCGTCTGATCTATCTTGTCCGACTCACTAACTCGTTTCCTCCCGTGACGGCGGCCGTCCAATTCGTCGAGGCCTGGTACCACCAGGTCATCCGATTTCGCCATGTCCAAACCGACGGCACAGCGCCTCTAGGGCTGGCAGGCCACTCCCTACGCGCTCTCTCCACCTGTCGCTCTAGCCGCGCCCGGCACCTTGCTTCGAGAGGATACCTGTCATCCGCCGTCATTTTGGCTGTTGACGACATCTTCATCGCTCGTTCTGTGAGTCTGCATGCAGCAACACCCACACCGGCACTGTTGTCGCTGCGACCCCATCTAATCCGCTTCGTCCTTGCAGGAGACCGATTGTCCCATTCATGGCCCCGTCATCCAGCAGAAGCGAGCCTGCCGTTCGACACCAATCCCTAACCATCTCACCAAAGCCAAAAGCACAGCATCTACCTTCAGGGCCACAGAGTCTGCCGTGGAATACAAGGGAGACAGCCTCAGCCATGAACTCCTAGTGGACACAGGCTGCAAGGCCCCCAACATCAACGCTACTTGTTCCGCCGACAAGCGCAATTCGTCTCCCAAGGCCGTTGCGGCGTACAAGAAACACGATGCTGCAAAGAATATACATGTCTCGGTTCGAAACAGAACACGAGTAGCACGAGTAGATGCTACACTCATTCCTCCCACGGCGTTGACCCTTCTCCTTTTCGGCTCTGTGCTCTTGGCTATTTCTGCCTGGTGGCCCTTGTCACGAGTTTGACCGAGGGATCTCTACTGATAGCAAGCGCGAAGGCTGTGAGCGCAGAACACTGGAATCAAAACAGGGGTGGTTGGTATTGCAGGCAATTAGTCTTGACAATGTTATATTGTACAAACAGAGCGTTAGAGCCCAATTATGGATTACTATGAAGATGGCCTGTCTACAGCCTCTCCTGTGCCTCGGTGGTGTAGTAGACGCCCTACATCATCATCAACATGCAGTACTCCCTCTGATTCACTGGGGGATCTATCGTCGGAACTCCATCCTACGTCATCTATCCACATTCTTGCGTGTTCTCGTGGTTCGTGAAACGATATGCAAGTAGTCAGGCCATCTTCGTCCTCTCCTGTATATATGTACCGAAGGTGGTTACTTAGTTACTTGCAATCTTAGAGGGACAGTCACACCAGCTAAAGCCAACAGTCACGCTCTGTTCAAAGAGGTGCTTGTCTGTATGCTGCAACTCGTTCGCCATCTGCATCTACATTTCGTTTGTGCCTAGCCAGGGACATTGCAATTAACACGACGCCTTTCGTCCCCAGACCCAGACCCACCGGCACCTAAATCTACTCAACTTATTTTCCTAGCCGACAACCCTTGAACAAAATGAACTACATCAAACCAGTTCAACGCCTGGGCAAGTATACGCCTGAGCTTCTATTGTCGCTATTACCACTAACCACCTACTAAACTACCTTGGTAAGGTACCTGTACCTACACACTCTAGGCCGACAACTCCACCGACGTCTATCTATCCGTCTCGCCTACATCGCCCTCCTACAACGACCTCAACGCCGTCGTCCTATCGTTCCCTTGTCCCCTAGTCCGCTGTTCATCAGCATTATCCTCGTTGTCATCAAGCAGCACCCCATCCCCGTCGTCTCGAACTCGCGCGACATCTTCTGGGACACCCGCATCGCCATATCGGTCCCAGTGGCGCGGCCCCCAGGTGTTCGTACAAGCTGAGCGGCTGGATCCTGTGACAGGCACTCGAGATGAATCACGCACGCCTTCTTCTTGATGGTTGCTGCTTACGTTGCGTCGATTAGCCTTGCTAATCTTGGGTTGCAGTGGGGGGATTGACCTTGGTTCTGCCCCAACATCTGTCCACGGTCGCATCCATATCCATTGCACAGCTTGTGTCTTGGACCCTACCCCCTATCGCTCTGACCTGGGCAGAAAACAACGCCAAATATTGTGTACGAAAGCATTTTTGCGTCATTATCCAGTCCTTGACTGTCTTTCCTCCCCACCAGTGCAGCCAAGTACCTGGGTACCTATATTACTCCCTTATCCCGTTCTCATCACATCACCCGCCACAACTCCGTCATCGTCGCAAGTGAAGTCATCGCTGGCTTGTAAGTAGAACCGCTCACTCGCCCATACGCGTGCACCATATCGAAGAACTCAGCCTGTCCGTTGCCATCGTTCCAGCTATGCCTTCGCCGATCCATCACACTGCGCCTCGTCCAAGGTATGCTGGCAGACGCCATATACCTCCGCTGATCAAATTCCCGCGCGTTAATCACAGATGGTTTGGACTTGCACCCGGGCCTAGAGCGCGCATGATAGTCATGATAGGACCGAAGTATTCTTCGTTGGCGATACCACGAGACTCGATTTGTGGTGACGTGAAGCCCGTCGTCGGTGAAGCTGGTTATGGTCCTGGTCAATCGCTTGGGGTGGTCGCAGGCGAGCGAGCTCCATGGTGTTCTTGCTGTTGGGGCGATGCTATTGTTACATAGCAACCGGATGGATCCGATAGAATTGACAAGCCCTATGGGAGCCGCCGTGCCGATGGCGGTTTTTGCGTTCTGTCTCGATGCTAACGGCGACGGGACGGGTGGCGAGTAGGGCAAGGCATCGTCGATATTCTGGTTCTATGCCCTCATTATGCGCAGTCGGCGACCTGAAAGACCAGTATTTGCAGCAATTACAGGTGCCTGCAGGCAGGCCTAGACTAATTCTCTCGCGGGTATAAATGACGTCGTCCTTAATTCCTTCTAGTTAAGAAAAAAAAAAAGATAAGAAAGAAAGAAAGCCATGGTGATAACGTTTGCATGACTCGGTGTTCATAAAGGGTGGGTTCTTAATTAGGTAATCTCAGCCTGTCCGTTGGGCGGTTTGTCGTTTGTCATATCGCCCAAAATTTAGGGCGGTTTGACCCCGACTGGTCCTGTGGCTACCATGTACTAGATATAGTGCTATACTGCTTGTCTAAGGGCTTATACCACCTACAAGAAGCAGCTGCTTCTAAAGGACTAGCTAGTTAACTTAATTAATTAATAGACTAGTCACCTTATCTGTCTTTCTTAGTCGACTTGTCTATCCAAGATAGGGCCAGGGCCAGGAGGAGTCCGAGTGGGTGGCATCGGCTTGTTAAATGTAGAGGGCTGAGCCGCCCCGGTTGGAAAAGGGCCGCTTGGTCGCTTGCTGGGCTGCGGGCACCGGGTCATGTGTCTAGATTAATCCCCTGCCTCTACGCGTTGTTTCTACTACAAGCTATTAAGTCACCTTGAATCGATATAGAGAGACTAAAAGAAAGCAGATATAGAGCAATAGGAGAGCGGCTTACAGTTAAGGCAACGTGATGGAGTCGTTAGAGCTGTTTGTTAGAAGTAATCATAATGGCTTTAAGCAGTAGGCGGCTGTTCTACACTTTTCAGCCACCAGGCCTGTGAGGCGGTTGTGGGCGGTTTTGGACGAACCGCCCACAATTTGTGGCGTTTCGCCCCAAAGCATCTTCCTGTACACAGGCTTTAGATGACTAATAAAAGTCTCAGGGCAGCGCGTCAAACAAATTGTTGCTACACCCGACGTTAAATCTCTAACCTCAACGAGAGAAACAGAAGGAAACATACGCGCCTACCCGCACTTAATCCCTCCCTTTTAGCAACGACTTTACACCAAACATACATATACGATTGCTGCCGAGGAGGCCGCCATCGCTGCCTTGCTATCCGACAAGTTCAAGGGCTAAGTCGAGGCTTGCGGCTTTATTCCTAGTCTTCCGTCTCAAACATTAGAACTAAAGTGCTGTATACCGCTTTTCGTCAAGAGACTTGGAGCTCTTCCAGTTCCATGCCCTCCTTAGTTAAGAACGACAGGATTTCCTATTACAGACTATGGGTGCACCCGAATTTCCCTAAGGTAGAAGTTGCACACATCACTAAGCATTACCTTTTCTATTCTAGAACTTGTCGTGACTAGCGCGTCGTCGTATATAGGACGCCATCGCATTGTATCATCACACTTCCTCTTCTTGGCCTATTGGCCGTTTCCGTTTTCAAGCAGGGTGGCAGCGGCAACCATGACATGGCGTGCACCGTGGCCAGAAAGCGCCCAGCACGCCAATCGGCCTAGCTTGGATATGACATGACATACCGGGTTTCGTCCTCAAGACAGCAGTAATTACACAAGCATTTCCAAAAGTGCCAATGGACCTAAATCAATTAGATTTGACAATGCAATGGAATGCTGCTGATGCTACTCTAGCAAGACACTCGTGGCACTCACTGTAAGCTGCAAATAATAATCATCTCAGCATCCAACAGATGAACCACTGCCAGAACAGAACCACTTGTAGCCTAGCGCTGTCTATTTGTATTGACTAACGCCCCATTCAACAATGTTTCTGGATGCTTTCTTGTACCGCCGCTTCAGGTTGATACATGTGGGACACTCTTGACTCTTGGAGCTCGGAAAGAAATAGCTGCCGAGGCGTTGGTGCTGAATGCCCCCACCCGCCACGTGGTGTAGCCGCAACCTGAGAGTGCTTCACAACGCCCAGTCAATAAGCTAGATCAATTCATCCACCAGCGCCAGATTGTAACAATACTACAGTTGCTGTGCCTTAAACAGATTTGGTGGGTGTGCCTATTAATCAATTGGCGAATTGGCGTGGCCACTATTAGTAGTAATGTTGATCAAGCTGGGGTGGGACCCTCGCCGGGGCTGCAAGAATCGCCCAAGAATTCGGGCGGTTTTCCACAAACCGCCGCCCATGTGTGAAAAACCGCCCATGACCGCCCTTCCATCTCCCTCTTGACGTTATTGAGACTAAAGTCAAGCTGCTCCTTCTATTTGTCTAGTATCACTGCTACGCTCCTGCCAATAATTGCAACTGCTCACTCCAGAACACTTCTTCATCCACTTCAATCGTCGCCAATTCTTCTTCCATCTCCAACCTTCACCTCCACCCACTTAACAACCATTTCACACAAAGTACCATCTTTTTGTCTACTCCCCGCGATAAATGACCGCATCACCCCGCCGCTTGTCTAGCGCAATACCGCCGCTGACCCAAACACTCAATGTCCTCAATGCTCTCGACCCCGGTGCCGATGTCGAAACTCTGTGGGTGCAACTGCGGCAAGCCTTCAGCCGAGAGCGGTCCTCTGACAACCCAGCTGCCTTTCCCATCTTCGCCTTCGCCGAGGTTTGTCGCCCAATTCTCGAGATAGCAAGCGAGCAGCAGTATCGAAACGATCTTTCCTATATCTCAAACGACCAGAAGAGACGACTCAGAAGCATAGCCAAGCAACTCAACATCTCACCTGCTATTTTCTGTCTCCTCTTCACTCCCGAGTGTGCTTCCTCTCGCACCTGCACTAACAGTCTAGCCGAGCTGCGGACTGCCCACCCAGATCTGTCTCTCTCCAGCATCCTTCAAGTCTTTGTCTCGCAATCTGCCACCCTAGAAACTGCAAAGCGCCGGCGCCGTTATTCGTCACGCGCACTACATAACTCAACTACCCCACTTCCGAAACACCCCCGCATCCGAAACACCCGATTTCTCCTCCTTCACCACCATCACCACCTTTTTTAAACTATCATAACAATTACCATATATGACCAAACAACGCCATTTTTTCAGAATACCTTCTTCAACCCATCATGAAGCAATACTCCGAATATGAGCTCCAACAGGCCCTTCTAGAGGTAGCAGCTGGGAAGGGTATCCGGGAAACAGCTCGCACATGGGGTATACCAGTCACATCTCTTTATCACCGATTCCATGGGCGCCAAAGCAAAAACACTGCCTATACCCATATGCAGCGATTATCCCAAGCCCAGGAGGATTATCTGGCTGGATGGGTTCAAATCCAGGATGCTTTAGGCGCTGGCCCTACCCATCAACAACTAAAGGGCTTGGCAGAGCGTATGCTGGGCGATACCCATGATACCCATCAACCTCTAGGCAAGAGATGGATACACCGATTCCTACGGCGAAACCCATCAATTAGGACCCGGAGATCCAGAGCAATAGATGCCCGGCGATGGAAGGCCCATTCTTCCGAGGTTATCCAGGGTTTTTCCATCGTCTGACCAATATCCCTGCCATCCAGGGAATCCATCCATCTAACCGATGGAATATGGATGAAACTGGCATTATGGAAGGCAAGGGATCTAATGGGCTAGTGCTGGGCTCTGCGGCATCTCGGCATATCCAAAAAAAGCAGCCAGGATCCCGGGCATGGGTATCTATTATCGAGTGTGTGGCTGCCGATGGGAGGTCCCTATGCCCACTGGTTATATATAAAGGCAAGTCAGTCCAGACCCAGTGGTTCCCATCCAACCTATCTGGATATGAAGGATGGCACTTCACATATACGGATAATGGCTGGACGACTGAAAAAACAGCCCTTGAATGGTTAAAGAAGGTCTTTATCCCAGGCACTATACCTAGGGAACCAGAGGCAGCCAGACTGCTGGTTCTAGATGGCCATTACAGCCATATATCTACAGACTTTATGTGGGAATGCTTTCAGAATAAGATATATCTACTATATCTACCGCCACACTCCTCTGCTGTCCTCCAGCCACTGGATATATCGGTCTTCAGCCAATTAAAGCATGCCTATCGAAGGGAGGTTGGATATCTAGATGACTGGGTTAGTGATTCAACTGTTGCTGGCAAGAGGGCATTTCTGGCCTGTTATATAAGGGCCAGAGATACAGCTATAACAGTCCAGAACGTTAGAAGTGGCTGGAGGTCAGCTGGACTATGGCCAATATCTATACAGCGACCTCTATCTAACCCCATGGTAACGAAGGACCAACAGACCAGCCAGACCAGCCAGCAGACTAACCAGCCTAGCAGCCAACAGTGGGATAAAGCCGTATCTATCGTCCCATGGTTAACCCCTCGTCGGTCTGCTGACTTACGGCATCAATTACACCAGTTAACCCAGCTGGCCAAGGATGGGTTGGATACCCATACTATTCGTCACCTATCTAGAAAGGTGCAAAAGGGATATGATGAGGAGACATCTAGAAGGATACTTCTAGAGCAAAAGGTCCGCCGGTTAGAGAGCCAGTTAGAGGACCTACAGCAACGCAAGAGGAAAAAGGTCCCCTTATCGCCTAACAGCACCTTTGCTACTATATGGGATATCCAGCGGGCGCAAAATACGGATATCGGCGAAATAGATAGTCCGGTTGAATCCAGCGCATCCGAATTATCCAGCGAGGCCGAAAGTTGTATATGGGTGGGCGGCAAGCCCGAGGAATAAGTGGTGATAGTAGTGGTGATGGTGGTGGTGATAGTGTTTCGGATGTGGGGGTGTTTCGCAAGTAGGGTAGTTGAGTTACTGCCCTAAAAAACACAATCCAGCACTGTTCGTACTTGCTTTGCCTACTGGCAACCCCCTTCCCACCACTTGACGTACTGATTAATAATTCTGCCGCCGCAGTTGACGCGAGGATCTGGCAGCAGCAAGCCCCTTCTACAGCCAAAAGGCATGTCAAAACCTTCCGAACCCGACCAGCCAAGCTCTCCGTTTCCGCTTTGAGTGACATATCCGAGGAGGATTCGCGATTTCCAATTTTGCCAGAAGACAGACAACCTACACCTGCCGACAACGAAGACCAAGCTGTTAACAACGCTAGCGACCAAGATAAAGAATCCATCATGAATCGCGATGATGGTGATGCTACCTGGAGCGACGGAGAGCATAGTGATGTTGAGACAGACAAAGAGACATTCGTATGCCATCTCATCAAATAAACACGTTAGAAATCACACGACTAATGTGGCACACAGACTCATGGCTTTGAGGACAGCACATACCAGTTGTACCAAGCTGAAGACACCGAAGCCAACCATCCCCCCGTGGAAGCAAGCAGGAAACACGAGCATCATCATAACGCCAACAACCATGACGCCTCCCCGCTCTTTTCCCCCACCTTCGAGTCTATCGAACGTGGCTGGGAGAGCGTGACCATGAATCGTCCAGGTCAGAAGCGCCGGGCGTCAAGCTTGTCTTCATCGTCGTTACCAAAACACCGTTATCCAACCTCGACACTCCTCAAGCGAATAAGAAGAGATTCACCTCCTATTTCTGATTCATCTTCTATGTCCGAGATGAACACAATCGGAATCAAGACCGCACCTGAAATAGCCTTCGAAATATCAAAGTGCCCAACGCCGGTCTCGCGCCCTTCTCGGCCATCATCTCTCCCTCCTCGGTTATCACCTCTCCCCAAACCGTCCCGTGTCCCTGGATCCCCACCTCCTCTCCAAACTTCACCACTAATCTTAGTCGAGGCATCAATGAGTGGCGACCGCGCTGGTAAACAGCAAGACCCAAGTGTATCGCGAGTCGATCTCAGGCTTCGAATCCACAGTCAGACCAGTCTCCGCCCGGGCGTGTTTTGCAACGACGATTCGATCATGGCACTGATGCGACGCATCGTTCCAAATGACGTCGGCATTGTTAATAGCCTTGCTGTTCAGCTGCAGCGTACCCATTCGACCAGGAACAAGCTCCAGTCACAACTGTTGAAGCCCGTCGTGCTGATGGTGTATAACCATCCCTCCCCACCCCACTGGTCCCTCTTCCGCTGGTCACGGTCCAGACACACTCTTGAACATTACGACTCGTGCCAGAGTCTTGGCCTAGGGGCTGTTGCGGGACCCAGAGTCGCAAACTTTCTACGATGGGCGCATGGTGATGGAGACATGATTATTCATCGCAGAGAGATCGAGGTACGCGCTGACCAGCAACTGTATTTGACCCCTGATAATGTCTAACAATCACCTAGTGTACCCAGCAGGATAATGACACAGACTGTGGCATCTTCACATTGCTGTTTGCAGAGCAGGTTGGCGTGCCTGACGGGACAGCACCGCTACGCGTTCATGTCCAGGCAGCAGGGTACCGGGACTATTTCTGTCGATCGCTGCTTACGTCAACCGACGCCGTCCTACAACCGCATGAGATATGCCAACTTGACGAATACCTCACAGAAAGCACGGCTGGGCGTGCGGCTCAGCTCGCAGATGTGGTTGATGGGGCAAGATGTGCAAAGCAGCTGCTTGCCAGACACCGGCCCGGGATTCGGTCAAGGTTGAGACGCGAATTGGATGCGGCTACCAGGGAAGAGATACGCCTAGCCCGGCTGGGATCACTCGCAGGCATGATTCGTAACATCAGCCTGATTCACGAAGAGGCCCTCCGAGACGCCTGTCGGATAGAGGAGGAGGCAAAATCGGAATCCGAGGCTGAACACCAACAGTTAGAGATGCAAAGAGGTCTTGACATGTTCATATCGGCATACACGCAGCTTAACCCAGCCATGGGTCCTATTCCGATCAACGAAGAGTCTGCAGAAGGACTCAAGCTTGGACTTGAAGGCTTATTTAAGTCGGCTAGCGGACTACAGACACTATGGAGGGTACCTCAACCAGACGCCGTGGCGAGGGCGGAGAGAGTTCGGTCACAATACAGGAGGTCGGTCGTTTGGCTTTTGGTCCTCCGTCGAGCTGTTCAGAACTTTCGTCGAGCTGCGGGTGAGCATACTGAGAGATTTGGTTCGGGATAACCTAGCAAGGCTCATGGGTACATATTCTATTCTAGGAGCCGACATGTTGTTAGGTGACGGGATCTTCTCAGAAGGATAACTATCTATCCGCCATTCACCTTAGGTTTTCCGGCTCTCTTATTCTGTTTTCCTTATACCGGCGCATGGAAGACAGAACGAACCAAGTTGTAGATAGAATATATTACTAGTAGCAAGCTAAACAGACAATCAGGTTTGGCAACAGGAGCCGGCCGGGTCTTATCTTCGTCGCCCTCACTCTACTCCGCCACCTCCTCCTCCTCCAACTGGGATATATAACCGTCTGTTAAACAAAGGCTCTTGTGGAACTGTTAGTCGCTGAGGAATAAGAAGTCGACCTAAACAACCCCCTCAAGTAAGGTTCCCGCAACTAAGCAGCTTAGCGCAATTAGCTCCCTTTTGTACGTAGAATCCAACATGGTCCATGAAAGCATTCTTCTCAAGCTGGCTCTGATGATGCGTCGTCGGTTATCGTGTTTTCTCAAGTAGACGAAGATGACAGGCAACAAGACAGGCAGATGTGTGTTGGCTGAAGGCAGGTAAGAAGGTGCCAGCGATCAGGCGCACACTTTCCCGTTCCCTACGGCGATTGATTCTATGGACATGGTCATCTAGCAGACTTTTCTTCCCCTGACAATATACCACCAGATTGAAGCCATCGACTATTCGCCCCATCAAGCCGCATCGTGTCGGTACCTCGACGAGCACGCGACAATCTCTATCCTCTCCCCTCTTTACCAACGACTTAACCAACAAAGAACTTGCCCTGAAGCGGTTCTTGGGGACATGGTGCCTAGCAACAGAAGCCACTTCAGTCCGCATTCTACCTACGTATCTATCGATAAGAATGCGTGAGAAAGGTGCCTGATAGGCCACGTCACTCCCTCGAAACTGAGAAGCTATTCACAGCTTTCAAGAAGAACCGATCAAGGTAAACATTGCTTTTTTCCTCAGCTTATGATTACCTACAGAGCTTTTCGCTTACCGACCGGTCAATCCAGACGACCGACCCATCACCCATGGTAGCCGCGGCCTGGGCCGCCAGGCCATCAGATGCTTCCCTCCATCCCTCCACCCAGCCAACACCGTCGCCTAAACTAGCTGTCGACAGCCTGAGGTCCCTTTGCTCTCCTTTGTCTTTTCGTCATCCTTCACCCATCAAGACCTTGATCGGACGATCCAGCGAGGAAGGTGAGAAATGGCTTCATGAACGTTGCCTTCGAGAAGACGCCTTGATGCGAACCCATGAGCGACTCGGCAGAGACAGACATCACTTTATCGTGCTTCCTCCAGTAGACGGATCGACTTCAGCCGCAGATGTCACGGACTGGCCGAAGGTGTCTGCGCTGCTGCTGTGGTGCCTGAGGTGCGTACATCACACGTGTAACTACTGTGGCATCTACGCAAAAGGATAGAGGACCTTCCAGACTGCCTATCTAGAAGTCAACCACGCTTAGGTAAGCTTGTCGGCTGGTCACGGACCCCAACCGTGACACTAGTAACATTGGGGAGGAGATAAGAAGCTGGACGATGGCGTCAACGGACCGCCCAGCCCTTCCAAAAGCATGATGCAAAGTACACCGATGCGCCGGAGGAAACAAATGGACCACCTGTGGTGGAGGGAACTTGGGCGGTCTTTGACGGCCGTGTGTCGCAAACACCAACGACTCCTGCCACACCATCTGAGCAGGAGGAGCTGTCAGGAATATCTCGCAGGATAAGATGCAGCAAGAAGGCCTCTGCGAGCGATGTGAAGCCGTGGGAAGGCCTGCCTGAAGCGGAAATCTTGATGAATATGAACCCGGCTAGGATCGAGATCAGACTGTGTTATGCACCTGTCTAAGGTACCTTGGGTAGGAAGCTACGTAGGTACCACGAGGAAGGCCGGGAGGTATCAAGCCAGTGGACTAAACAGGTAACAACATGATACGTGACCAAAGTGACTAGTTCATATAACTAACGTAACTGATGTCAGCCCAGTGACGTTGATGCAGAAAGAAAGGGTGGGGGGGCGGCGGCAACCGGCGGAGCAGCACAGGCATGCGCGGCAGGAGAGCAAATTCCCTGATCGAGAGCGGGGCACAACGCGATTCCCCGTCAGGTCGAAACCGCGGCTTCTGCGAGCAAATCGAGCCTGAAGGCCTCAGGGAACCAGATCGATGAAGCATATGTTGACCTGGTGTGGCGAACGAGCTCTACACCACCAACTCACGACACTATTCCACTTCTTGCAGACGGTTGTTGGCATCTCGGCCAAGTGTCACATTCCGCTGTCGTCACGGTGCCACCCTGACACCTCTCTCTCTAGCAAAACACGTATCAACACGCGACGGTCCGATTGAGCAGAATAAGGAGGCTAGGGCGAGGGTGGTGATAAGAGCGGGCCCACATGGAGCAAGGTGACGCAATAGTGAATGCTCAGCAGATGGATGTTTTGGGTTTCCAGGCGCAGTGGAAATCGTCTCTCCCGGGCACTACATGAACAGAGGGCACGTCGTCGCAGAAGTTGTGAATAGCTCCAATTAATTCATAGCAGCGGCCCAACCATTAGGAACCAGCCAGCCTACTGACGCCCAAACTATTAGGAGCCACCTGCCAGCCGACTGGCTGCAAGATGGAAAAGAAAAAAGTCTTGCAGGGCAGAAAATCAATGCTGCAAGACAAGATTTCGCCTACCACTCGCCTGCTTGTGGTGCTGTTGACAGCGTACCTATGCGCCACAGGATCAAGGAAACTTGAAAGCCGGCGGGCTACAGGCATAGGTGACACGACTCTGCGCGCCTGGCCAAAATTTCAAACCTGTTACCTCTCTGCACTGACATCTGTCTTCTATCTGTCCTTTGGACATTAGTCGCGCAAGGAATCGGTCAATGAGGATGGAAGCAGATGTTAAGTCCCACATATTTCTGCCATTGAACATGAAGACCACGGCAAAGAACTAAATCACCAGTCGAGATGAGGTGCATGTTTGATTTTCCTGCGTGATGCACCGCACCCAGCCACACTGGTCCAGCCACTGGGGTGTCAAGATGTGGCGTTGGACGAACCATGTGCTTGCTGCTGCAAGGCATCCAGAAGCCAGGCTGGGTAGGTAGAAAAGGGTAGTGGGCCACTTTAGGGACAAGATCCTGGTCATGGTTTCGATATTTACTGCATTGGCTGGTCCGCTCGACACGCTCGGGTGGTGGAGGAGGCCTGCTGTCACAGCGTGTGACGCACCTTGGGCGTGAAGTAAGTGGACGCTGGGAAGACACGGCGGTAGACAGCCAACGAAACCTCAGCTACCTGGCTAGGTAATCATGCATGTCTCTTTGGCTGATATTGACGCGCGTTGATCGTTGTGGTGGGAAGCTTGGGGTTTTTTTTCCAAGACATCAATCAACACCCTCTTCGAGGCCAGGGGAGAGAGAGAAGGAGGGCCAACGAATAAAAAACAAGAAAATGAAAACGAAAGGGGCAAATGCAAACTACAAAATGCAAAATGCAAAATGCAAAATGCAAAAAAAAAAAAAAACAGCACCTTCGAAAGACCGCTCATCAAGATTATCAATTTGTCGCGATGCCTTCACGGCACCACGCAGCCTCGTGAGATTTTACCGGAGCCGGAACATCTGCTAATCCGATTCGACCTGTCCCACCCACCCGAAGATACGTATATCTACAGCTTGGCCCAGGCAGTCTCAAACGTAGATAGTTAAGCAACGCGTTTTTCTTATGACTTTTCCCACCCGTAAAAGCCCTGCGCGAGCGACACAATTCCAACTTCAAGTGACGAAAATTCGCTGTCAGCAGCAACTTGCTGACAACATTGCCAGGCCTGGCTGAGGCGTGATCGCGCCGGCGGGGAGTGGGAAGGCAGGCGTAAGGACATGTGTGGGCCGTTCTCCACCTGCCTCTTCAAGGAAGGCAGCTGCGCGCGATGGTGCCAGTAGCGGTGAGTGGCAATGGCAGTGAACAAGCAGCACCTGGTCAGATCGAAAAACGATGTGTGGCTTGACCTGACTCCTCCTACAGCCGATGAATCCCCATCCCCGTGGTTGGACAAGGCCCACTTTTACGGTTCTGAAAACCGTGTAATTCAACCGTAGCTGGCATGATCATGTGGCGCGTTCAATCACCGCCACCTCAGCCACCCATCACGCTAAGCCTCAAACTGTGGAACTGCACCAACTTGAGGGGGAAAAAAAAGACAGCTCCTTCCCTCCCACTGAAGCCATTCCCACCACGTGAAATCCCACGATGCAGCCAGCATAGAAGGCGCAGAATCCATCGCCGACGACATGCTGACTGCCGACACCTGACCTAGCCTGTTGTTTCTGTTGTTGCTTGACGGTGTTAAGTTTGTCGCTGGTCTAGGAGAATGTGATTGATGCCTTTCGCTATGCGACACGCAAGTCGAATCTGGGCCCAACAGACGGTTTGATTTCGAGGTCGCGGGCGCGTTTGAGCCATGCCGGCTCTGTTTTCTCTGAGCCTCGGTGCGTGCAGGGTGTCTCGCCGCCCGCCCATCGGATGCTCTTCTGCTGGTGTTGAACAAAGGGATGCAACGTCCGAGGCGCCGACTAACAGTGCAAATGCAACCAGAGAAATGTGCGGACTCGACGGGAACCCAAGAGTCAGTTGTGTGGGGTGTGTTTGGGACTTTGACAACAGCAACATCCATAGCGGCTTACCGAAGCAGAGTGCGGTCGCCATGGAACGTGAACCCCACGAAACAAGCATGCGTCTTGAACGAGCTTGTCTGCCTGCTTGGGTCCACACTCCACGACAGCGCGCTGCGACCCTGGGCCTTGATGTCGCAGGCCTGAACAGGGGTGTTGCACGCCCCCAAAGACAGCCATGTGCCCCCTTGTTAAAAGTCCCATAGTGGCCCCGCATCCACGCACACAGCCAAGCAAGGTGGGGAAAATGTGCCTGGTTGGCCATTCCGGTGGAGCGCGTCAACACCCACGTCGAGCCTCTCTCACTCAGGTACTCCCAACATGGTGCAATTTACAGGCAGGAATAACACCATCATTACTATCTGCATTTCAACCCATGGTGCTAGGTGCATTTGCGACCGCAAAGTTTGATGGCCGCCGAAGACAATGGTGCAGCAGTGTGTCATGTCAACACCCGGGACTGCGAATCGACTCTCAAGTCAATCGTCTTCGTGAACACGAGAAAAGCAGACGAGCATATTAGTGAATTGTTGGCCGCCGAGCCATTCCAGATCGTGGGCCGAGAATCCCCCCACCCTTCTCTCCTCTCTCTCTCTCTCTCTGTGTGCTTGGCCAGGGTCGCAGGATGGATTTCAGTCACTTGTAATTATTGGACTCAATTTCATGTGGTGAAGACCATGAAGCGACCAAGACAGCCCAAAAGCTCTATGACCGTCTTCTCATCTCAACTTTGCGACATCCTCGTTTTCTGGAATCCTCCAACGACCCGTAACGGCCCCGTCGTTGCGGTATATCGCCACTTCCATCACATCAGCGCCCCATATTACCGTCGTGTTCCCCCCTCCTGTTTGGTGCGCGATAGGCACGGTCATGGCCTTTGGATTGTGGCTTCCTCTGGCATCTGCCACTGCTTTGGTCGACTGCCGCACTCGTATGATCCAGAGTCCCAGTTCGAAAAAGTCACGACAGCCGAGATGCTCAGCAACCATGCTGATTGTGATGGGACCATAAGTCTTACTCAGGAAGGCCTATAGTTGTTTAACGTCTTTCTCCGACCAGGTGGTTATGGCCTGTTTCACTTAATGTTAGCTGCCCTTGCATAGCACCATCAGTGACAGCTGAAACGCCGTAGCGACTTACGGGCGTAGGAGAAGGCGGCTGCGTAGGTGGAGGAGAGGAGAGAGGGGACGTCGGTTCATTTGAAGGTTGCTTCTCTATTGAACTTTGGCGTTCCTGATGTGACGAAGAAGCCAAGTCCTGCCCTTGAACAGGTGATGCCATTGTAGTGGGAATAAGACAATATATTATAGGCAACAATTAACACCATCATAAGAGTTAGAAGAAGGAGCCCAGTGAGTGAGGTTACATTAAACACATTACCTTTTGATTAATATAGTGTTTTTTATTTTTTCAAAGTCGTCGTTTCGCTACTAAAAAGAATTGGCACCGAGTGAGACTGGATACTCAGTGAAAGGGTCACTCACTCACTGAGTCTTCTAGCCCAGTGGAGTGTCAATCCAACAAGAACTCATTGATTGGGGAGGGGAGGGGGCTAGTCACGGGATTGCAAGTCGCTTCGCTGAGCATAGCCGTCAGGTCAAAATCACCCTTTTTCAATTTCTACTTTCCTTCTTCTTCTTCTTATTCTTTTGTTTTTTCCGTGGGCGCTGTGTCGAGTCAAGTTCTTTTTTTCTTCGTATTTGTCTTCGTCGTCTTCTTCTTCTACTTCTCCTTCTTCTTCTACTTCTTCTTCTTCTTCTCCTTCGTCAGTCAGTCCATCCCCTCGTCTTTACGGACATCAGTCATTTTCTTTTTCTTTCGCCCCCTGTCGGATTATTTATTTTTGTTCTACTTCACCATGTCCAAGGACCAAAAGAGCCAGCCTCCAAGACCCCAGCTGCCTTCGTTTGGGCAGTCAAATGTAAGTGTCATGTCATCACCAGTCCCCCGTGTTGAAATCTCTGTCCTGCATTCCAAAGTCTACAAAATTTGGCCTGGTGGCACCATTGGTGTTTAAATCATGTGTCTCGGGTGTAAATAAAAGACACCCCCTTGACGCCGAGACAAAACTTGAGTCCTTGAGTACATTACAAGGCTGACTTACTGATGATACAGAACTTGATCAACGCCACCAACTACCACCAGTTCTCGACCGACGACAACTTGCAGAAAGCAGCAAAGAGCTTTCGACCCACCCGCAACCAGCTCGCCGCCTTCCAAGTGCACACCGAGCAAACATCCAGGGGCGTCCTCGCCAGCTACAAAACCCAAGGACTCGCCCCCACCGCCCGCGACACCCTGACGCACGAGAACCTGGCGTGGCTTCGGTACCATTGGTCCACGTGGGACAATGGCTTGCTCGACATGGCCAACGACCTGCCCCGCCGCGATCTGGTCAGCGCCATCAAGTCCATCGCCATCCGGTGGCTCAAGCACGCCCCTGGCCTCCCGCTCTCGGACCTCCGGGCAGACAACGGCATCATCCCCAGCGCCATGCAGTCCGCCGGGAGTGGCTTCACCCTCAGAGCCGTTCGGCTGGCGTCCAAGCTCCTCGACGAACATTTCGGCATCGTCAAGAAGCCCAATTCCAAGTCCAAGGAAAACGAGGCCAGCCCCAAGCCCACCACCAAGGACGAGGCCCCCGAAGTCGCCCGTGCAGACAAAGAGGCCCAAGACCCCGCCGCCACCAACTCCTCCCTTTTGGCGGAGACGTCCTTCCCCCTCCAAGATCAGGATGCCAAACCCGAGGACAAGGATGCCGCATCGCCTCTGTTTAGAGAGGCAGACAGCATATTCGACATCAACCGGGATCAGTCACAGGTCGAGCCTCTTGCGTCTGTACGCACCCCCTCCCCTCCCCTCCCCCTCCCAGGCACCGAGGCCTCGGACTCGGAGTACTCGGTTGACGGTGTCATCGGAAACCTCTTTTCGCGCGCCGAGCTCCCGCTGCAACCATCCGTGTCTAAGTACCGCGCTATCCGGCGCCAGGCCCTCGCCGATGAGGAGGAGAGGAAGCGTGAGGAAGAGAAGAAGGAGGAGCGCCGCTGTAAACGGGGCGAGCAGCAGCGCGAGCGCCAGCGCAAGCAGGCAGAAGCAGCAGACAAAGGGGAGATTGCCAAGGGGTACGTGGAGGCGGCGAGGCAGGCGGCGTCACGTGTCGGCCGGGAGAGATTCAGAAAGCAGCTCTCCGGAGCGCAGAGAAGGAGGATCACGAAGAGAGTTGGTGACGTGGTGAAGAGGGAGGTGGAGCGGCAGCTGTGAGGATGTTTTGTTTGGGGTGCTTTTTTGCTGGTGACGGGTGTGTTTATGTGGGTGTGTGTCGGTGCTTTTTTGCTTCTTTTTTTTACTTTGGGAGACTTACTGCTTGCTCTTGATTTTGGAGCAAAACAACTTTCGCGTCCTTTTGCGCGCAGCGTCTGCGGCCTGACGAACATTGGTCTCTATCATTTGGTTATGTCTTGACTGTGATGATCTCTTAGCTTTTTCTTACGGGCGCCATGACATTGTTCTCTATCCTCTGTCTATTCTCGTGTCCGAACTTTGCGACTTTCTTCTACTGCTCCTATGGAAGCAACTGTGGTCTAACACTAGGTAAGAACAGCCTGTGTGGATAGTATCGTGAACATGCGCCTTGGTTACGGCTGATTTCTAAAAAAAGAAAAAAAAAAAGAATAAGAAAACAAAGAAAAACCTCCAACGCTTCTGTGGCGGCTGTGGAAGGGTTCGAGACTACGGCTTCTTGGTGCTGTCGGCAATATGACACGATAGCTTCATGCATCACTCGCACTTGACGTCAGGCATGGAATGTGTCATTTCCAATGAGTTACACTCCAATATACAGGACCACTCTTTCCATATCTTAACACCTGGGGAATTGAGCCACTTTTATCTCCATTCTCATCTGCCCCGCTGTGCGCTCTAACTCGTGACATGATACCTGAGGGGCCCCCTAACATCTCCTCTAGCCACGTCATCCATGGGTTTCATAGCCAAAGAATGCCAACCATAAAATGACCGTGACCAGTCCAGCGCTATATAGCCCCATTGTTTCTCCCCAAGAATGTGCGAAGCTGCTGAAAAGGGGGTATCTTAACGAATGTCTTATGTCTGTGACAGGTCGCATGCGGTTTCGAGGTTACTGCCAGCACATCAGATACCAAAGTTACCTTGGCTGGCGCTGTACTCTCCCTCCTGCAATGTATCTCGCACGTATGTATACCAACCAACCACCTTGTGCTCAGACGCGTTCCGCCCCGACCAAAGAAGCCTCCTCGATAGCCAACGCGAATGCACTGTTGCCGCGTCGCAGAGCGTAGTCGGCACGCGTTGGTCTCAAGTACCACATCTCCCCCATGAAGGCGAGGCCACGGCGGAAGCGGTCAGTCCAAGCCATGTATGAGTTGTGACTCAGCCGGTCCCAGGAATCCAGATTTCTCCGCAGCTGATCCAGCTCGAGCACGATATTGCGGGAAAGCCTTGCACGGTCCTTGGTGTTGGCGATGGCCCCGAGACGCAGCAGGCTCTTGACCAGGTTCCTGGCGTTAAACATATCGACTTCAAAGTGCCCCGTTCTTGTGGAAGCTGCAAAGGTGGCGTAGTGTAGGCTGGATCGGCCCCATTCGTCGGGCCAGTCATGGAGCGCGTTGCGGCGGGCGGTTGGTTGGTCCACGACCCAGTTGATGAGGTCTGTCATGCCGTTGGCGGCCATCATGTGCAAGCCCGTCATTCCGGCTGTGAATGTGAACTCTCTGTCCCAGACCGCGCCGCGGGACATGAGCATCTTGGCCGTGGACCCGGCACCTGATGCGAGGGCCAAGTGGAGGGGCGTGGCGCATAGGCTGGGATGCCACTTCTGTCGGTACTGCGAGAACTGCATGTGTGCGGAGGGGCAGAGGCACCAGAGGTATGCCTTGCAGTCGACATCAACATCCGGCATGTGCTCCAGAATCCACTTGACAATGTGGTCGTGGCCGCCGCGGACTGCAGCGTGGAGGACTGTGGCGCGTGGCAAGTCTGCGTCGACAAGTCCCGCACCGTGAGTGCCAAGTGGGCATTGCCAAGGGACACTGAATCGATGCGAAAAGAGCGACGCCAATGGAATGTGCGGCTTGGCGATGGAAAGGTGTTGAGAAAGGCGTTGCAGCAGTGGAAGGTTGCCTGAACAAGCGGCAAAGATGAGAACAGCTTCTCTCTGTTTAGGCAGTCTATGAAGATGGGGCATCAGTAAGTGTATCAACAGCTCGACAAGGGGAAAGCAAGCGAGGGTCGGGTAACGTTACTGGTCGAGACGAGAGTGCTCCACTGCGTCAAACGAATGGGGAGCCGGCGACGGGTTCGAGCGCTCCGACTCATGATGGACGGCTAGGTCGGAACGAACGGCAAGGCCGTGCAGGAGCGGCCCGACGATCTTGTTCCAGAGCCGACAGGTGACGAGCAGTCGAGCGAGCTCGCCGAGGGAAGTGCTGCCGCTGGAGTCTTGTTGAGCTAGCTGGCGCGCAATCGCGGTCAAAATCTCGGGCGTGACCTGAAGACGCTCGGTTGTGATGGTTCCATGGCATCCGCCGTGGACAAAATATTGGATGGAGAAGATGAGTCACTGGCCATGATGGGCGACTTGGAGGTTGGTTTCTCTTTGGTTGGTGGTGGTGGTGGTAGTGCTGAGGATGGATGGAAAAGGAAAGAACACTTGGAGGGCCCTGATGGAATATCCTGCACCGGAGTAAAGGCGTCAATTTGTGTATGTGTTGCTTGCTGAGAGGGAAAGGGTTCCTGTGCGTGTAAAGCCCACGTAAATATGCAGACCTGTTGACTGTGGCTTCGCCGGGATATGGAAGTCTTTCTTTCCTTACCCTCTCTAAAGTACATAAAAAGGAGAGACGGAGCACATCGATTACGTAACTCACTCACCTTCAGAAGCTTGAGGGGTGAGATGATGAACCGCAACAATGTCAGGCAGGGCCCGCCCATAGAGCCAAGATAAAGGCAGTAAGCTAGCAGGTATATCAAATGTTAGCCATCATGAGGTGTCTAGCAGCATCACGTGATACAGAGCTGAGTTTGGTTTACTGCTAGATAATGATGCTTTTGCCGTCGAAAAATGACGTCAAGGCCTTTACCTTTGCCTCACTCCATGGAAGTGAACAAGCAAATAGAGAAAAGTGAGACCATGTACACCGCAGATATGAGGAAATAATCTTACGCAATAAATGTTGTATATATCTTGGCCAAGTGTGAAAAGGGAAATGACGATTTATGGTGACCGTTATGAGGCTGAGGTGAAGCTGAAGTAGTCGTCGTTGGATGGAAGCAAAGATTCAATCACTATTCTGTACCGCCTGTGGTCGACTCATCAAAGTGCTGTAAGTATTTTCTGTTAACTAAATTCGAGTTATTATCTCTTTAACCAATCTTCACCTCTACTACCTATTACGTATCACCACGGCTTGTCTTTCTCACAAATACACCACCTGTGCAAAGCCTGCCGCATCAACCGCCCGCCCCCCCCCCCTATTTTTTTACATATATTTCAATGTATGACTGTGACTGATGATTCCTTTTTATTGTTTTTTATCTCTCAGATCGATATCATTCTAATAAGTTATATAGGAAGAAACAGTCACTATCTATCGCCGCCATGTCAAGGTACAATTTTCGACCGCGCCCAGCAAAGAAGGATCTGCCGCCCACCCTAAAGAAGCAAGTCAAAAGGTCCGCCAGCATTAATCATAGAGGTAAGTACCTGTTGTGCGTGCAAATAATGCTAGAGTTCTCAGACTAATTAACATGCCTCGCGTTGCAGACCTCCCTATCCTGACCGCCGACGTCCTTCGGAAAGCCCTCTAACAGCATCTAGATGTTCCATTCCTGTCTCATCCCCATACTACCGTACGTTCAGTAGTACTCTTATACGCTGTCCATCAACTTGCTGCCGGGACCTATGCTAACACAATCCATGAGCCTAGATCGACACAGAGGTCAGCGAGCTGCCCAAGGAGAGCGGCATTGCCCTTACAAGCAAGGCGGACGAAACAATCGTCCTCTCTTCTGACTCGGTGTCAGCTACCGACAAAGATGCGAGTGGGGCGAAAAATACAGGGGTGTGGCATGACCTCCAAGGCTTCGAGCCAGGCGCCTGGCTCAACGACGCTACGATATTCCGTGTCGTGACAAAGTTTGCTGCGCGAGACAAGACCTTTGGTGTAGTCGACCCGCTTATTGTTGAGAACTTTAACAGCTTGAGAGGGCCTAGCTGGAACGCCAAGGATCTCGCGAGGGATTATTTCAATAAGCCTAAAGTATTGCTTATAGCAAACCCCCTCAAGGCACACCGGGTGCTCTTCCTGTGGGAGCGGGAAAATAAGCAGCTCTACCTGTACGACTCACTGAGGGGAGGCATATACGAAGCTGCCGCCATCATCTCGGTGGTCAATCTCGTCAAGGCCGCTTTCCCAAACGAGGAGATTGCAGCGCCGATCTCCAGAGAGGTAGGCTATCTATCTTGCCTATAGGTACAGCCAAGGCGTTGACTAACCACACCCCATATAACGCAGTGCCCATGCCAGCCAAACGGCTTTGATTGCGGACTTCATGTCCTTCGGAACGCCGACATACTAACGTCGACACTTATGCCGGGTTATAGGTGTTTGATCCCGAGGAGGATCGCGTGCTTCATGTGACCCTCCGGACCCCACCAATCCTCCATATTCCGACACTGGCAACTTTTCTGTGTGGTGGAAAGTCTGCCAGCGCTTACCCATCTACTCCTTCACCGTGTTGTATCCGAAAAGCCTAAAAACGCAATAAAAACAAGAAGCCGAAAAGTATCATACTTTTCAGCGTCATGTGACTCCGTGACTCAACAGTTGCCTGCCATTCCCCTGTTCACGGTCGGATGATAACGGGCAGGCTTATAACGTTTCGAATAGGGGCATTTCTCCTTGCCTGCAGCGGTTGGAGGCGTATACCTTCGTTAGACGGATTACCGCTGCCATCATGGTTATCATTGTTACGATCCTGGATCCATCCATCCCTTATGCCTTGTGGATGTCACGAGTTAGAGCATACAGCAGGGCATATAAGGATTTAGGTGTAAAAGGCTTAATTATATATCAGTGAAAGTGAAGGAAGTGAAGCCCTATATATAGGGGAATAAATGTGAAACACCACGTGATATAGCACCTGACAGTGCTGTTACAGAAGGTGGAAATACATAAAGTTATCGTGACAGTGGATGCCTCCTTGCCCTGTGTATCCTGTATATCCGTCATGCCTTTATCACCTATCCCTCCATTCGAATCGTGGTCTTATTCTTAGTCACAAGCTTCTCAAGTGCTTGGTTCAGGGAGGATTTAGTAAACCTGTCGGCAAGGTTATCGTTCTTCTTAAGGGTCTTAAGTGTTTGTTTACTTCTTCAGGCCAGTGGTAATGACGATGGTGTCTTTGGTGTGTTTGCCATTGTGATTGTTATTGTTGCTACGGTCGGGTTGAGAGTCGGCAATCGGGCTGCACTTCCAGCAGAGCTCTGGCTGGTGACTCGCTGTTGCTTAAGGGCTTTAATTGATGGTGGCCCTGGCTGTGGTCAATTTAATGAAACAGAGGGTGAAAAAGAGGGTGAAAAAGAAGGTTGAAGAAGGGAGGGAGGGTAGTGGTGGCGGTGGTATTAATTGACTTATTGTGAATGAAGTGATAAGTTAAAGTGGTTAGCTAAGTAAGTAAGTAAGTTGAATGGATGATAGTTACTGTGATACTTTGTAGTAAAGGATGGAAGGAGTGAGTTTGATGGGTTGATGGGTTTGATGAAGTAAAGTTGCCTTGGTAACTCCGCTATTTGCTTCGCCGTTGCTTGGTGAAGAAAAATCTTCACAGTGAGTTCCGTTTGCTGGCTGAGTGAAAAATGGTGAAAGTGGTGATGATTAATAATAGCAAGCAGAGTGAGTCTTCACCAAAGGCACGCAGGGTGAGTAAGGTTATCGTCCGCTGGGGTACTGTAACGATCGTGACGTTGCTGACCTCGCTGTGAGGCTCTTGTGGGCTTGTGGAGGAGCCGACGTTACTGCTCGATAGCAATCCGTGGGTTGTGGTGAGCCGGCAGATTCTCTTCTCACAATAGTCACCTTACTGATCGTTGGTTACTATGATTAGTAACTCACTGATCCGTGTTGGTTACAACTTATAGAGGTTGGTGATAGGATATCCCCATTATTATAAATAGTGTGTATAAGTAGGATGGTATAGTTGTTATATTACGTGAAGTAGCAGCAGTTAAACAGCCTAAGGATATAGGCGTTTGATCTGGAGGAGGATTGCGTGCTTCATCACGTGATCTCCCGGACCCCTAATCCTCCATATTCCGACAATCTCTTTAACCCGGATTTGGAGTTCTTGAGCCAGCCTTTCGGGAAGGGAGGGAGATCACGACGCTGTCCTTCATCCTCCGGTTGATTTCGATGACGAGGGACTTGGTGTGATAGAAAAGCTGAGAAACAACGGCGTTAAAATCATGAGCAAGCGAGGACTAGGGGCCGCTCCAGTATAGATGGCCAGGTGGTGATAGATACGGCCGGTTGTAGGATGATCTTCCAGAACCCAAGTGTACTCCTCCTCAGCAATGTCCCCAGCGCTGCTAGACCTTTGTTTCGTCGATTTAAATGGCCATACCGCACAGGAAAGTGTTGGCCCATCTGTTTATCGTACCGTGAAAGTAGTAATGCACTTACCGGTACCGGGCCAATTTAGCTTTACATTCGATCCATGTGGAAAGAAATTGCTTGGGACAGTCTCTTCTAACACATATATTATTTGGTATGTGTGAATGATGTAAGTATCCATGAATTTATGACTGTTGGGGAGTCGTTCCCGCAGGACATTGAGATATGAATGAATGGTGTGCCACCACATTCTTGCCTGTAAGTCATGCCTTTTGGGGAGCCCACAGACCACGGCCGATGCCATGGGATGCTGTGATGTAAGGAAAAGGTTGTGGTGCTTGTGTATTAATGTGCAGTGAAGAGCCGTGAGAGCCTCATTATGAACTGATGATGCCTTTCGAGACTGCGAATCCATTGGCCCTTGGCCAGAAACCAGTATTGCGTGCCAACCTTCTTGTATAGGCTTTGACCATTGCAACGGCCTGGTTGGTCTCCATGCTGATCGCCAATCTTGGTCTATGTCCGCCGCAGTAACGGATGCTAGTTCTTTAGGCTATCCATGTACCGTGGCACGCAACCCAAGAGCCATCTGGAATACACACAGATAATCCTCGATGCAATCCACGAGAAGCACTCATTTCTGGCACATGAAGGTTGTTGAACCAAGTGCGAACCGTGTTGTCTGGATTCATACTGCCTTCCTGAAGCAGTCTCAGCTTGGCGTTCGGGATCAACAACAGGTAATACCTAGTGACGTCGAGCAGGGCGCTTGTTTGGGTGTGGGAAAGAGACATATCGTGTCCTAGGCTAGAAGCCTCTCCGACTTTCCCCCCCTTTCAACTCTCGTTATTAGCCGTAACCACTTTTACTAATGGCCCTATTCGTAAAGCTGTCCCTAGAAATCATCTTGATGGTAATCGATAGGCTTTATGAGAAGGGACATGTCATCAATATTTCTTTAGCACACTGTATATTTGAATACGCTTCTGCACGCCTGAAAAGGCTTTAATATCCTCTAGGCAGCTGGCTCAGAAAATGCTACACGATGGTGGCAATGGACATTAGGCACAGGGGCGCTCAAATGGTCGTCCAGACCTGACGGGCGCTTCGCCCTGTTTCCACCTCAGCACTTGGATTCAAGATGTTTCGGCTGGGGTAGACCGAGCTGTCAGGCGGTGGCGCCCGAGATCAAGTCAGCTGTAGAGCGATGGAGAATTATTTGCTTAGGGTTAATTGGGCGACTCACTGGCCGTGATTTCTAGGAGGCATATCATGGGTTTCAGCATCAAGAGAGACTGGTGTAATCGGTGGCGAGCGGGTTGGCTGCTCTGAGAAGCGCGCTGCTCGAGTCTCAATTCGAGTTTTCAGTCAGAGACGGCAAGTTGATGAAGTTTGATCTTGTTGTTTTCGCCATTACACGAATGTTTAGAAAGAAACTAATAAACAGAACTCCCTCCGCATACGATAGCCACATATGACCTAGTGCAATTCTTCCCGACGCCAATGCCGTATTTCAAACCCAAGCGCATGCATGCATTTAGCATCATCAACCGCCCATTCCTTCCACACCCCAAGCCTCTGACGCCAGTGTTTTCCGTTTTGGTGGTCGAGGTGGTCGACGTCGTCATCGCAATCTAGGAAGAAACCGAAGAAATAGCCAAGAGGCATGATTTGATCGTATAGACGACGCAGAGGGTGATGACGATGCCGAAAATGACGCCCAAGGTGGAGGAGAAGTCGGCTTCGGAATCGGGGTCCTGATCAGGATGACTCCACTTCTGTGGGTTGTTACGGTGGGCGCGCAGCCTTGTGACTCGGTAGGCCTGGCATTCCGACAGAGTCAGCCTTGTAATCTGTCGCGATGCCCTAGGGGCTACTCACATGAACTGCGTCCATGATATCCGAGACAATCAGCATGGAATGGCTGCGAGCCAGCCCAAGCCCCTCAAAGTATTGTAGACCCCATTTGCGCTGCAAGTAGTGAAGATCAGACCCAGACAGACAGATGTCGGCGGCAGCGATGGGGTGCAATTGTTTGCGAAAGGTGAGAATATTGGCCACCCAAAACTGAGCTTGATCGATAGTGCTGTTGAAGCCGGGGTAGGTGTTAATAAGATGTCTCATGTACTTGTTGCGGTCTGGAAACACAGACAGCTGGCTTGTTGTTGTGTTGATGCCCCCCTCCTGGGTGGGCTGGCTCGGACGAGACGACTCGAGTGATGCGCTGTTACGAGGGGGCGCCGTGCTGCTGTCGTGCTTCTTCTTCCCGTTGTGGCCTTCGGAACAATGTGAATCGCAAGGGGCCGAGGATTGTTGCTCTACACAATGATCCATTGCGTTTGTGGTGCTTATGTTAATGCAAGGGGTTTTAGTACTGCCGTGCTGTTGGCTCTGAGGCATTGCATTGTTGGCAGAAGACATGGTACCCTTGAGTGAAAGATTAACTCTCGGCCAATGAGAAAAGCACCCTAAGCAGCCTCTGACGGTGGAAAAGGGGTGTGCCAGAGAGCGGTCGTCAGGCAGGTAGGTCAAGAGAAAGAAAGAAGAAAGAAATAGCGTGGTGGTGAGGTTGGTGGCGATGGATAGACAGACTGCAAGCTTTTATGGCGAATAAATCAGACAGGTATGTAGGTAGGTAGGTGAGAGAGGGGTGAGGTGCGCTGCCGCCTAATTAATCAGTTCACATTCACCCAAAGGAAGGTGAGCTTGCTTCTCTCTCCTTCTCTTCGAATCGACTGAAACTATGACAAATAACCATGAGAGGAAAGAGCAGGGAAGGAGACTAAAACCAAAGCAGAAAGAACCAGACAATCATGAGAAGAAAAAACAGGAAAGAGGCACTATAATGAAACTAAAGCTGAAAGAACCAAAAAAAGAAGAGGTATTAATTCTAAGGAGGGCAGGCAACCAAAGGGAAGGGACGGTAGGGACAGGCACAACACAAGAAAGGGGCCTCAAGGACTAAGAACTTCTAAACAGCTTTTATTCTTTAGATTTTATTTCTTTTTTTTTCTCCTTTATCGTTGGATTCTTTGTCTTGTTCCTCACCCAAGTTTACTTTCTAATTCTTCTTCTTTCCATCTACCCTTTTGTTTAGTCGTCTTAGTTATCATCTTTATCTACCTAACCTACATTAAACAAGCCAAAGTTAGCAACTTGTCAAGACGCATAAGCTTTAGATATATTATTACCACTTATTATCTCTTTACACATATGGCTGCCGAGATATAGTACCCTTCACCGTTGTATGTACAACGGCCGCCGCATCATAACAACATATCCATATCCAGCTCCCATCTCCAGCACCAGGGCTCATACCCGCCGCAAAGCTTCATCGTCTCAGTTCCTCTTGTCGACCACCTAACGACTGGTGGAAAAGCGTACCACCGGAGCTACCTTTGCGGCCCTGATCGCCATCGCATCGTCTAGCGGTGGACCGGTGTTTCCAGTCATCTTCCCAGATGCAAGCCTAGGGCCTAGGGCGTTACCCTACTAGGATTGGCGGAATCTCCTCCTGGCCCTGCTGTACAACATTGTTTTGACTGTCGTCTTCTCCCGCCGTGCATTCGCCATGTGGTCCCAAACGGCCTTGTACCGCTTTTGTAATGCCTGGTGGCTCGACTGGATCGCCAAGCCAGCCCAGAGGCGTGGAGTCTGAGCGTATAACTGCTTGCTGCCCCCCCTCCTCTCGCTCTATTGACAAGAACTGTAGTCTGACTAGCAAGGCCATCAGCATGCTTTGGATACCGAGGCAGGTCCTTCAGACAGTGGGGTAGGTCTTGCTTGGTCCGCGGAAACTTGGGATTACCCCCAAACCAAGGCGGCCGATCTTTTGGTGGCGTGGAATGCAGCCCAGCCTTGTGGACACTTGGAGGAACGAGTACATTGATAGTCGGGGAACGTCTCTTGTTAGCCTCGACACTGCCTTTGATTTACAGAGAACCACAAAGTAACGCGGTAATATAGTCTGTTGCGTTGATAGTGACCGTGTTCACCAGACGGCGAAGAGGTTCAGGATCAGACGCGCCAGACGCTTCGAGTGCCTAACCTGATTCCCCGTCGGGAACAGGCACGGGTTCCACGGCCAGGGTCTTCATGTGCAAGAATCACCGAGACGTGCAAGTTTAAGGAGCTAAAAAGTCCTCGTCTAATCCTTCATAACCATGGGGAAGACATGTCTTCCGAGCTACGTACACATCTAGACCGAGTTTCCCAACAATAGTTCTTAGGCCTCGTGTTTACCCTTCTACTTAGATGCCATGCATCCAAGGCTTCTAGGCCGTCCATACACACCTTTACCAATTAGTAACGGCCCTTGGAAGAATTCCCTGCATGAAGATGCAAGGTAACCCGGCTAGGGCTTCCCAGCAGGAAGAGGGCACGCTCACATATCGTAGGTCCCGGTAACAGCAGAAGGCACTTTGGCACTAACGGTACCCGTGGCTGATGATGCACGTGCGACACTAAGGCTAAGCTTAATGAAGCCTTCTTCTTGCAAAGTAGTCTTGACCGGATCTGTCAACGGCTGTGTGTGCGATGCCGAGGCTAGCAAATAATGTAACGCTTGTAATCAATGCCTAGGGTCCCAGCTTGCCCTTGCACCCATGCCTTTTCGGACATGGGTGTTGTGATGGTGTGGGGGGCCTGATCGAATCCGATTACTAGGTCTCATTGCGAGTGGTGGGCGGCGTTGGTAGACTTATCGCGCTCGTGGAGCTGGATGACACTTCGGACAAGGGCGATAAAGTGCATATACAGCGTAAGATGGGTCGTCGGCAGGCGGAAGGCTTCCTGCCATGAGAAGAAGTCCTTTAGGGTGTCCGTCTAGGTAACGCGGCGTGTGAAGACATGAAGTAAGTTGGACGTACCCTAGCAAGTCTTGGTGTCCTGCGGCATTCTGGTGACTGGTTTGATGGATAATAACGACGGCACTGAGGCTGCTGACTCTTGAGATTGTCGGCAAGGAGCAGCAGCAGGTGATGGTGGGCGAATGGATGAAGGATGCGATAGTGACAGGCTGAGACGCAAGGCGGGTAGTGTGAGGTAGAGTTGTAATTGAGTGAGTTGGAATGGAGATGGAGGGGGAAAAGCCTGGGGGAAAGTGAAATAAAAATAAACACCTGCCAAAAGGGACAATGTGAGCTTTCAACTGGAAGAAAGACGGAATACGCTGTCCATTTGTTACAGAAAGAGGGTCTGGCAGTTCCTCTCTCTTGGTACTGTGCCGCGGGGCTTCAGGCGTTTCTTGAAAAAGGCCAAGGTTACACAGACACCGAAACGACATGTAGGCAGAAGACGGCAAATGTGACCAGGAAAAGCTTGAGAACAGGCTGGCGTGGCTTTATCAGCAAAGTTGGTACCGTTACGCGAGAGTTTTCGAATGATGGAGATATCCGGTGGGTATGGATGGTCGGTCATATGAGAGTGTCGGCAAACGGAGGATCGGTGGGTCCGGTAAGGTCACGTGCCTAATCACGTGACTCTCATCCGGGCCATGTTCACCATATCCAACTATCTACCTACCACTTCACTGGATAACAACCATACCATCCATCCTACTTGCGCACACTATTTGCAACCGCGGGATATTCCATCACCAGCCTCTACGCGTTGTCACCAGCAGAGAGAGTCACTAGGTCGTCTGGTCCTTCTCTCGCGCCGATTCTAAGGAGCCTATGATAACGGCAACAACAAGGACGACGCCCAAGTTCAAGAAAGACAAGTTCGGGATATTTTCATAATAGGCATAGTGCAAGCTTGCTTCTGTCTGCACGTTTATCTGTCTGTCTGTACGCGACTGGTCATTTCCGCTCTCGTCTTTCAGAGGTAGTAACGCTCTTCTAGTTTTCAAAAGAATTAAATTTCAATAGTCTCGGTTGTGTCCGGCTGGTTTTATCCAGCACTCGCTTACCTCTATTCAAGCCTAGGCTGCCGTACTCCGAAAGAGGGGAGAGGATCTCTTCCCCTAACGCAGATGTTCAGATGGTGATGGAAATGGGGACGAGCTTTGCTATTTTTGGGGGGTGGGGGACCAGACCATAATTTTATTCCATCTTTTGCCGAGCTGCTTTCTCGCCCCTGCGCGCCATTATTGAATTCAGTAAAACTTCCTAAGCCAGCCAGCCAGAAACAACTCTATACACGCAATACACACATGTGTGGATCAACATTTGTAGAAGAGCAAATGGCGGAATTCAATAATAATGACGGCATGTGTTGTCGATTGCATCTTAAACGTCAAAAACAGATTGGGAGAGAACAACGCGCCGCCGGCAGAAAGGACAAATAACAGGGCTTGTAATGAACCCCCACCCAGTCCTAGCCCACGGATGAGGGGACTTGGGTGGGTTAGGAAACAAGGTGGTACTTTTTGGAGGTTCTAGACGATGATGGTAGAGAATGAGAAATTGGGGATGACGTCCTGTGCTGTAGGTTGAAAGAAAGCGATGGAGGGAGAGAGAGAGAGAGATAAAGTTGGTGGCGTGGATGAAGATTGGGGAGGCTGTGATAGATGACGATAGGATAACGAGACTGAGGAAGAAGGCAAAGAGGAAGAAGACAAAGATAAAGACGATGAAGATGAAGCCTTGTGAAATTGTCCCTGTCGGTGAGGGAGACGTTGATCCTCCTCTAGTTTTCGCTTTACACCGTCTTATGGCTTTGTCTGCTGATGGATAGTGTTGGGATTGAGATGTAGAGACGTGATGAAGTCAACATCAATAACCACCTATCGACAGACAGCATGTCCATCATCTATCGTTCTCCTGCCTCGGCTGTTCTCACCGATGTTATGGCGCCGCTATCCGATATTAACCGAATCCTCCCTTCTCCCATGTGCGGCGGCGGCGGCAGCAACATAGTCATCGGCTGCGGCCGGTGGTGCTTTGTCGCGATTGCTCCGCTTTGCGTATCCAGACGCCTCGGCCCGTAGGGAGGCCGCCTTGGCCACAGCATTAGCTGTGAATATGACACGACCTGTGCCAACAGTGGTTGTGGTTGAGGTACCGTCGACTTCTTGGCCTACGGTGATGTTGGCACGCGTCGTCTCCCATGCGCCGTCATCGTCTGCCTCCAAGGCATCCACCTGGGCCTTTTGTACCGCGGCCTCGTTGCATGCCCCCGCCATCTCGACGGCGGCCTCACCCAGCCTTCTGATGAGCGATGCCACCAGCTCGTTTGCCAGCTCGACGAGGCGTGCCACCCTGGCCGCGACCGAGCGCGCCTCCATGTCCTCGAGATACTTGACTGAGAGTGGTGTCTGGGCCGCACTGCGTCCTAGACGACGACACTACTGGAACGGGAACTACGTTGGCCACCAAGCGGCGTCGGTCTCGTCCTTGTCATCGTCTCGGTCCGTCTCGGGGGCTGGTGGCAGGGTGATGATACCGCGCTGCCTCAAGCGTTCGTCCAGATCAGCAATAGCAGCATGAAGCTCACCCAAGTGGCGGAGCAGGGCGCTCAGGTCGCTCTTAAGATCAAGGGTGTCGGATATTACGTCGTCAGCCTTGTGGAAGGGATGCTGGTTGTTTGGGTAGAGGGGCTTGTCGTCAGCGTCTAAGCACGCGTCACGGAGAGCAGTAAACTGAGTATCAGACTGCCGCCGGCCCCAGTCGAGAAGGATGGGCCCTACGCACGATGGTAAGGCTGTTTGGAATATAGGATCACGGGTAAAGTGCCAAGAGAACACATCTGCGACGAGGCTGGTCGTTATGTTGTTGCTGTAAGTATGCTGCTGTTGTTGTTGTTGTTGACCTTGGTCACGAGAGACGCCAGATGACGGAGGAGGATGTGGTAGCAGTCTGGGCGGTGTGGGACAGAGGCGGCATGAAGCAAGCCAAGGTGCGCCGCTGGGGTTCAGGATGCCTATCGAGTACGCGCGGGCAATAGCTGTAGAATTAGCACCAGAATTAGCAGCGTTATTCAGCAACGATGCAGTAAAGAGGAGGTTTGTGGTTGATAACCGGTTGGGGTCGGTATTAAGCAGTCGGCGCCAGGGGAAGATGGAGTTGTGTATGCGGGTCTGGACCGAGTGGCAGAGGAGTCTAATGTCAGCGTCTAGGTTCTCCGACATGTTCGCAGCAGCAGCAGCAGCAGCAGCAGCAGCAGCAGCATCAACGGGCCGAGAGGCCATGTAGGATGAGGCGTTCTGGCACGTGTAGCCAGCAACACGGTCAAGCTCGCCAAGGAGCGGCGGCAGCCCCTCATCGGCGAGAGCATCGAGGACTCGAGTCGAGGGCGAAAAGCGCTTACTTTCGATAGGCAAGAGCCCGTGATGGAGGTTGACAGCCTCGATCGAGGTGCCTTGAATGCGGACGGAATAGGTTGAAGAAGGGGCATGGCCGGCGATGCCGCTGTCGGCGGTGATGACGAGGGTCGTTTGGGAGGTTGACGAGAAGGGGGAAGAAGAGATGTAAGGCGAAAGGAAGCCTAGTAGGTAGTAGTAGACAAGACCGATGAGGAGGAAGGCGGCAGAGGGTATGAAAAGCAGCAACAGGACAGATGGTGATGGCCTGGGCCTGATATCTTTGGCATCGGCGGCATCGGTCAGGTCGAGGAGTTGGGGCAGTTCGTGGATGTAGAAGGGCGGTGACGGCGTCTTCAACAAGGACGCCGGCTCATATCGACATAGGACGACATTGCTGGCGTCGGATATGATGGAGGACGGGGATGAGACTGGAGAGGAAGAGGAGGAGGACAAGTGCAGCGAGATGGGGTCGGGCGTGCCGCCAAAGTCGGCATGGAAGCAGAGCTCAAAGCTCTGGACACGGGACTCGATTTGGTCGTCATTATCATGGTTTGCGTGCGGGACCGAGAACGAGGTAGATGACGGAGGGGGACAAGATGAAGCCGGAGGAGACTGGCGGAGGCAGGGAAAGCGAACCGAGAAGCGGATGACGCTGAAGTGCTCAGCCAAGTGGGCAGAAACGGGCGGACTGCGACGAGTCGGGGACAAGCACGGCAACTCCATTGTCTTCTGTCTGCCTGTCTTGTCTGTCTGTGTGGTGATAAAAGGGGGTCATGTGTCACATGTAAGGAGGGCCAACGGGACCGCGCATGAGGCGAGGGCGCGTTCCAAGGATTATATATTGTTGACTGGTTTTAATACACGTATTGTTATCTCTTTTTTCCGCTGTTGTTAAGGGGCAACGAGGTATGAGCGCCCGCTTGGTATCATGAAGGACGGGGGGGGGGGCAACACGGTTGATGGCGTTTCCATTCGTTTGTTTGGTATTGAATCAGCACCGTTGTCGTTACACAAGCAATTAATAAACCCTGCTGCTTAACACGCACGGCCCGTCTACGCCCTCATGGGGAAAATTACTTGGTTTGCAGACAGACAGACGGAGAGACAGACAGACGGAGAGATAGACAGACGGAGAGACAGACAGACGGAGAGACAGACAGACGGAGAGACAGACAGACGGAGAGACAGACAGACGGACAACAATTCTGTTGAAAGGGGCTGCCCAGTGATGCCGGGCTCGGTACCACCATCTCGAACATGTCGTAATAGCGAAAAAGATTTAACAAGAAATGCCCAAGAGAATGAAACGAAACCAGGCCTTCCTCTTGATATGGAGCCAACGCACAACATGTTACAGCCCAGGTCCCCGCTTCTCTTCCTTGCGAGCTGGATGATAGATGTGCCTGTACCAGTCTAGCCAGGCCTGCCGCTCGCTGGATGTCATGGCACGTCGAGACCCGCTGCCATCGGTTGCCGCGGGCTCGACGACATGATGGAGCGGTGCTGTCGACGTTGCTGGAGCCGGCTTTGGAACCATGACAGAGGCACCACCGGTCGCAACAAGCGCGTCAGCATTGCCCGCCGCTCCTCTGTATGTCTCGACCGTTGTGCCCCGAGTCCAAGAACCAGGGACCGCAGGGTTCTCGTCGTCTGTCAGCGTGTAGTCGCCTTGGATAGACCTTGGTGTTCCGCTTGGCCGTGCTGGCTTGCTAGGGGAGATGGACGACGGTGGTGGCGGGCCTCGCAATGGCGAATTTAGACCTGTGGGCTGATGGTCGTCAACAGGAGGCACCACTACGGCGGCTTCGTCATTGTCATTGCCCCGTCCCTTGCCCCCCCCCCGGTCTCCGTCTCCGTCTCTGGCAGCATGGGCTCGGCATTAGCATGAGCGGGAGCAGCTTGTCCGGTACCAGTATTGACCCGGACGTCTTTGGCTCCCCGCCCCGCGGCGGCGACACCCCCCTGTGAGGCCGTCTTGAACATGTTTCTCTCATCGTCATCCAACTCCTTGCGCCACTTCTTCAAATTGGTGGATATACAAGCCTTAAATTGGCCATTGCTGTTCCACATGGAGATCCAGGCTTCTTCGCCAACCTCGCCCTCATCTCTCCATCCGTAGTACTCAAGTACCTTATGCCCGGGGTCGACATGGTTAACATGCTTGGCTAGCCCCTCAGGGTCGTCGTTACGCATGAGCTCGTCGCATAGTCGTCGGACCTGCCGGCAGCGGAGCCTGCGGTCGACCTTCTTGCCAAAGTCGAGGGGTGCTGGGGCCAACGACAGTGCCATGGACGAGTGGAGTAACTGAATGTTCTGCAACCAGTTTGTGGGCGCTGCCTGTTAGAATCAAGGACGAGTCAGCCGGGCTGACAGTCCAAGTAATCAAGCAACCGCCGGCTTGCTGGCTGTGTTTAGGGACTTGTAAGCAAGCGACCTACTGGTTTTATCTGTTACGAGATGCGTCCTTAGCTCCCGTGACATGCCACACACATCGGGAATAGAGAGTCGTTTGTGTGTCGATGTAGCTGTAGTAGATGTTCTCAGCGCTGGCTAGTAGCATGGGGGCAAATGTGAAGACAAGTTAAATAAAGGAATGGATAGCCCGCTGCTGGGGAGGAGAGGAAAAGAAAATAAACGAGAAGAGGAGCACGCTAAGCAGGCACATGCCACCGCCTTGTAATCAAGAAGAGGCCTCGTATAACTGTCAATGAACCGGAGGAATGTCCGCAGTCAGACACACAGAAACAGCCCACTCAGCCAGACATTGGGAAGAAACTGATGCCCAGGGGGCTTTGCCTCCTGTTTGTATGTATGTATCCATCCAACCCCCTCAACAGGGAGTGTTTCCCGTTATATTTCCCTGTCTGAGACAGGCCAGACAGACTGTCCATCAAGACAAAGGAACTCGGCGAAACAAAACGTGAAGGAATTCTGGTTTCAGCTCATTCATCCTCATGGCCGTTTTTGGTTACTTGTTGCTATTTGTTTGATATACATGCAACAATAGCTAGAACTATGGGAATGCTGGCTGGATCATTCTGGGACAAAAAACCCCTTGTGTTGCCGTGCAAACAAACACCACACGCTCTTCCATTAAATCAAGGACGTGCCTGCCAGCCTGTTTACTCCCATAAAGACCTGTAGAAGCTGTCCATGGTCCCGGCGCGGTCCTGTCACGACGACTTGGGTCTGAGCCAGGGCTGTACGTGATAGAGGAATTCGCCCCGCGCCGCGTCGTCAAGCAGCATGTCGGTCACGAGGATGCTGGCCCGGATGACACGGCTAGCTTCAGCATCTCCACCTTTGGAGCGGCTCTAGAGCGGCGCCCGTACCCTCTCGCCGGCTGCCAGGACTATGTCGTTCACGCTCTCCTCCAGAACGGTCGCCGCACAGCGGGGCCACAAAGTATCCTCCTCACCAAGGTTTAGTAGTCCGAGGGGCGTAGGCGCCATACCCGGGTGGACAGCCTTGATGTGACGGAGGCTGAGGAGGGTGCTGCAGATCTTGTGAATAGAGGCGTCCGTTGGCGGCGCGGGAGGACTGGACTGTCTGGAAAGATGGACGGCTAGGAGGCCAGCACCTGCAGCCCTGGCGAGAACACAGCGCAGGCTTGTGAGAAGAGATGACGATGACGACGATCTTTTGGGTCGGTGATATCCCATGTTTACACACAGGGTGAAGAAGCGTAAAGAAGAACCGTGAAGAAGAAGCGTAGTGTGAGAAAAAGTGTGTAAACGAGAGAGGGAGAGAGAGGTAGGGGGGGAGGGTTAATAATGCTTTGTCAGCTTGTAGCTGCTCTGCTTTGCGAAGGTACTAGAATATGGCTGACCCTTACTGATAAATCGCAATACTTTATTATATCTGACAGGTTATATACGTTTTTAGGCTAGGCCTAGTGTAGCTCTTAATATACTTATATATATAGTTACCTTTGCGTTAGTGTAAATCCCTATGAGAATGTCTATAGGTCCTCTACTTCTTAAATTAAAATGAGTTCTATTACTACCTTTTATCTCTTTCGCTAACATTAGAGCAAGTAAACACTGTATTTATCACTATGAGCAGTATTAATAACAGCCGCTACAAAGGCAATGACGACGAATACCAGAGATCTATCGCTAGAGCCCAGAAGGTGCTCAGGGAGCGGGATGAGACCAGGAGGGCCTGGTATAAAGCAAGATAAGAGAGGCGACAGGAAGAGATAGAGCAGAAAAACTCCAATACACACCAGACGGAAAATAACGGCGCTAGCAGCCGCCGTCATGATGACCCTTCTGCTGCTGCGGCGGCAGCGGCTAGAACTGCAGCCATGACACTGCTAGGTATAGTTGTCCGGTCTATCATGTGGGCGTGTGTTTGTCTCTTGCGATGCTTCTGGGTCCGTGCTGTTGCGTTCCTTGTCATCTTCGGATGGCTACTCGCCGTCGTCTTAGCCAGGTCGCTGCGCCAGGCCTGGACTATCCCGTCCGTATTGTAGCAGCCCGTCTCTGTTGCGGCGGCTTGGATGCCATCGTGGTGGGCCCTCCTTACAGGTTCCCGAAACCCGGCAATCATTCAATTCGCCATACCAGTCAGCGACCTCCAGTTTACTTCAAGGCCAGGTCAGCAATCTGTAGCGCAGCACCTCAATCCACCATGCTTATCCTAGGTCAGGCCATCGCCAGCGTTGGTTGCGCCAGGATCCTGACTAGAACCTTCATCATAATCGCAGTCATCATTCCTCTTCCTAAGAGGCCTGCGTACAACGGTCTCTTTGGCAGTGTATATGCAATCGCCTCTGTGGTTGGGCCGTTGCTTGGAGGCGCCTTCACCGATAAAGTGACCTGGCGCTGGTGTGTAAGCGACATGCTATAGCAGCTTTTTATGCCGTTCAAGACGCTTATGAGGCCTAGTTTTATATCAATCTCCCATTTGGCGCCATTGCGTTGGCTATAATCTTCTTTCTTCTCAATGAGCCGCCTCGACCAAAAGACACAGAACACAAGACAGTTATTGAAAAGACTATACAAGTCAATCCAATTAGCACCCTTACCCTGATGCCGGCCGTGATTTGCCTCCTGTTGGTGCTGCAGTGGGGCGGTACCACATATCCATGGCGCGATCCAAGAGTTATTGCTCTTAGTTTAAAGTCTTACTATTTCCTTTTTAATTAACCTTTAACTAACTTTTTTTTTTTTTACCTTTAGATACCTTGGGTAAATTTTCTATTTTAGTTACCTTAACGATATATATACCTATTAATATCTTATTTAGCTATAATATAGCTATCTTATCTATATATAGAAAGCCTTTCTTATAAACTGACTTAAGGTATAAGAATTAGTTAGTAAAAGTCTTCTACTTTTTATTTACTATCTAGATTGAACTACTCTTATTATTATACCTAACACCTAACTAGATTAATATTTTAACTTTATAACAGTGAAATGAAGTTACGTTATACTTATTAATAAGTATAATAATAGTAAAGTCTAAAGAATCTAGATAAGCAGTCTTTAGGCTAAAAAGTATATTTACTATTACCTTTTCAACTATAAGACCTTTAATATTAATAAGCATCTCTTTATTAACTTATTATTAGTATAGAATTATAAACTAATAAAATATCTATTAACTCTATATAACCCTTAAGCCTTATAAAGAGGAAGTAAAGGTCTAGCTTAATATCTAGCTATTTACTTAAGATATAGATATTAGCTATAATAGTAAAGGTAGTATTATTAATAGGGTACTATCGCTTAAGGTAGAGGGTAAAATATACTAGATCTTATTAACTATATTATTAATAGTTTAACTGAGTCTTTTAGAGTCTTTAATAAATTACATTAGAATACATATTATATATAGGTTAAATGAAGGTAAAATAAAGCTCTAGATAATATAGGTATAAGAAACTACCTATCTATTTCTTTATCTTTTTATACTTTTCATACTCACAAGATTAAAGCTGTTTTTGTTAACTTAACGGATATAGTGGGCGGTTAAAGGTACACTATGGCCCATCGCGGCAGTATATCCACCACTAGGTTAGTGGTAGAGTCAGTGGCCAGGAGGGACTTTTTGTTACTTGTGCTACCCCAACTTTATGCTCGTTGTACCGCTGAAGTGGGTTAGCCTGTGACCAGCTTACCGCTTGCTCGGAATAGTTAAAGGTTTGTGATAACCACCCCACCCTACATCCGAGCCATTATCACCACCACTATCACTATTTATTTTGTCATATAACAAAACGATACCGTTGTTATATGGGCAGTAATAGTAGCTTATATATCGTGACACACCCCCCAGATTTGACCTAGAAAGTCAGATCTAAATACTCTTTTAGTAGAAGCCTAATTGGGTATATCTCGCCAATTATAGGTGGTGAAGATCCCTTAGACTTTAGTAGGATTTTGGACCAGGGGACCCTTATGGGAATCGAACCTGCGGTGCTTAAGACATTTTAGCTAGTTACTGCGCTTAAATTGACACTTATGCCATTATGGCATATAGCAGGTAGAAGCTGGGCTTATAACTGTTATGTAACAGAACGATACCGTTGTTACATGGGCAGTAATAGTAGCTTATATATCGTGATATATTTCACTAGGTCTACCGCCCACCTATATATCACTTTCGGCCTTGTTAGATAATTCGGATACACTAGATCTATCTGGACTATCTATTTCTTTAATATCTATATTTTTTGCCTACTAGATACCCTATATAGTTATAAATCGACAGTTAGGTGATAGAGGGACCTTTTTCCTTTTATGTTGCTATTAGTCCTCTAGCTAGGCCTATAATACCTTGTTTTACTATTCTAGAAAGGCCAATCTAGATACCTAGTTATCTTAGCTTTTTTATACCTTTCTAGATAGGTAATAAATAGTATAGATATCTAGCCTTTCCTTATCTAGCTAGTTAAATAGATATAATTAATACTATAGTGTCACACAGTGCTTTTATAGATAGGAAGAGTTATAGGAAAACAGCTTAACTATCTTTGTATAAGACTGCCTGACCTAACCGATAGATATACGTATTCTTTAGGTAGGTTAGGCCGACAGGGCTAGAGTTATAGATATTCCGGTTCCCGTTAAAAAATCTTAAGGCTGCACGCGATGCCGTAAAGGCATTACGATATACCCCTCTAGGTGGTTTTTAGCTATTCTTAGCTAAAGTTACCTATACCTAGCTATATATAAAAAATATTATTTAAAACGATTAAATATAACTATGAATAGTCGTTATAAAACACCTAAAAGGGATAAAATATAAAGGAAATCACTATATAATGTTATATATAGTGGCTATTATTAAGGCTAGCTTTAGATTTATTTAACTTAAATAGAATTATTTATCTAAAATAAAGGGCTTTAATTAGCTAAGTAACTAGCTAGTTTAATATTTATCTTTTTTAATATTATTATCTTTTTTAGGTTAACTTATAAGACTTATTTTTCTTTTACTATTAATAATAATAGATATATATCTATAATCCCTTTATTTTACCTTAATTTTATTTTTACTATTATAATTTATTTATAATAGTCTATTAGTTACAATACTAATATTTTAAATAGATATCTTCATAAAAAAAACTTACCTATACCTATACTGTTATAATATATACCGTTATGCTTTAAGTATACTATATAGCCTATCTTAAAATAGCTAGAGAACTAAAAAAGGTTAATAGTCTTTTTAATAGTCCTTTAAGAGATATACTATCTATTTTTTTCCCCCTCTAGATAAAGTTACTTAGCTTTTTTTATTTTAATATAAGTCTAATATATAATACTAGCCTTTTTCAATTAAAAAGAATAATAATAATAAGGTTAATGGAGATAAAGATAGCTTATAACTCTCTTATTCTATTAATCTTATTATAAATATTAAAGATAAAGATAATAAGAGAATAAAAAGCCTTTCAGCCCTAACACCCTAGATAAGCGTATTAAGAAGAATAAAAAAGTCCTTATAGACTTCTTTTACCGTAATACTAAGAGTATATAGCCTATTACTATCTCGTATCCTTATATAAGCTTTAGTTAACTTTATATAAACAAGAAAGACCGCCCTTAAGGTAGAGATATAGAAGGAGGAGAAAGAGAAGAAGGAGGAGGAGGAGGAGGAGATTAAGGTGTTAGGAGTATACACCAGGACCCTTAAGCCTATCTAGATATAGGACTTTAAATACCTTTAGTATATCTTAAGTATACTTTATAAAGACTTATCTAGATAGTATATACTAGTAATAGGCTGGTTAAAAAAGTATTAATACTATTATATTAAGAAGAACCTTTACCTTACTATTTATAAAGAGACTAAGCTTTATTATTTTATTAAAGAGTTTTTAACTATAAAGTATAATAATAAGGCTTATAAAATAAGTTTCTATATATATCTCTCTTTAACCTTTATTACTAATATCTATTTCTAGCACCTTACTTATATAAGTAGCGCCTTATAGAGCTATATTATCTTTAAAGGTATCTTTACTCCTAAGGACCCTTAGGTTAATATATTAAAATATAATAAGGTGATAGGTATAGGACTTCCCTTATATCAGCCTTTAGGTTGACCTAGTGGTGTTATATTAAACTTATCGATTATAGGCGTATTAGGCGTTTACCTTTCTAGTATAGCTATTACTGTTATAAATAGAGGGTAGAAGAATATCCTTGAGGCTGTAATTAACAGCCTTATTAGTAATATATTTCCTCTAGTGTTACTACCTATATACTAGCTCTTAATAGAGCAGTACATATCACTTTTAAGAGGTAGTTAAACGCTGTTTTTTTTTTTTTTGAAAAGAATTATCTTTTAGGCTTTAATTAGAGCGGCAGCCTATAGGTATAAATGGGGTTTTTAGAGCGGCCTATAGGCCTTATACTTATTTTTAAAACGGCCTATAGGTATTTATCTTTTATTAACCTTATTTCTCTATATATATAGTGATTATTTATATATCTTAAAGGTTAAAAAACACTCTAACTTACTTAAATTTACTTTATAAAAGGCTTTTTATAAGACTGTTAGCTAGTATATTATCTATTACTATATATACTATATTAAATAAGCCTTTTAAAAGCTCTTATTAAAGCTATATATTCTAGATATCTATATACTTAAGTTAGATAGATATATTTTTTTTACCTATTACTAAGTAAATCGTTTAGTTATTATTATAATTAATTCTCTATATACTATTAAGCTTAAGCTATATATTATAAAAGAGATATTTTAAAGTAATAGTTTCTTTAGTAATATACTTGAGACTTAGGAGTTTAGCTTTAGTTATTAATATTATACCGGTCGCCTATTAAGCGGCCTTCTATTAGATTAGGCCTTTAAAGAGCGAGATAATATACCTTTATAACAACCTTTATATCTTTTTATTATTAATAAATAAGGTATTACTTATAACTAGTAATATCTAGATACCCCTTAAGGTGCTATAATAGATTACTAGAAAGTAGATATAATAGAGATATTAAATTACTTAATTAGCGGCCTTTTAACATATAATAAAGGGTTTATAAGAAATTATAATAGTAATATATATATATATATATAACGTTAGGCTAAATTATAACCGCTATATAGAGGATAAAGCTAATCTTTTTTTAGAATCGCTTTATTTCCCTTAATATTACTTAAGATTTATTATTTTTAAGTATTACTATTAGTAATAATATAACTAGTACCTTAAAGTTAATAAGGTTACATTTCTTTATAATATATTTAATATACTAATTCTAAGTAAGGTAGACTTTTTAATTTTTCTAGTTATAGATAATCTAAATACCTAAATACTATTTAGCTAGGCCTTAGTTTTTTATATTATACTTTATATAGGTCCTATCTATAATCTTGTTTACTTTTTTATTATAGGACTTATAAGAATAAGGATATTATTAATATAGAAAAATATAAGTATCTTTTTGTTAGTTATATAGAAGAGATATAGGTCTTTAGCTATAGGTTTTATTCCTAAGTTATATAAGTATATTAAGAAATCTTTATACTATAAGAAAGGTATGTCTTATAGCCTATATAGAGTATATTAAAGTAAGACTACTTTTCTTAATATCTTAAAGCTGTCTAAAAGGTAGTATATAATAGGTAACTTATTTAGTTTATACTCTATATTTAGAAGTATATTAACTATATTAAATTAATATATTTTAAGGTTAAATTTAGCTACTAAAGCTATTACTATATAAAACGTTTATATAGTAAGTATTACTATATAGGTATATTTAAAAGGGTGTTTTTCTTATATATCTCTATATATATAGATCTTTACTTTATATTATTTAAGAAAACCGTTTTAGTTAGCCTTATAAGTCTATATCTACTTAAGGAGAATAGGTTTTAAGACGACTTTATGTAAGATTAATGGCTAGGGGCTCTTAACCAGGTAGGGCTTGATGGTAGGTATTGGTGTATTGTAAGACTTAAGCTTGCAGAGTTCAATCCAGCAGCCGTGGCCAGCTGGAAAACTCTGCAGTGGGGTCTATACGCCGGAGGCTCGGCGAGCTGTCGCCGAGACCCACAATATAACTACGGATCTCATTACAATTGCTCCCCTCCCCATGTGACTTTGTCCCTGAAGTCGTCACAGGAGTCTTCCAGAGCAACAACAAATATCCCTTGCAGACTAGAATATCTTTATTGCTGACCTGTAACCGTGCTGTTCTTTTGTAATTCCTAGATAACAGCTTTGTTGCTGTTGTTTACGGTTTTGGGTGCTTTGTGTTTATTGTTTGGCGATGCGTTGGCGACTTGTTGCTGAGTTGTCAGTCGGGTTGCCAGGTGAGACGTAGTTATATATAAGTGAATATATCAGACGGTTTGCTAGCCCTTCTCTCTATTGCTGGCTGCTTAAGTGAAAAGTTTTCTTTCTATTAGTTGCTCTGTTTTTCTTTCCTTCCTTTTTCTTATGCTCTGTGAGCTTTTAGCGACCTTTTGCCTTTATACCTGTCTCTCTGTAATACTTGCAGCTTTTTGTTTTCTTATTTCTTTTCTCTTTTTATAACCTCACTTTCTTTGGCAAGCTTTTACCAAACCGTTGCCGCTATATCGGTCATTTCTTGCATCCAGATGATCCTTAACACTGAGTATGATCCTCATGAGGGCTTTGTGGGCCTAAAGGGAGGCGCTCCCTGCATCTGTTGCCTCAGCAGCATGCATTACGACCTCAATAGCCTTATCTGTGTCGCTGGCCACTATATGGCGAAGTGTATTGTTTGCTAGATCGATAAGAAGAAATGTTCTGTGGTATGTTGTTGCCCCTTTGGTGAGCCCTCTATGACTATGCTGACGTTTCTATAGGTTCTGTAAGAGCTTTATGGCGTGGCTTAATACACTTGGAACACGCTGATGGACTTCTGTGTGAGAGAGGCTGAGGGCAAACTTGACCCTACCGAGCGTGGTTAGGTCCTCCTTGCCTTTTCTCGTTGTGCTGCCGCCTGGGAGCGTGTCGGCGACTATATTGCTAACCCTTCGGTTGGCGGTTATAAGGTTTACCTTAAGCAAGCAACTCTTTAGGAGCTTACGTCTAACCGTAAGTATTTAAGCCTCTTGGTTTAGGTTCAGGTATATCGCTAATCCTTTTACGATCGCTCTATAATTAACCTGTGTTTAGACTGGCTTTCTTAACGCTATAAACAAGGATGATATTTGTAACCGTCTTAATGCTCTCCAGCCGGTGTACCTTTGAAACAATAGCCAAGCTTTTGCCCTCCAGTTGGCGATTAACTATCTGGGGGAGTGTGAGATGGAGGCCTGTCCCAGCGACAAGATTAAGGACATTGATAAGTTCCTTGAGTTTGCTAAGTTTTACAGTTTTATTGGTAAGTATTTAGTAAATGATGTCCCCTCCTGTGTTGTCGCTATCTATGGCGCCGCCCCTATCGGTTGTGGCCATAACACCATGACGCCCAGCAAGCGTCACATCCTGGCGACCGGTTGTGTTCCTGGTGGCCCTGACTTGCCTGCTTTGTTGTCTGTTCCTAAGAGTGAGGTTAAAGAGCCTAAGTCTCCCTTACAAGCTTGTATCAAGCGCCGTAAGCTCGGTAAGTCGTTGGTAAAGGTCTCTGCCCGCTCTGCCCTCTTCTCTTTTAGCTCTAGATTCCTTAACACCGCTTGAAAGGCTATAGCTCTTGATGCTCTCGGCCATGATCTCACTGAGGAGCAGGCGAGCGTTTTGCGATAGTTTAACATAGCTATTAGGGCTGTTAAGAAGGAGGCTGATAAGAATGGTACCACCTTTAACACTGAGGCCTACCTGCTGTCTCTGGGCCCCGCTTTGATTCATATAACCGTGGGTTCTTTTGATTCTGTTGGCAGACAGTCGCTGGTGTTCTCCACACTGGTCATGGAGGCCCTTGAGGCCTAGAGCGCTCTCTAGGATCTATTTATAGATAATACCCAGCGTCCCATTGTAGAATCTGCCCGCCGTAAGATCGCCGCCCGCTTGGCGATCATCTAGCGTGCTATGAAGTGTAGCTGTCCTATCCTGTCTAACAAAACATAGGCCGACTTTAATATGTTGACCTATGTAGAGCAGGACGCTATGGATAAGTATGAAGCACTTGTTGCTAATATAGTTGATGCCTCTTGTGCCGCCAAAATCGGCTACTTTGATCCCTTTGACCTGGATGCCTAGATGTGGCTTCTCTGGCGACTCTTTAGTGACTGTTTTGCGTTTTGGGATTGACTTTAGGGTTAGGAATGGCGTTTGGTAGAGAAAAGGAAAGGTTATTCAGATAGTCTCTAATAGACCTGTGTTCAACAAGCGGTTGCTGCTAATACTCTACTTATCCCACTTCTTGTAAGCTTTTTTCCTTTACGTCTTATACTTCTTGACTGTATCCTTGGCGCTATCCAAATGGTCTAGTGGCTCCTAAGTGTTGTATTCTATAGGCTATCTGGCCTATTTGACCAGGTAATAAAGATTGTCACCGTTTCCCTGGTGTATAACGATTTCTTTAACTTCCTAAATGTCATCTTCTGTTTCTAACTCTAGAATTGTTATTAACCTGTTGGCGACCTGTCGGCCTGTTGTCTATGGTTCCAATAGTAACACTAGGAATATATTATATATTTGTCTATACTGCTCTGGCAAGTGAAGGCGATACGCCTGGTTGCTAACCCTTTTAGCGACCGTAACCTTTATGTAATGTGGTGCCAACTTTTTATCTTTAAGGCGCAGATTCTTTGTTGATAGTCTAATGACTTCTCTGTGACGGAATTCCTTCTGCTAATACCTCTTGTTGTAGTGGGTGGCCTATGCCTCTATGGCCTTTTCCTATGCCTTTGCCGCTTGTCTCCTGACTTCAGCAATTCGCTCAATGCGCTCTCTAACCCCCTGTACTTTAGCCTTGTAACTAGGTATATATTCTATATATCTGGGGTGGTATCCATAGAAGGCCATAAATAGAGACACTCTGATAGTTAAATGTCTACTGTTGTTGTATATAAATTTGGCCTTGTCAAGCTGTGTTGCCTAACGGTTTAGTGAACCGTTGGCGTATAGTTATAGGTATCGCTCTAGTGTCTGATAGGTATGCTCTGTCTGGCCGTCTGTCTAGGGGTGATATACAGTGGACAGTTAGCGATAAATCGCCCTTTCCTTTATGAATTCCTCCTAGAACGCATTAGTAAACAGTTTGTCTCTATCACTTATAATCCCTTTAGGCGTCCTAAACTTGTATTCTACTTGCTGGTATAGGATCCTTACTAACTAGGCTATATTCAGTGTTTTAACTATAGGAATAAATAAAGCGACTTTAGTTATTCTGTATATAATAACCAGAATATAGTCATACTTAGCACCGTCATCACAAGCGCTTGGCGACAGCCTTATAATGAAATCCATTGAGATTTCCTGGAATGGGTGTGAGGGCAATAGCAATGTCTGTAACTGCCCATACAGCTTATATTGCGGCACCATAACGCTGAGGCAACGCTTACAGTCTTAGATATACTGGTGTATATCTTTACTAATTCCTTCCTAATAGAACTTCCTTGAGATAAGCTCCAAGGTCTTTGTTACCCCTATATGACCTGCCCTAGGGTTGTCATGGTGTTAGTGAAGGATCTCTGATCTCAGAGATTCCACCTATGGGATTATTAGCCTTCCCTTGAAGAATAAGGTGCCTAAGTCGTTAACGGTGTATGACTTTGATCTGCTGGCTATACTATGAGCCTTTGCCGATTGCGATATATAGAACTTGTCTTTAGCCTGTAGTCCTTGGACAAGCTCCTCTATCTCAGGCGTAAGGTGTGGTACTAATGCCGTTTTGCCAGTCATGAACTCCCTTATGACTTGACGTGGGATATGCTGCTCCGGTATAGCAACCCCAGCCTGGTTGGGCTCCTTAGTCGCCTGGGCGACTTCCCGCCAAGCACTCTCCGATTCATCCCTTGCTCTCTGGCCTTAGGTTGTTATAGTAGCGATTATTGCTGAATATCTGGGGCGCCCTATAGCCTGCCACCAGCCTGGAGGAAAGGAATCCTTACCTTAGGAGTCAACCATCTTATGGTTAGGGTTGTAAAGCGATGCCCTGACTGCCTGGATGTACGCCTTTACAGTCTTGCTCTTCCCTTCCATGTCGCTAATTATTTGGCGCATGTTGGGCGGCAGTTTGCCGATAAGTTGTAATTTCTTTGCTAGTATAGGAAGGATGTCTGTGTATGGCACTTCCCCCTTTATATAATCTGGCCTCCTGGTTAGTCTATCTGTAGGGTTTGTCTTCCCTGATCTGTGTTCCAAGTCAAAGTCAAACGCTGACAACTTATACACCTAGTGGGTAAGCCTTCTGTGAAGGTCCTATGCAGGCGTGCTGATGACGCCTTTTAGTGCCTAGTGGTCTGTCAAGACTGTGAACTTCTCTGACAGCCCTTGGAGATAATGAGCCTAATGCTCTAATCCCTCTATAATAGCTAGTAGCTCCTGCTGCCCTATGGCCCATTGCTGCTTTGTATCTGTGAGCTTTTATGACCAGTAGGCGACTGGTTGCCATTGTCCCTCTACCAACTGGGATAGGATGGCTGTGATGGCCTTGATGGATGCGTCTGTCTCTACTTGTGTGGGACGTTGTGGGTTCTAATGTGTGAGCATAGTTGCTGATGAGAAGGCGACCTTTAGCTAATTGAAGGCTTTATTAGCCTCCTTGGTCCACTTAAAAACATGTGAGGCATTGTTGTGTCCCTTTAAAAGGGCCATGATTAGGGCTGTGATACCTAAGTACCCTGAGATGAACTTGCGGTAGAAGTTATAGAATCCTAGAAACGTTTGGATGTCTTTTATAGATATAGGCGTTTTCCACTCAGCGATCGTTCGCACGCAAGATTCATCTATTTTGATTCCCTTAGGGGTAATTATATAACCTAAGAACTTAACCTTTTATTAGTAAAACAAATATTTGGATAGCTTTATGAATAGTCTAAACATTTATAATCAACAGAGGACCTTTTTGAGGTCCTCAGTGTGCTGCTCCCTTATGGCAGAATAGATCATCAGATTATCCATATATACAATGCAACATATGTTGAGTAGCTTGCCAAGTGCTCAGTAAACGTACGCCTGGAAGGTCGCTGGAGCATTGGTTAGTCCGAACAGCATAACTGTATACTCAAAGTGACTGTATCTAGTACAGAATGCTATCTTCCAGCAATCTTCCTTCTTAACGTTAATACGGTGATATATATTGCAGATATCCACCTTGGATATCTACTTTGCTCCATGAAGCCTATCTAACAGCTTGCCGATTAACAGCAGCAGATATTGATTCTTAATTATGACTCTGTTGAGGCCCTGGTAATCCACGCAAAGGCATATAGTGCCGTCCTTCTTTGGTATGAATAATATAGGTGCCCTGGCCTTATTGACTGATCTTGTGATGTGTCTATTCGCTAGGTTCTTAGTAAGGTATTAGTAAAGCTCTTTAAGCTGCTTATTATTCAGCAGGTAGATTGGTCTATAGGGCGGCTTTATCCCTGGGATAAGGTCTATTACATGCTTAGCCTTGACGTGGACTTGCGGCCTGGTTGCCAAGCCTTTATTGAAGGTGGCTGCCTTGCTTTATAGTTCCTCTAGGAGGTCTTTTAGCGGCAGAGGTTCTTTCTAAGGCCTGACTTTACATAAGATATACAGTATATACGCATGCTCTTTGTTCTTAAGGATATTACGAGCTATCACCTCTGGCTCTGCAATAGAGATCGACTTGTAATACCACCTATTAGTGGCCATGTCGATTTAGATGTCTTCCTAGCCTATAGACTGTCTGGATATCAGGATATCTGGCTGATCCTCTCTGCGGTCGGCTTTAACAACCAGTCGCCAAACCTTCTGCGGCCATCCCTTATGGTCTATAAGGAAAAAGGTCAACTAATAAGCCTTTCTTTGGCCTAAGGTTTCCCTTATGAATAACTTTAGGGTTGGGATGCTAGCCTTTGCCGGCTTGAGGCCTAGATATTGTACCAGCCTACAACTGACAAGATCCACCTTAGAGCATATGTCCATTACCACCTACACCACTTTCTTAATATCCCCTTATAGAACGATCGCTGTGCCTGTAGTGGTGGGTCCCACTGGTACCCTTGGTTTCTAAGGCGTAAGTGGTTAGGCTGTATTACCTATACCTACTTGTTTTCTGATAAGTCAACTTTGATAACTCTGTGGTGTACCTTAACCTGTTGTATAGTAGCAGTCTTCAGCTCTGGTTAGTGAGCCGTCGGCCGGCTGTTGCTTGAGCTACTAGTCGCTTTCTTGGGGCATGTATTTGAGTAGTGTCCCTTCTGGTTGTAATTATAGCACCTAACACTCCCTTGCCGATCCTTTGGTAACAACCCGCTACGCCGGTCTGTGAAATGCCTGTGTAGGGAGTCCATTGGTTTAGGGCCCTTAGATGTATCCTTCTGCTGATTGCGATAGGCTGGCGCAGGTTGCCACGGCTGCTTGCTTATGCTTAGCGGGCGTTTCTTGCCATCCTTCTGTAAACTGTTGCCGCCTACTTACCGGTCCCTTAATAACTACAGGCGATCTGCCTTATGAGCCATGTCTCTGGGCTGAAGGATGGGTGTCTTCTGACGGATTATTTTGTCCTGTAATTGGGCCGGAAGTCTGAAGAAGTATTGATAGGCCTCTGCCTTTGACTCTTCTATGTCTGCCATCCCTAGATTATGGTGTATTGCCAACTATTTGGCAAGGTATTGCGATGGGGTCTGACCGTCACCTATACGCTTCTTCTTTAGCTTCCACCGATAATCCCTTTCTTAGGCTTCTAGATCGACATGCTGTCAGCAAACAAACACCAGGAAGTCACTCCATGTCAGGGGTTTAATTAGTCCTTTCTTATAATTACACTATTACGTCTGCAACGTTAGGGATACCTTTAATAGGGCCTATTCTATATGTTACTCTATAGTACTCCTAGGTTAGAGCCTGTTTACCGCCTCTACCGTGACAATCCAGTCTGCCACTTGGGCGCTTGTGGATTCCTCCTTAATGGTTCTATAATTATAGGATAGGGGCTTTTTGTACTCCTTTCTATTGGAGCGCTGTGCCGGTCTGTTGGCGAGCTCTCACAGGATGCGCTCATGATGCCGCCGCTCCTTGTGGTGTTCCTCAACCATGGTCCTTATAGTCTCCTGGAAATACAATATCATGGCCTGTATGGGATCTAAGATCCCTTGCTCCGGTGCAGCTGTGCTGACACTCTGACGCATGCTTATACTCCGCCTGCTCTGCAAGCGTTTAGCAATAAAGGCCTTATCTATATTACTCACGATACTTAGGGAGTCTGGTGTCTGAAGTTCTCAGGATAGCGTCCTTCCCTGTGATCTTTCTCCCCCTAATCCTTGTAAATCCCCTACTGGCAATAGAGGTCGGTTTCTTGCCTTGGTACGTTGGACTGAGTCCTTGATTGTGGATAGCTGTAGTTTGTCTATACTGCCTGTGCGTTGGTAAAGCGCCGGCAAACTTTCGGCACGTCTCATGTCATTTGAATCCATCTTGCCTGTGTTGGTTACTCTGAAGAGGTAGAAGCTTAAGAATTGTAAGATTAATGGCTAGGGGCTCTTAACCAGGTAGGGCTTGATGGTAGGTATTGGTGTATTGTAAGACTTAAGCTTGCAGAGTTTAATCCAGCAGCTGTGGCCAGCTGGAAAACTCTGCAGTGGGGTCTATACGCCGGAGGCTCGGCGAGCTGTCGCCGAGACCCACAACATAACTACGGATCTCATTACACTTTATCCTAATTAATAACTTTCTAAACACCTATTTCTTTTAGCTTATAGATCTTAATAACTATAGCTGCTCTAAAGTTATCTTGTTAGGACTTTAGAAGATAGAGAAATTCTTTTTAGTTATTTAAAGACTAAAAAAGGTCTTCTATCTTTATCTTATTACTTAGGATAGTCAGGTTCTAGATATATTTTAGCTAGATAATTGAAATATAGATATAGCTATAAAGCGTTTAGTGTCCTATTACTTCTTTATTAATCGCTTTTTACTTATTTAATATAAAAATAAGAGAAAAAATATCTTATTTTTATTTCAAATAGGTAAATATTATAAGGAAGCTTATATTAAATAGGCTTTCTTTTTAATATCAGATAGTAGGCCTTATATCCTTTAGTTTTACTAGGTTAAAGTAATATAGTTTAGACTATTTAATCTATTTATACTATATCTTTACCTTTAGACAGCTTTACTCATAGGCTTTAATCCTAAATATATTAATTCTTTTAGCGTTATTCTACCTTTTATACTTAGGGGTATATTAGTATAAATAATAATTTTCTTTTTAACTATATTATAGACGGTTTCTCTAGATATAGATATTTTTTTACTTAGTATAGCGGGGTATAAAGCGGCAGTTATTATATCTTTTTTCTAGGTCTAGATATCTCTATAGTTAGATAAAGGCTTAAGGGTCAATAATCAATCTCTCTACTAGATTTAGTTAGCTTTACTATTTCTCGATTTATCCTTATTTAGGCTAACCGTTTATAATATAAAAATAGATAGAGCTAGATATTATACTAGGTTTACTTTTTATAGTATTAATATAATATTAGCTTAATCTATAATACCTAAAACATAAAACTCAGGCTTATAATTACTAGTAGAATTTTTAATATTATTAATAATTACTTTAGCTTCTTTATATAATAATACCTTCTTTATATTATCCTTTAAGTAAAACTTACTTTTACTAAACGTTATATTTTATATAATAATAACCTGTGGAAGCGATAAGACCTATATATAGTATAGGTTATAGGTATTTTCAATATATCTTACTAAATAACTAATATAGCCCTATAGTTCTACCTTAAAGTGTTATCTTTCTATATTTCTCTTATAGTCTCTATAAATAAGACATATTTAGTAGCTATATATATAAAGCTATCCCTACTAAGGCTAAAGATTCTAGCTAAGTGTTATCTAGTATCATAATTATTATTAGTAAAAGTATTATTTAGACTATCTCTTTTTTTTCTTAATAGGTAAAAGCTATATATTTAATTTATATAGGCTAATATTATAAAGGTATATACCAGCTATAATAGCCTTTATCTAAAGTTTATATAGTAAGTTAACTCTAAAAAGTATTTTAATACCTTAAGTAATTACTTTTTATCTAGCCTTTTTAATGCTATTATTTAGCTTCTTTATATAGGGAGAGGTAGTCTTAACCTTAATACCTTTATCTCATACCTACTATTAGAAATCGGTATAGCTATTACTTATTATTATAGACCGATCTATATCCTATTTTATCTTATAAAGATTAAGTCTATATTACCTTACTACCTATTACTTAGATATCTTAAGGACTTTAAATATACTTTTATATATTTTAGAATTATATAGAAAGCTAAAAAGGCAGCTAATATATTTATCTTCAATTACTATAAGCTATAAGTTCTTATTAAATCCTTTAGGGTAGTTAAATAGGTCCTATATAATATAGTAGTATAGATAAAACGACCTTTACTCTAAGTATTTTTTAGAGACCACTTTATATATATAGGTTATCTAGTAGTATAGAAATTTAAGACGCTTATATACTTTTATTTTAACTCTTTATGTATTAATAATTAAATACTTAAATACTTTAGAAGCAAGATAGCTACTTTATAAGTATTATAACTATATAGTATTAACTTAGTCTTTTTTTTATAGTAGAAGGGTTACTTAGGTATAGCTATTATAGACTACCTTATTATAGTAATATTTATAATAACGGTATTACTTATAGGTATTTTTATAGGAAATAGATAGATAAAAAAAGGCTTATATTTAAGAAAGATAATATTTATCTTCTATATAAGCTACCTAACTATAAAGCCGTTATTATATCTATTATATTAAAAATATAATTAAGACCTAAGTACTAAATATCTATTTTATAAAGTAAGGCTTTTTAAGATAATATTTATATAAAAGTTCTCTATATAGGCTATGTTCTTAAGTATAAGGTTAAAGGTTATCCTATTGAAATAGGGTGGGGTAATCTGCCCTATTTTATTGCTTAGATCCGAGATTCATGGTATAGAGGATATAGAGACGAGTTGTTTAGATCAGAAGAATTCTAGTATAAGAAGGCTAGATCGGAAGCTTTCTAGACAGTATAGAAGTCAACAAACTTTTCCTCTTTTTTTTCTAGACCTATCTTTATGGTCTAATTAGACCTAAAGCCTTTTTTATAATTTCTAATTTAACATAATAATATAAGATAATTAGGAGAGTTACTCCTTAAAATAGAGTACTTTTTTATACTAATTAAAGAATATATATTATTCTAATTAGAATAAGTTAACCTTTAATTAAGGGAAATATCTTGTATTATCTATAGGGTTATTAGTGTTTCTTTTAGATCACTATATTATATAGGCGTTTTTTTACCTTATATACTTTTAATAGTCTTTTTTTCTAGAAACTAAAACAGAATAGATAATAGCGGTAAAAAGACAATATAATCCAAGCTAAAGTAAGCGGCTGTAAGCTAGATTAAGATAATAGATAACAAACGATAGATAATAAGATAAATATTAAATAAGATAGATCGGTTAATAAGGGAGTAATTAAAAGATAATATAGATAATAGGCTAAAAAAATCAAGATAAATTAATAAATAACTAAGATAAAAAGGTATATTTAGAAATAAATAAGCCTTAATTATTATAGAAAATAATAATAGTTTAATTAACTAGAGATAGAATTAAGGGCCTTAGCTTTAAAAGCTTTTAAAAGTAATAACTAGTTATATAATTAAACTATTTACTATTGATCGGTATAACTTAGAATATTAGAAAATACCTAATCAGGATATATAGGTCCTTTAGATTAAGGGTATTTATAGATTAAGGTATTTAACTACCCTATTTCTTCTTTGTTAAGGGACTATAGTGGATTAAGAAGAGGTCTTTATTAAGATTATAGTGACTATTATACTAAGGACTTATAATAGCTTTATAAGCAGCTTTAATTAGTATAGATATATTAACTTGGGTATTAAGTTAAGCTATATCTATACTTATAAAGCTTAGTCTAATTATACTTAAGTAAGAAAAGATTATATAAATATTTAAAGAACTTAATAGATTATTTTATTATTAATAATAAATTACTATTATAGGTAACAAATTTTCTGTTTTTTTTAGGGTGTTATTCTAAATCAGCCTTAAGCTTCTACCTTAATACTGTCTTAAGAAGATATACTAGCTATTAGGCTAAATATTGTAATATATAGGGAGCCTAAAGGGATTATATTCTTAGATAATAAAAAAGGAGGTAATTCCTTAGATTAGCTAGTGTTAATAGCTAATAAGGGGAAAAAACCGGCTTTAAAGCTTTTTAAGAATAATAACTTAATTAATATTTTTTAGAAGTAATTATTATTTAGATTTAGACTAATATTCTATAGAGTTAGATACCTATTAATTAGATAGATAACTTAGACTTCTATAAGATTTCTTTCTCTAGATAGAAGGATATAGCCGTCTTTATAGAGGATAATATTATAGAGTTCCTAAAGAAATTTAAGGAGTAATATAAGATTACTAGGGTTTTAAACTGATTTAAGGGAAAACTTACTATATATACTATAAGAGAAGACTATTAGACTTCTATTAAGGATATAGTTAGAGGTATACCTTAGGACTATATAAAGGCTTACATGTTAAGGGAGTATAAATAACAGGATATTAACTGATTATAGATAAGGAAGAATAGATTAAGAAAGCTATTAAGAGAGCCCTAGTTACTAGTATTAACTTAAGTTCTACCTAGGCCCTATTTACCAGGATAAATAATATTATTATATATACTAAATAATAAGACCTATATACTATTTCTAATAAGAGCCTAATTAAAGCTATTTATAAGTGTTTCTATATTAATATTATAGAAAGAACAGTTAAATAGGTAGAAATAAGCCTAGAAAACTTTACTAGATTAATATAGTACTTAATATTTAAGGGAAATCTGCTTAATAAGATCGCTTATAAGAAAGAATATAGACCCCTCTTTATATAAAGCTAGAAATTAAGTAACTCTAGTTTCTAAAACACTTCTTAGTAGTCTTATAGAAACCAGCCGTATAGATACCAGAATTACCAACAGACTTAACAGCTAACTATAGATATCTAGATTAATAGGCTAGTTCTAAATAAGATTAATTAGAATCTAGCTAACGGTATAAGTAAGCTAAAGATTTATTAAAATACAGTATAAATATATAGTCTAGCTTAGGTCTTTAAAGTAAATATAATAACGACCGATTATTCTAACACTTTTAGACTAAGAGATTAATATTAATACTATTAGTCTAAGGATTATCGCTTTATTTAGAAATATAATTAGTATACCTTAGATAAGGATATCTAGCTGGCTATCTTAATCTAAAAAGCCTAATACTATAGTAAGTATAATGGCTAGAACCCTATAATCAATATTCTATTTCTAGTAATAAAAAATAGATATAAGTATAGTATCACTAATTAGGTAACCTTACTCTCTTATATAGCTAATATATTAATAGATAAAGACTATAAAGCTACCGTATAATAGATTCTAGATAAGTAAATCGGCTTCCCTTAATAGAATAAGGCTTTACTTCCCTTAAATCAGGTAACCCTAGTTAAGTATATCTATATAGTATACCCTAAGTCTCTTGATTAGAACTATATGGATATATATATTATACGATATAGAAGGCTGTTTAAGAACTAAGTATCTCTAATAGATTAAAGAAGCTAAGGGAAATCTTAAGAAGCTTATAAGGTAAAAAAGCTAGACCTTATACCACTAATTAAACTAAAGATTATCTTGTTTACTAATAATAAAAAAGCATTATAGTTATAGATAATTATAATAAGTTAAAAGTCTCTTAAGTTATTAAGCCATCTTGATTAGTAAAAAGGAATATAGGATTAAAAGTTACGATTTTTTAAAGATCTAAAGATAATAAGGTCTTAGTTTATATTAAGTAAGGGAGAAAAAGAAGTAATTAAGATAAACTATCGCTAGAGATCTCTAGATTAATAACTATTAAACAGCTATAAGAGTTAGATCTCCATCTAGAAGCTAAAAAGCTAGTAGAAAAGAAACTTAATATCTTAATATCTCTTCCTATTAGTCTTTTTTAATAGATCTAGCTAGAGTTTAATATTATAATAGGCTTTATCTTATAAGAATATAGATATATAGGAGTAGATAAGGTCTTAATTAAGGCCTTAAAGTCTCTATTAGAGCTAGTGGAGTTAGAATAATAGTAAGTTAAGATAAAAGAGCTTTTAGATAATTATAACGGATTAATTATAGTAGGATTAGGTTAAATTATAAAGGTTAGATATTTAAGAGGTGTTAAGGCTATAGTAATACCTCTAATAATAATTATTTTAAATATATATCTATAGCTAGAGGTCTAGATATCTAGTCTAGATTAGATAAATAAAGGCCTTATAATTATTATAATTCTAGATACCGATTCCTAAGTTAATATCTTATTAAAGTAGTATATTAAAGCTATAGGAATTCTATATACTTATATTAAACTATAGATAAGGATTTTAAGTTAGATCTAGATAGTCTAACTATATTTAATAGATATTACTATATAGATATCTAGATTAATAAATATAAAGTTAATTTATACTTCTTTATTAAAGATAAGTATAAAATAACTAATCTATCATTATTTAGTCTTCCATTTATATAGGATATAAGGCTCTTATTTAGTTATAGTAAATACCTAATTATAGCTTATATTTATACTAAAAACGTTTTTCTATAGATTCTAATAGATATAATTAGAATAAATAGGCCCTCTAAAGTAATAAATATCTTACTATAGCTAGATTAATATATGAAGGAGATCTCTAGTTTAGAAAACTAAAGACTAATAGTATAACTAGAAGTACTATGAGAATAGACAACCTCTACCTAAAATCTAAGCTAGATAAAGATAAATAGATTATAGTAGTCCTAAATTGAAACTAAGCTAAAAAACTAATATTAGGGATTATATATAAAGCGATTTAGCTATAAGTTATATAGATCTAAAGAATAATAGTGATTATAAAAGGTAAAATATAGAAGCCTAGCCTTTTAAATAACTATAAAGATATCTATTAGAAATTTCTAGAGAAACCTATCTCTAGGTAGAAGAAATAACTAGTTAAATAGACACTAGATAGGTATTAAAAGAGAGTAATATACTGGTTTAATATAAAAAAAGAAATAATTAAATGGACTCTATAGGCTATAAAAGTTAACACTATATATAAGCGGAAGGATTAAAAGGTTTAACCGGTAAATAATACCTCTTTAGATAGATTAGTATCTAAAGAAGACCTATATTAGAAACGTAAAGAGGTTAAGAAAGTTAAGGAGAGGCTTTAGGACTAATTAGGACCTTATAAAGACCTAATCACCCTAAAGTGTTTTATTATCAAAGCTAGATTAAGGCTTATAATAGACCGATAGAATATAATTATTAAGGATTATAGCTACCTTTTATTAGAAAAAAAGGAACTTTTTAGATAGATTCTATTTAATAAAGAGAAAGCTTTAGTATAGGAATTCCTTAAGTATAGATATATTAACCTAATAGTAGTTTCTTCTTAAAAGATCTAGATAATTCTATATAAGGTATAATAAATAAAAAGGATTTTAATTCTTAAGGTGCTTCTCTTAGAAGCTTTTAAGGTGATTAGATAATAAGTTATATAAGGAATTACTAAGAAAAGTTATATTATTTATTACATCTATAGTTTTTAGTTACAAAGAAGGACGATAGACTTTAGCTAATTAACTTAATAATAAAGATAAATAAAGTTACTCTTTAAGATACCTAATAACCTCTATCTATAAATAAATTTTCTAAAGGTTTTACTAGATAAATACTTATCTCTCTATTAGATCTCTTTTTAAGATATAACTAAATCCCATATATAGAAAGAAATTATAATCTAATAACCTTTTTAACCTTACTTAGTCTATTTTAATACTATATACTATTAATAGGCGCTATAAAATTTATTATCTAGTTTTACTAGATTATAATAAGAATCCTCTATAATCTAATCTCTAAATACTATAACGCCTTTATTAATAATATTATAGTTAAAGGTCTCGACTTTTACTATAATAATAAAGAGCTATCTAACTACCCTAGAATCTAGAGATTTTTTTATAAGTATCTATATAATATTAATTAGGTTCTAGTTAATATTAAATTAATAGACTATACTATTTTAGGTATCAAGTCTTAATAGTGTTAACCTTTAGTAGTTATTATTAGATATATCTATAGTTTTAATAGGCGTTACCTAGATTAAGTAAAGATTATTAAGATCCTTAAGTAGAAAAAGTATAATAATATTAAGGATATCTAATTATTTCTCAATATTACTATCTTCTATTAATACTAGGTTAAATAGTTTACTAGTATAATAACGCCGTTATACTTACTTTTAGAAAAGGATAAGTTATTTAAATAAGAGTAAGTATAGATTAAAGTAATAGAAACTCTTAAGAAGTATATTATAATAAATTTAATACTTATTAATATTAATTATAGCTTTAATATAAGGCTAATTATTCTAATAACTAATATAAGTATCAAAGGTTACGGCTTAACGTTTAGCTAGATTATTAATAGGAAACAGACAGTTATATATTTTAAGAGTGGAATCTAGAGAGGCCTAATGCTAAAGTATAATTTAGGAAAGCTAGAGATATATAGGGTTCTAATAAGTCTTAAGTAACTATATAACTATCTTTTTAGTGTTTATTTTCTATTTAAGATACATATATAGGTTTTAGTTATCTAGATTAACAAAGTAGTAAATAACCTATTATCTACTATAATAACTTATTAGCTTGCTTAGATTTAACTTTTTAACTTTAAACTTAAGTATATTAATAGACAAAAGAACTCTATAATAGACAGCCTTCTAAGGAAACCTCCTAATACTTTAGACCTATATAAAGCTAAAAATAAAGAAGGTATTACGGAATTTATTAATATAAAGGTTCTTTATATTCATATAATAAAGAACTTCTTACATATAGTGTATAGTTATAGCGATAAACACCTAGATTTAAATAATAATGTTAAGATCCCTATTAACATCCTTACTATTAAGGAATAATATTTAACGATATCTAAATAAATAATCTATTTTCTTTTTATCTTAAAACGCCCTTTAGGTATCCTAATCTAAAAGTTCTATTAATTTAAATAAAAAGTAATTATCTTTATTATTTAAAACAGACTCTTATTTAAGTAAAGAATAAGATCTTAGCTTTACTTTTACTATATAATTGACTTAAAATAGCTCTACCTTAAGCTAATTATTAAAATATATAATAAATTAGGATATTAAGGATAAAAGGCTACCTATTACTACCTAGCTAAATAATACTATTAGCTAGAGATATATATCTAGGTAAAAAGACTAATTATAACCTATTAAATATATTAGAAGGCCTAATTAAAGTAAATAGATAACCTATATATTTCGTTAGTATTAATCTATTACCCGTCTTTACACATTTTACTAGAGGTTTAATATATTAGTAAATAAAAGGTAGTAAAGTTATGCTATAAATTTATAGGTTACCCTAAAGCTTAAATTCTAAAGTATACTATATTAAAAAGTATTATAAAGTTTCTTTAGAAAGACATAATCTACCCATATAGTATATATAGAACCCTAATTATAGATAAAGGATATAAGAATAAAGATATACTTATTTACCTAAATTAACACTATAGTATAAGATATAAAGTTATATCGGCCTATAATCTATATATAAATAGACTATTAGAAAAAGGTTGTTAACTAAATATATATACTTTTTAAATTTAGTCTAATTAAGGGAAAAAGGATATTCAGCCTATATTTTCTATAGCTCTTCTTTAGATTAGATAACTATTTATACCTCCTTTAGCTATACTCTATTTTACCTTATCTATAGTTAGCATGCTATAACCCTAATTAAAGGATAAACAGTAATATAAAGAACCCTTAATTAGGATAAGGTCTAGACTTTAGAAAAAGAAAACCAGCTTTATCTTTACGTTTTTATATAGCTAGATAAGGATTAGGTTAAGGCTATAGAGATTATTATATACTATAGAGGTTAGACTTATAATTAGTTTAATATAGTCTACCGATATATATTAGAGAGCTGGGTCATACTAAGTAGAGAAGTTAATAGTTAGTAACCTAAAGGGTAGTAGTAACTTATTATTTAACTCTATCTTCTCTTAAGTATACTATTACCAGTCTAGCCTCCCTTTTAGATACCTAAGTAGGTCTTTAGGGTATATATTACTTAATAGGTGGCCGTAGTGTAGGGCCAGTTAGGCATCGGTAGGCCTTTCTCCCCTCTATAGTCCTGATATAATCCTTTTACCCTAAGGTTCTATCCTTAGGACCTAGCTGTTCCAGGCGGCCAGCCGTCTCCAATATTACACTAGGGCTCCTCTATCGCTATATCTTGTCTGCTTAATATTAAAACGGCTTCTCTTTAGTACTATAAGCCTCTTTTATATAAGCCCTTATATAAAGCCTTTTACTGCTGTTTAGGCGACCTAGCTATCCCTCTAGTGTCTTACTAGTAACCTCTATAGCCCTATAAGGCCCTTTTTATATAAAACCTTTTATATAAAACGTTTGATATAAAGCGTTATATAAAGCGTTAGTAGAGGACCTTTCCCTTATATTGTTATCTAACCTAGTGTCCCCTTAGGTCTATAGTGGTTCTTCTTAGTTTTATAGATTTTAAGAACCTTTTATATAACGCCTTTTTATATAAAGCGGTTTTATATAAAGTATAATATAAAGCGTTAGTAGAAAACCTTTCCTTTATATTGTTATCTAACCTAATACCCTCTTAGGTCTATAGTGGTCCTTTTTTATCCTATAGAATCTAATAATCTGTTAGCTATCGCCTAGCCTTAAGGGGAATCTCCTATAAGCCTTAAGTTATACTATTCTCTTTAGTGTTAGGATAGCCTCTTTATAATCCTATAGAGGGTCCTTATAGTATACCGATAGGCCTCTTCTTAAGGCCACCCTATTGGATTCTCTTAGTCTTATAGTTAAGAGTTATTATTATAACTTACTTTTTTTAGTTATATTACTTATTATTAATAGAAAAAATCTTTTATCTATCTAACTTTTCTTTTCTTTCTCCTTAACTATTATAATACCTTTATATTATTATTATCTTTTATTTTTTTACTATTACTACTATTACTGTTACCGTTGCTACTTAGTAATAATAGTACTAGTAATAACACTAGCATTAGTAGCTCCTCTATCGTTGTTATATCTCTTACCACCATTTTATCTCCCCTTTCTTTTGGCCTATCCAACGGCCAAGGTGGCTCTACTATCCCCACTATACCCCCTTATTACTTTTATACTAATACTACTAAAGATAAGTCTATCTATAACGTTCTATATAACTACTATCTTTAGTAGATATCTAACTAGAAGTTAACTATAGTGGCTGCCTTTTTAGTTAACCTTCCCTACTATATTAAGACCACCTATATATTTCTCTTCTATCTATACCTCTCTAGTGTCTCTCTAATATCCTCCTTTAATAATCTTAGCTATTAGTAATAAGTATATGTTGGAATGTCAACTGGGCGACATTCATACTTAAGGCCAATTCCGTCACGACCAAGTGGCGGGCCCGCTTTTTAGGTCGCTTAGAGTATATATATTATACCGCTATATATAGTAAGATCTATATTCCGGTATATTTCCTTTATTCCTTAACTATTCTTATAGCTATTAATAGTTATTAACCCCTTATAGGCTATCTATACCACCGCTATAGCTATTATTAAGTTATATTACCTTTTTAAAGGCCTATAGTATACCTCTAACGCTATTTTTATCTATCCTAGTATAGCTATATATACCTTCTCCCTTATTACCTTTTTAATACTTTTTATATTAATATTAACCTAAGAAGAGATCGCTAAAGCCTAGATTATAGGTAAAAAGGCGTTTTAATATTAGGTTAACTAGACTAAGATCCCTAATGCTAAACATAAGAATAAGGTAGAGGAAAAAAAGTAGCTTCTCTACTAGTGTTATATTATAGCCCTTAAGGCTAACACTAATACCGCTAGACGTTAGGCTAAGACAGCTAAGTCCCTAACTAAGGCTGTTAAGGTTACCGCTATAGCCTTTAAGGTCTAGACCGCTACTCTCTAGGAGTAGACCGCTGCTATTACGGCCTAGACTACCCTTCTCTTAAAGTGGTCCTAAAACTTCTCTTAAGTTATATATACTCTATTATCCCTTTAGTGTTTTTTTATTAGTCTTTAACCTTTTATAATATATCGGTAAGCTAGATTTTAAGGTAGATAATAATACCTAAGGTAATAAGGCTAAAGGTAGAGCCTTCTATAAGGGTGAAGAAGAGAAAGATAAAGGTAAAAATAAGAAGGAATTTAACCCTAATACCTGATTTTATCCCCCCTAGTGGCCCCCTATTACCCCTCTACTATTTCCTTATACCGGTAGTTACTAGATTTCCTATATCTAAATAGCTAACTTACTTTTTAGCCTTTATACTAAATAGAATTTATTTTCTTATATGAGTTAATAAGCCGTATAGATCTTTCTATTTCTATTTACCTTATTATTACCTTATACTCCCTTAGTAATCTCTACCTTATATATAACAATATATTTAACCTTATATATATCTTTCTCTTTTTTTTTAATCGGAATATTCTAGGGCTCTTCTACTAGGCTATTAAACTTCTTTAGCTATTATAATATAAAGATATTATAAATCTAATACTTAGCCTCTATATCTAGCTTATAGGCTTTACCTTTATTAACTACCTATATAACTATAAAGGGGCCTAAATACTTATTAGATAACTTTTTAACGGTCGCTTTTACTTAATCAACCTAACAGATAATAGGACTCTTTTATCTATCTAGAAGCTAACGTTTATCCTTTAAGTGTTATACTATCTCTTATATATCCTATTAGACGCCTAGAGCGTTTTAGTAATAATATTCCTTTAGCTGGTTAACAGCTTTACCCTCTCTCTTATAGTTAGAACTTCTATTAGTCCTTATATTAAGAAGGTAACGTTATATAGACCTTTTAATAAATACCCTATTAGCGTTTCTATTGGTGTCACCCTAATTATATTATACTAGGTCCTATTATATATAAACTTTACTATAGGTAGCTATTATATCTAGTTATCCGAATCTATATTATAGAAGGCTTATAAGAAATACTTTATATTCTAGTTCTACCGCTTAGTCTATCTATCTATTTAAGGGTAATACACCGTACTAAGTTTCCTCTTAATAGCTAATAGATAGTATACTATTACCTCAAAGTGACTAATAAATAGGGAGCCTCTATTTAAGATTATTGCTTTTAGTATCCTAAATTAAAGAAAGACTTAGTTAACTAAAAAGGTTACTAGCTGGTCTATTGTTAGGGTGTCTCTTATTAGAAAATAAATTATATATTTAGTTAATTAGTTAATAATAATAAGGATATTATTATATAGCTTTCTTAAGAAGCTTTTTAATATAGGTAACTTTATAATAAAGTTAAGTATAATATATTCCTATAGCCTACTAGATACTAGTAGAGGAGAAAGTCTTATATATGGTAGGTAACATCTCGGCTTAGTTTATTAATATATTATATATATATATATATATATATACTTTTAAGTATCTCTCTTTATTATCTTCTAGAAAAAACTCTTCTTTATTCTTTTAAGTGTTTAGGTTACCTCTAGATAGCCTCCTATTAGTTTATTATAAAACGCTATTAAAAGCTATATATATATCTTATACCTTTTTAGGATAACTAGTTATCCCTTATACCGGATTAAGCTGTCTTTATCTTCTATCTAGTTATCTCTTTATACCTACTATTTTTTAGACTTAAGCTTCTTATCTTCTTATTAGGCCTATTTTACTTTATCTATAATATTCTCCACTAAGGTTTCTAATATAACTATTAGTAATCCCTTACGTTAGAATATTACTATTTATCCTTAGAAATAGCTAAGGAAATCCTCTAGAAATATATTATATACCTTTTTATCTTTTTCTCTTATTATATAATAGTCTGAACAGTATCATAACCTATCTATTATATTCTTTTTACCTAGTTAGTAGTTAATTTTAAAGTTAAAAAAGAAAAGGTCTTAAAACAGCCTAGCCTATCTACTATTTAGCTAAGGCTTACTAGTAAGGTATTAATATCTTAAGTGGTTAATTAAGAATATAATCTTATATTAAGTATATAAAAGGTAGTACCGTTAATATACTACTATCTTTTTAATAGCTAGTAGCTTGGCCTCTAGCGCTTTATACTAAAGCTCTATACCCCTAAGTTTTTAGGATAGAAAGATAGTTAGATATTAAGTATCTTTATAGAGTTAATATAAGACTACCTCTGTTATAAAGTTTAATATATCTATTTCTATCTAGATAGATAGTAACAGGTTAAAGTGCTTTAGGATAAAAGCCTTAGTAAACATAATATATAGCTTATAGAAGGCCTTAAATATCTTTTTAGTTATTACTAGCTCCCCTTTTACTTATAGTGTTAGCCTATCTATAATTAGGGTATATATCTTAAAGTAGCTCTTAATAAAGCGTTAATAGAACCCTATAAACCTTAAAAAGACCTAAATATCTTTTATATTAATAGATACTAGTTAGTTTTAAATAGCTATTACTGGGTCTATTTCTATCTTAATACCATTAGGTAAGACTATAAGCCTGAGGAAGTTAATCGTCTAGATACTAAATATATATTTCTATAGGTTAGTATATAGCCCTATAGCTTTTAATTAGTATAATACTTCTTATGCTGCCTCTATATAGCTCTCTTTATCCTTTATAAAGACAAGGATATTATCTAGATATATAATATAGCTAACGTCTATAAGGCCTACTAGGGCCTTATTTGTATAGGTCTAGAAGGTTATAGGCGTGTTTATTAACCTGAAAGGTATAATATAGTACTTAAAGTATCTATATCTTGTTTAGAACGCTGTTTTCTACTTATCCTCCTTATAGATATATATCTAGTGGTATATATCCTTAAGGTCTAGCTTTATATACTATCTAGCTCCTAATAGGCGGTTAAAGATCTCTATAATTAGCAGTAGTAGTATCTAGTTATTTTATATAACTTTATTTAGGCCTTAATAGTTAATGTAAAGTTATAACTTACTGTTAGCACAACAGGTAGGCTAGTCTCTTGTAGAGAAAATATAGCCTAAAAGTATATAAGAGAATAGATCTCTTATATATAAAGATATATCTTATAGAAGCAAGAATATAAGATATAACAGAGGTAGTTAAGCAGATACCTAGGATAGGTAAATAGAAGATATAAGGATATGTAGTTAAAGAGAGTATAATAGTTAGATTATTGACTACTGACTTGCTTGCTTAAGGAGAGAAATAGAACACTAAGAAACAGGAAGATTTCAGTCCCTTATATAGTCCTTTCCAGCTTACTAGAATATTCCATACTTGCGTAAGCTGCTTATAAATCAACATAAGGATTGCGTAATTCCATAACCCTAAGTTAATAACCCTAACTTAAATAGATAACCTTATAGGAAAGATAGAGTTAGGAGGAGCAGAGAGGACATTCTAGGTGCTTCTCCTAGATTCGACCAGATTACGTAATCATACTGCTTACGTAATCAATATATATATTAACCTACTAAGTTAGTAGATTATATATATGTATATCTTACATAGATAATTCCTCATAATAAAGGAAATATAAGATAAAGAAGTAGTAGAGCGCTTAAGAGAGCTTCTACTTCTAACAATACCTAACTATACTATTATATTATTCTTACGTAAAATAGCTTTCTATAGACCGTTCTATCTCCTATAACGGTCTATGTTTTTTAACTAGCTATATTAAGAAGATATTAACCGGTTTTTAATTAGTACACTAAAGCGTTGAATAGCCCTAACAGTATAAAGACTTAGGCAGGATAAAACTATAGAAGAATATAAACGGTTCTTTATAACTATTACAACCTATAAGGATACCTTCTATATAGAAATTGGATTATATAAAATAAAGTTAAAGCTATACTAAAGGTAATAGTATATGACTTTCCCTCTATTTATAATATTATAGTTATCTTAATTAGTTAATAAAATATACCTAATCTAAACTGAATACCACTAATTCTTTTATAATACTTAGAGATTATTTATATAATTAAGACTTAGGTATACCTAGTTATCTTTCTATTATTTATCAATAACCCTAGACACTTTATAAGGGTTATTATCAACTAAAAAAATAAAATAATCTACTAGTATAATCCTTTATAGTTAAATAGTTAATTAGAGTTCCTCTTTATTAATAATATCTAGGCTTTAAAGTGATTTTACCGAGATATTAATATGCTGCTTTACATTTAGGAGTTAATTAATATAAGCATATATATTATTAACTTAATTTAATAGCTAGATAGATAGAAGTATAGTTTATATATTTTAAAATAGTTTAGAATAGCTATTTACTTTGGAGAGATATATCTATCTTATAATATATTTTGATAAAACCCTAACTTTTCTAATAGCTTTAATAATTATATATAAGCGGCCTAAATTAACTAGATAAGTTATAAATTCCAGTATAATAAAAAAAGACTATATAACGCTATATAAGATATTCGCTAACTATCTTTAGAATAGTTAAAAACACTCTAGTTAAATAAGCTAAAACTTCTACTATCTAGAAATAATTTTAATATTGTTGGAATAACAATATCACATGATCGTACGACGCCTATAGGACTTATTGCTTGTACGACAAGCACGACTCGTCATGAGGGCATAGACTGGATACTTGGCCCTCGGTCATAGAATATGAGGGGAAGACACATTATATAACCGAATGAATTAAGGCGTATGAGGCAGTATATGACTGCTTGTATAATGACTAGTAGAATAGTCTGTTTAATCACTAGAATATATATTGATTTACCCCTATGTTTTACCGGTATATCGATATATAAAAGACTATTTAACACTGATCAGTGATTGCTTGGCAATCATATGTGGTTGCTATATGTGATCACAGATTAGTAAGAGTGAAGAGATAAGGACCACCGAAAGGTCTTTCCCTTGTGCTAAAAGCCTCTATATTGCTAGGGCTACTGTAGTACGCTATAACCAGCTAGTGAAGAGAAATAGAGAAGCCTAGTCATTAGTATCTTGTATAAAAAGTTCCTATAGGTCTGCTGTAGTAACTCAACTACCCTACTTGCGAAACACCCCCACATCCGAAACACTATCACCACCACCATCACCACTACTATCACCACTTATTCCTCGGGCTTGCCGCCCACCCATATACAACTTTCGGCCTCGCTGGATAATTCGGATGCGCTGGATTCAACCGGACTATCTATTTCGCCGATATCCGTATTTTGCGCCCGCTGGATATCCCATATAGTAGCAAAGGTGCTGTTAGGCGATAAGGGGACCTTTTTCCTCTTGCGTTGCTGTAGGTCCTCTAACTGGCTCTCTAACCGGCGGACCTTTTGCTCTAGAAGTATCCTTCTAGATGTCTCCTCATCATATCCCTTTTGCACCTTTCTAGATAGGTGACGAATAGTATGGGTATCCAACCCATCCTTGGCCAGCTGGGTTAACTGGTGTAATTGATGCCGTAAGTCAGCAGACCGACGAGGGTTAACCATGGGACGATAGATACGGCTTTATCCCACTGTTGGCTGCTAGGCTGGTTAGTCTGCTGGCTGGTCTGGCTGGTCTGTTGGTCCTTCGTTACCATGGGGTTAGATAGAGGTCGCTGTATAGATATTGGCCATAGTCCAGCTGACCTCCAGCCACTTCTAACGTTCTGGACTGTTATAGCTGTATCTCTGGCCCTTATATAACAGGCCAGAAATGCCCTCTTGCCAGCAACAGTTGAATCACTAACCCAGTCATCTAGATATCCAACCTCCCTTCGATAGGCATGCTTTAATTGGCTGAAGACCGATATATCCAGTGGCTGGAGGACAGCAGAGGAGTGTGGCGGTAGATATAGTAGATATATCTTATTCTGAAAGCATTCCCACATAAAGTCTGTAGATATATGGCTGTAATGGCCATCTAGAACCAGCAGTCTGGCTGCCTCTGGTTCCCTAGGTATAGTGCCTGGGATAAAGACCTTCTTTAACCATTCAAGGGCTGTTTTTCAGTCGTCCAGCCATTATCCGTATATGTGAAGTGCCATCCTTCATATCCAGATAGGTTGGATGGGAACCACTGGGTCTGGACTGACTTGCCTTTATATATAACCAGTGGGCATAGGGACCTCCCATCGGCAGCCACACACTCGATAATAGATACCCATGCCCGGGATCCTGGCTGCTTTTTTGGATATGCCGAGATGCCGCAGAGCCCAGCACTAGCCCATTAGATCCCTTGCCTTCCATAATGCCAGTTTCATCCATATTCCATCGGTTAGATGGATGGATTCCCTGGATGGCAGGGATATTGGTCAGACGATGGAAAAAAACCCTGGATAACCTCGGAAGAATGGGCCTTCCATCGCCGGGCATCTATTGCTCTGGATCTCCGGGTCCTAATTGATGGGTTTCGCCGTAGGAATCGGTGTATCCATCTCTTGCCTAGAGGTTGATGGGTATCATGGGTATCGCCCAGCATACGCTCTGCCAAGCCCTTTAGTTGTTGATGGGTAGGGCCAGCGCCTAAAGCATCCTGGATTTGAACCCATCCAGCCAGATAATCCTCCTGGGCTTGGGATAATCGCTGCATATGGGTATAGGCAGTGTTTTTGCTTTGGCGCCCATGGAATCGGTGATAAAGAGATGTGACTGGTATACCCCATGTGCGAGCTGTTTCCCGGATACCCTTCCCAGCTGCTACCTCTAGAAGGGCCTGTTGGAGCTCATATTCGGAGTATTGCTTCATGATGGGTTGAAGAAGGTATTCTGAAAAAATGGCGTTGTTTGGTCATATATGGTAATTGTTATGATAGTTTAAAAAAGGTGGTGATGGTGGTGAAGGAGGAGAAATCGGGTGTTTCGGATGCGGGGGTGTTTCGGAAGTGGGGTAGTTGAGTTATCCTATAACCAGCTAAGAAAAACATTATATGATATCTTAGTATATTAGTGTATATACGGCATATCACTAACCATAAGACGTTATATAAGACGACACAGCTGCCACTATGGCTTCTTTAGAATCAGAAGCTCTATCTGTAATTTAACCTATATTAGAGCAATAATAAGACCCCTAAGACAACAATAAGGTCATATATAAAGAGATATATGAAGGAAGTTCCCTTCCTATCCAGACATAGAAGAGATATATATATCTAAAATACTGGTTAATAAAACCAGATATCACATAAGGACCACTAAGTATAGAGCTAACTATATTTATTGGATTCGTTATATAGAATATAGTTATAGTACCCCTTCTAAGAGGGATACTTGAAGACCAGTTGTATGATGACTTTAAGGACTGATCTATATACCAGTGGAACCAGGTTCCCCAAATGTTTAAAGCAGAGTTTATATGAATCCTAGGATAACTAGGTATTTCTATTTTAAAGTATAGGAATAATATTTTAGTCTCTTAAAAGATTACCTGATAGATTGACAGCCTAAAAATCAAGAGGCAGGATAACCAAACCAACCAAGTACCTACTTATATAACTATAAATACCCTCTAAACACCTAACAGGAACCTACAACCTGACATATAAAGGAATATACCTGAGGTTCCTATACAATTAATTAAGGATAAGGATACTATAACGGCTTAAAGACCTAGAGGATCACTTATATAAATAATACCGCCAGGAGCTTAACTTGCCTAAAAGGTAGAAAGCTTTCTATATATAAAGGGAATTACTATAGCTATTATATAAAAAGATGTCTATAACCTTCTACTAACATATATTATCTAGAATAGGCTATATAACCCTTATATAATCTCTGTTTTCTAGAAAGGATGGAGAAGAGAGAGGAACTATATAGGAAAGCCATATGATATCTTGTATAACAAGGCAAAAATGTTTATTAGTTTTTGCCGACGCCTTTAGCTCACAGAAGACTAATACTATACTGTTTTCCTAGACATACTTTTAGATTATATAGAAGACTTCTTTCTATATTATATTAGCCCTATATAACGCTGGGATAAGATGTGTAAGATGCTAGATATACAATTTAACACTAGTATTAACTATAGTCTATATTAAACTGACTAGACTACTATCTCCTTTATATAAGTAAGGAAGGAGAACCTAGATAAGTCTCCTATAGAGGTGTTAGAAGCACTCCTTGACAAACTACCATTTATCTAAAGAGCACTTAGTAATAACTTTTAAGGTAAAATTATGCTTTATATATAGGTTACCTAAGCCTATAGAGGTGTTCCTAAGCTTAAGATAGCACTAGTAAACCTTAAATTACACTATATATATGAAGAGTTCTTTTTAAACCTTAAGGCCTCTTTATAAGTTGCTCTAGATAGGAAAACCCCTTTATATAATATTAATTTTATTAACCAACGGTATACATCTAACTATAAGGAGAGATAATAATAATGACCGCCGTATGATAGACTAACCTGTTGCCCCTTTGAAAAGGGGAAGAGAAGTTAACTATTTTAGTAAAAACCTTTTTATATAAATACACCAAAGAGATGCTTTATATATAAGAAGGAAGGATACTGGTCTATTAAACACTCTAAGGAAGAACGTAATCGTATAAAGAACTAATACCTCCAGGCATATAACACCCTTAACTAGGAGCCATATAAGGATTTTGCTACCTATCTTCTTAAGGTAGAAGGTAAAGATCTTATCTAGGATAATAAGGATAAGTTATATAATAAAGATATAGAAGGAGACTTAGAGGTTTCTTAATACCTTTTAACATCAGCCTTTTATTATTATATAACAGGTGAAGATGTTTTCTCTACTCCTAGGACCAAAGAGGTAAGCTAGTTTATACTTTAGGACCCCTATTATACAATATATTAAGGGGAACTATAGGATACAGAAGCTATAAAGTTTTTAATAGTAGGAAAGCCTTAGGTACTTATATACTTAAGAGAAAACCTATATATGAAGATCTCTTAGACCCTAGGATCTACCTATATACGATTTAGAGCAAACATGTCTATTACAGCTATTAGTATAATAGAAATAGAGAACCAGCTTAGTAAAATCATATACTATATACTAGATACTCTAACACTATTCCTATTCTTATTATACGATATAGACCGACTAGGAGCATACTTTAATAATATCACTAATACCATTATATAAAAAGATAGTTTATATATCCTAGTTATAAGGAAATAGGGACACCTTTTCTTTAACCTTAGTCATATAGAGGCTTTTATCTTCTTTACAGAGGAACAGCTTAGAAGGCTCTATCAATGTTTTGGACACCTATATATAGAACGTCTATATTAGCTCCTGAAAAGCGTTGGCCATAATGATATAGATATATCAATGTTGGAAAAGATCTAGAAATTTTGTCATCATTACCAATCACATAACCTAGCCCTATAATATTTCAAATTCTCTATTAAGAATAAAAACTATTTTAATTATAAGATAGTTATAGACGTCATATAACTAAGAGATAAGAACGCCTTACATGTTATCGATATAGAGACAAGCTTTTAAGGTGTAATATTCCTAAAATCCCTACCTATACAAGACACCTAGGACATACTCCTTAAATACTGGATTAATATATACGTTGGTCCACCAGACCATATTATATATAACTTAGGAATAAACTTTATATTAGAGGAGTTCAGGAATAACGCCAAAATTATAGGTATATTATATAAAGAGATACCAGTGGAAACTTATTAAGCAGTAGGGAAGATTAAAAGGGCATATAAACCGTTAAGAAGGGTATATAATATCCTCTATAATAAGCTAGGCTATTGTATAGATAAGGAAGTTATCCTCTAGATAGCTATTAAGGCTCTTAATAACACTGCTGGTCTGTATAGTATAGTACTAACACTTCTTATTTTTAGGATCTATCCAAGGATTAATAGGGACTCACCACCATCACACGATATCACCTAAAGGGTAAAAGCAATCTAGAGAGCAATAAAGATACTTCAAGGGATTTATACAGAGTTGAAATTAATCGTGTGATTAACACCAGGAATAGCCCTAACCTTCAGACTATCTTATTACTACCCTTTTAAAGTGAAGTACTAGTATAGAGAGAAAATAAGGGATAGATAGGCCTATATAAGATTAAAGGGATTAAGGGATATACTATTACAGTTAATATGGTTAATAGTCCTATATAGTTTTATGCGATATATATTAAGCCATACTTTAGGGAGAAAACCCTTAAAATAACAGCTTATATAAACGACTTTTCACTACTAATCCAATAAAACCAACTAAGGCGAAAAGGAAGGCTAAAGAAAGGCCAGAGAGTTACTATATAAAGGTCCTAAAGAACATTCCTAACCCAAAAGGAAAAAGACCACTATAACCTTGCAGTTAAGCTTCGACTTGACAATATTATTATAACACCTGGAGCACCGTATAAAGAATCAGATAAGGAAGAAATCAACTTGCTTATTAGCCAGAATGTCCTAAAGGTTATATAATATAATAAAAAACAACATCAGGACAAGAGTATCTTTGGAAGTCAGATGGTATAAGAAGTTAAGGGACTAAATAATAAGCCGTATAAAAAGTCTAGGCTTATTATTTAAGGATTTAGGGATAAAGAGAAGAAAATGCTCTTAACCTAAGCACCAACTGTCTAATAAATGAGCCAACGCCTTATACTAGCCTTTAGACCTACACTTATATAAGACTATCACTGCTAAGGGGAGATTAGGGATATTACCTAGGTATACACCTAATTAAAGGACCCCTTAAGCAGGATGATTCTTGTATAACTACCTAAAGAGCTAGAGGATCAATACCTAAGGGATACACTCTTCTAAGTAGTTTTACTATTATACAGACTTACAGAATTAGGACTATATTGGTACAAGACGTATGTTAAGTATCACAAGGAGAAATTGGGCATGACGCAGTCTATATATGACCCCTGTCTTCTGTATATAACAGAAGATAAGGATATTTTTAGGATTATAGTAATACAAACTAATAATACCCTATTATTTATTACCATATGATTCTTAGATAAGGAAGAGTAGAAGCTTATAGAAAAAAAGATCTATATAAAGCCTAAGATTATCCTAACCCTAGAAACACCAGCTGACTTCAATGGTGGGCAAATCTATACGTATAACAACAATATTATCTCATTTACCTAGAAAGGCCAAGTTAACCAGCTACAACTGGTAGATAAGAAATCGCATAACACACCTCAGCAATATGTTTCTTCAAGGGCAAGAGGAGCATATATTGCCTTAATCTAGTAACCTAAGGCATTATATAATTTAGCAGTTACAGTATAAACCAAAGGAGACACACCAGAAGGAATTAAAGAGCTAAACATATAAATTAAATAGCAAATTGATAACCTAGATAGAAGGCTAACTTACATCCCCCTTAATCTGGCTTATATAAAGCTCTATATTTTTATAGATAGATTGTTTACTAATAACATAGATATGACTTTATAGCTTGGATTTATTATTATACTTACTGAAAAAACCGCTTATATAAAGATAGATTTCTAAATCTAGGGCAACATTATCTATTAAATCTTTACAAAGTGTAAAAGAGTTATATAAAGTGTACTGGTAAGTAAGCTCTATAGGATAATGTCAGGATTTGATAGCGGGATTATAATAAGTATAACACTTAATAGGATCCTTTATATAATTAGTCTACTAAGGATTCCGGTTATTATATATATAGACTTAAGATCGCTGTATAAATGCCTTATACGATTAAGCATAACAGACAAAAAGCGGCTTATAATTAATATTATGAGCCTATGTGAGTTATATAAGAAGAAAGAGATATTAGAAGTAATATAGATTAATAGTAAGGATAACCCAGTAGATATACTTATAAAGAAATTGCTAAATATAGCTCTAGGTAAGCTGGTAATAATAAACACTTTGGAGATCAGGATTAAAGTATATATTAAGCGAATTAGAGAGGACAATTAATAATTAACCTATATAAGCTTACCCTCACACGATATCCATTATTAACTATAGAAAAAAGGGATACTGTCTGTTTTATCCCTTTATATAATTAACTAATTCTAAAAACCCTATATATAGCTAAATGCCTATACATATAAAACCTCTGTGTATAGTAAAAATCCTCCTCTTAACATAAGGTGTATGAATAACCAACTGACCTCTGGCACCTTAACCCTCCAACCACGATACATATAAAGGGAAGCTAGTTGTTTACTGCTTCTTAATTAAGACAGGCTTTTTTATAGAGCCTAGGAAAGAGCTAGACTTGCCTACATCTTTGCTAAGATGATTACTAGATATATAAGGATTACGACTGGAAGTAATAGAAGGCTTCTTGTAGTTAGTAGGGCCTTAATTATTATTACTATCGCCTTTATTAGACGATCTAGGACACTTATTGTGATAGGTATAGTAAGCACTATACGACATGTATATATATTTAGTACATGCTTTAGCCTGGTATAAGGGAATACGGTAACAGCTAATAAAACGGCAAGAACCTCCACCAGCACACTTGTTGTAAGGGCGTTAGGCCGTATGACCACAAGACTGCACAAGCAGTATATAGAAATATCCCTTGTGGTGAAGGAGCTTGGCGATAAACTGCATAGGAGTGATATCGGTGTCTATCTAGAGAAAAATATTTTAAGAAGGTACTTAGATAATACGACGCTCTTTATCTTAAAGTATAATAATATTAGTATATATAAAGTAAAAAAAGAAAATAATAGATAATATGTATATTAATTATAAGAGCTAAAAGGAATCTATAGTTCTAGACTATACTAGTAGAGAGATCTATCTACTGATGACTATTATATTCTTTAATGTTGATATTGCTAAGGATAACAGGAGTATTTATAGCTATTATAGGCAATATATAAAGGGGTTCTTAACTATTAACGTTAGTAAGAGAAGCAAGGCAAAAAAGGGATATATATATGGATGATAGGAGAGAAGTGCTGCTATGTAAAGCAAAAGAGACGTATGTAAAGTTGAAAAGCGTATATAAAAGAGTTGTTATAGTATAAAAGGGAAAAGAGAAGAAAAAGGGAAAAGGGAAGAGAAGGAGGAAGGTATTTATATAAGAGGAAGAAGAGGCTACTGATTACAGTATCTATATAAAGAAAGAAAGGTGTATATAAAGGTGAAGTAAAGGAAGAAGTAAAGGTAAAGTGAAAACCTTTTGTATAAACAACTAACTATTTAGAACAATATAAACAGGTAGGTATATATAAAAGGAAAGAGTTTTATTAGTTAGGTAAGTTTGGTATATATTCACTTATAAAGAAGGGTAAGTTTAGAGTTTTTGTTTTATTTAATACCTTTATATATAACTATAAGTAAGTTATAAATAAAGCTATTATAAGGGATAATCATCCTTGTTTGATTAGCCAGACATAACGGTATATATAATTATAAAAGAAAAGGTTGTAAGTGTTAGAATAACAATATCACATGATTATACGACGCCTATAGGACTTATTGCTTATACGACGAGCACGACTCATCATGAGGGCATAGACTGGATACTTGGCCCTCGGTCATGGAATATAAGGGGAAGACATATTGTATAACCGAATGACTCAAGGCGTATAAGGCAGTATATGACTGCTCGTACGATGACAAGTAGAGTAGAATAGTCTGTTCAGTCACCAGAATATATATTGATTTATCCCTACGTTTTACCGGTATATCGATGTACGAAAGACCATTCAACAAATATTAAGATATTTAGATTATATAAGCTAACTCTATAAAAGCCTTAATTATCACCTTAACTAGTAGTAGAGTCCTAATTACCTATTCTTAAGCTAGAAACTTCTATTATACTGCCACCTCTATATCTACTTTTTTCTTTTAATTAAAAATATAACTAATAGTAGTTAACTCTAGCGTCTTATATACCACTTCCCGGTATTTAAAAACTCTCTAGATTTACTCAATTCCTTTAGAGGCCTCTATTAACCAGGTTATCTATTAACTAATTACTAATAAAGTTAAAGGATATAATACCTTTTATACCTAAATAGATAGTAGAAGAACATAATAAAAATATATATATAAAGATAATTCTATCTCTTAATACCCTATAGACTTAGAAGCTTTTATAGTCTGTATTTAACTTGGTAATAGAAATCAACTTTTCTACTCTAAAGGGCCGATTACTAACTAAAGAGATATATATAGCGATTTATAATAAGCTAAGTAATAATAAAAAAGCCGATCCATTAGTAAAGAATAAGCTAACTAAGGTAGAAAGAGCTATATATAAGATATAGAAAAGGACTAATTAGCTACATAAGAAAGCTATGAAAAGGTATAATAACCTCTTTGAACAGTATAAAAAGTTTAATTTAAGTAAAGAAAATCTAGATATTTATATATATACTAGATAATAATAGATAGACTAATATAATAACCTCATTAATAAAGCTATATAGTCTATTAATATTAATATACTATAGGTACTACTAACTATAGAGATTAATTAGAAGGGATAGATAAAAGAGAACACTAGATATAAATAGGATAAGGCTTAAGCGGTAATTATTCTAGCTAAACCGGTAAAAAAAGATAAAAAGAGGTCTAAGGAATAATAATAAAGGCTAAATTAAAAAAACTTTTTTATACATTTTCTTTACTTAAAAGTTTAAGGTAAAAAGCTAGGAGAGTATTAGAATAAGGTTAGGTAATCTGCCTTATTTTATTATTTAGATTAAAGATTTATAATATAAAGAATATAGAGATAAGTTATTTAGATTCAAAGAATTCCAATATAAAAAGGCTAGATTAGAAGCTTTTTCAATAGTATAGAAATTAATAAACTTTTTCTTTTTTTTTAGACCTATCCTTATAGTCTAATTAGACCTAAAGCCTTTCTTATAATTTATAATCTAACGTAATAATATAAGACAATTAGGAGAGTCACTCTTTAGAATAGAACACCTTCTTATACTAACTAAAGAATATATATTATTCTAATTAAAACAAGTTGACCTCTAATAAGGGGAAGTATCTTGTATTATCTATAGGGCTATTAGTGTTTCTTTTAGATCACCGTACTATATAGGCCCCTTTCTGCCCTATACACTTTTGATAATATTATAAGTAATCACCTTAGGCTTTATAATAAAGACTACTTTATAATACTACTTATTAATAGTTATATTAGTCTAGATACCTTTTTAGTCTATAGAGTATCTAGCTATAAGGAGCTTTATTAAGCCCTTTTTATTTTTATTTTTAGGAAATAGTTATTAAATCTTTTATAGCTAGCCTTTATTATTAATTAAGAAGAATATAAGCTAGTATATCTTTCTTTAGCCTCTTATTTTACCGATAAAAGACTTAAGGATTAAGGCTTTAGCTTTTACTAGCTTTAGATCTAAGTCTTATATTAGACTTTTATTAATAAGGTCTACCTTAAAGTTAATATCTATAAATATTTTTATTATTCTCTTAATATACCCTTATAGAATAATTATTGTATCTATAGTGATTAGCCCTATTAATATCTTTATTATTTAAACTATAAATAGGCTAGATATAATACTTATATTTACTTATTTTTTAATAAGTTAACCTTATAGATTTTTAGGTATATTTCAACCTACTATACTATAATAGTTAGCCTATCTAGTTAGTAAGTAAACAGCCTATTATTACTTTTATTATTAGGCTTCTTAGGTCTAAGGTATATAATTACATAATACCCTATCTAGTTATAGTTAGAGTATTTTATAGAGTCTAACTAACCCCTTAGTGATTAGCTACTATATCAGTTACTTCCTAATTATCTATATAGTGAGTTAAATAGCCTTATATCCTTCAAGGTTTCCTTATACTTATCCCTTTAACATAGTATTAGCCTCTATAGCTACTCGCTTATAGGTATAAGATACTTCTTAAAGTCTTTCTATAACCCTTTATTAACTTTTTAGTCCCTTAAGGACTATAGTTAGTTTGCCTTTTAGGCTATATCTTTTACCTAAAGAATAGGTATTTTCTACCTAATTATTTTATTTTATAGTATAAATAACAGCCTAAAAATGTATTAATAGGCCTCTACTTTAGACTTCTCTATATTTTTTGTATTAAGGCTATAAGAAATTACTAACTACTTAATAAGAAACTATAATAAGGTCTATCTATTATTTATCTATTTTTCTTTTAGCTTATATCGGTATTTCTATTTTTAGATCTTTAGGTTAATATACTATTAGTAAATAAATACTAGAAAGGCGCTTTATTTTAGGGGTTTAATAAGCCTCTTTTTATAGTTATACTACTATATCTATAAAACTATAGATATCTTTAAAAAGGCCTATTTAATATACTATTCTATAGTGTTTTTTAACTAAAATCTATTTACTATTTCTATAGTGATAATCTAATCTACTACTTAAATACTTATAGATTCTTTCCTAATAGATCTATAGTTATAGAATAAAGGTTTCTTATATTTCTTTCAACTAAGGCGTTATATTAGTTAGTTAGTAAGCTTTTATAAAGGTATTTATAATACCTTTATTCTTTACGATGTTCCTTAACTATATTCTTTATAGTTTTTTAAAAGTATAATATTATTATCTATATAGGGTTTAAGATCTTTTATCTTAATATTATTATAATAATACTTTAATATATATTTATATTCTATCTACTTTATAACCTTTTAATAATAAAAGCCTTATTTATTTTACTATTATTAATTAGAGAGTCTAGTATAGTAGGGTCCCTTAATTATAACCTTCTATATATCTCTTTTTTATTAGGTTTCTATATAAACCTTTCTTAAGGTAAAGGCTAATCTTTACCTTTAGTTAAATATGTTAGGTATTTAATTATAGATAGCTATAGCCTGTCTATACTAGCAGCCTATTAGTATAACGTTAATAGATAGTCGGTATATCTAATATTATTTGAATCTATTTTACTTATACTAGTTAGTTTAAAGAGATAAAAGCTTTAGAATTATAATAGAATTAGCTAAAGGTACTTAACTAGATAGAGCTTAATAGTAGTGTTACGACCTAACAAGCTACAGGCAACGTTAGCCCCACCCAGTTGGAAGCGCGGGCGGCACAGCCTTTGTACCAACAAGACAAACAAGATCGTCAGACGGATGACTCCCTGGAACGGAAGAACTATGGTACCAGTCATGTGGAGATAAGAAGGACCGACGAACGATAAGCGCTCTAAGTGAAGGACCGACCGGTCAACAGCGCTCTATGGTAAAGGACCGACGGATGGCCGTCGCTCCACGACACACCGAGGAAAACGGGACTTATATATAGGATGGACTTGGACACACTCAAGGGCAGACTTCCATAGCTATTTAGTAATCAACTTGTGATATATTCTCTGAATACCTTTCAGTATCCCTTGAGTGATTTATTGATAAGAAGCTATACAAGCTACCCTTACAACTTTTGACTATACGATTGATCACTAGGTGATTAGTAGACCAGTAAGCCAATAATACTGTTACTAAGTATTAACCTTAGCTATACTATTAACGGAAACCCTACTATTAGATTATTAACCGTAATATTTTAATTGCTCCTGTTAAGTAAGTTGACCTTAATACTCACCTAACAGTATTCCATGATGTCTACTCCTACCCCATGTGCTGCCGCTCTAACCCCAGTTGCAACCGGACTAACTAATCAACAGCTGCTTGAAATGATTACCTAGTTATGGGAAGAGAATTAGTAACTCCAAGCCCAGCTGTTGGCACCTAGGCCTGCTCCACCCCTATAGGCCAAGTACCTAGATCCTGAACCCTACGACGGGACCCCAGGAACTCTATAAGGATTCCTTACTTAAACTAAGGCCTACTTTAAGTTCTATGAAGATTCCTTTGCGACTGAGGCCGACAAGGTGTCATGTGCCGCCTTATTCTTAAAGAAAGACGCCTTAGCCTGGTTTAAACCTATAATATGGGACTACCTGGATAACAATAGAGAAAACCAAGAAGATAATACTAAAAAGATCTTTAGGAAGTTTAAGAACTTTAAGAAACAACTTAAAAAAGTATTTGGCAGCCCTGATGAGGAACACATAGCGGAACGAGAACTCATGACCCTTACTTAGAAAGGATCAGCTAGTAAATATACCGCCGAATTCCGATATATCACCTCTAAACTGGAATAGGGAGATGAAGCCTTAATAGCCAAGTTCTATCAGGAACTCAAGGAAGACATTAAAGACAAACTTAGTCAAGATGACCGACCAGATGAATTCTATGAATTTATAGACAAGGCCGTCAAGATTGACAATCGACTGTACAAACGACGGCTTAAATAAAAAGGACAATAAACATGGCCTAACAGGGTTGGTGTTAACATCAGCTGGAAGTATAGACCAAAGATATCACAACAAGAAAACCGTGGCAGCACTGCCTATAGATATCACATAGGACCTATAGACGTTAGTGTTGCTAAAAGATAAGATAAACACCTAATATGGGATCCTAACACTATTAAATATTTTAATTATAAAAAAATGGGACACTATATATAAGATTGTAAGTAACCTAAGCGACTCTAAAATAAACCGCTACCTAAGTATATTAGGAAAGCCAATACGGCCACTAAGGAAACGCCACACAATTAACTCTCTTAGACCGCCTGTTATAACGATAACTGCCTGATGTACCAAGACAGTAAAGAGAAAGTAGGATGGTACCCTAAGGGACCTTACCATAAGATTCTTATGATGGTTAGGAAAATAGGAAAGAACCAAGTAACCAAGTCAAATAAACAAGACGTCATTATGACCCTTCCTAAGAAAACTGTTGATAATGACATCTTCTATACTAATAGAATAATAAATTAAATAATAGGGGAATATAACAAAAGCGTTCTGAGGAACCTTAAGGAAACACTCAGGAATATATGACAACAAGCGAGATACCTCTAGAACTAAGTAGAAATTAAGGAGGAGGTATAAGGTAAGCCTACTAGACAAGTATAGATCTACCTATAACTCTATAAGGAACTTAGGAGACATATTAAGAACCAGGAGAAGTCAACCGATATATTAGAACTTCTAGAACTCACCTAATAGATATAGGCTAAAACCCAGAAAATCACTAGCCTACCTACCAAGATCATGGCTATAGCTAGAAAGGTCATAAACTTCCTAAAACCTAGACTTTAGACAAGAGAGAGTCCTAGTTAGAACTAAGACAACGACTTATATACTAGAGAATCCCTTAACGAATTTATTCCACCAAGCAAGATAGAATGATAAGCAGCTGAACAACTGATAGAATTAAGGAACGCTACAACCCCTACAGTGGATAAGACTAACACTTATTCTCAGCGTATTTAAACATAAGTAGAAAACGTTTCTTTACCATTAGCTTAAAAAGACGACCTATACAACGTATATAAACCTTTAACTGTATTAACCTCTATAAGAAACCTATTGACAAGGAAAGACGAGGCACCAGGGTTTAGAGAAATCAGGAAAGACACTAACGATCAGGAAGTCTGTTTCTATAGAACTTAGGACCTAGATTAAGACCATATACTAATCCTTAGAGTTAAGGAAACATCTATGTTTAGAGACAATGAACGATTGGATCCCGATCACCTTATATATTATGGTATATTCTAGGCGGAATATATCTATGATGATTATAAGAAACATGAGGAAAAGAAGGGATTATTCTCTTTCTACCTATAAAGGCGGAATGAACAGCTAATTCCTCGAATCTATACAGATTACAAATTAAGAATATAGGAAATTAAAGAATACTATAATAATTGGCTCAGTTTTTAGCCAAGCTTGAAGAAACCAATGGCTTATATATACAAGATAACTAAACATTGGTCTGACTGTATATACAATAAATGTATCCTACATAATAAAGGAAAAACACATGTATAGTGAACCTAGTTACAGAAGGATGCTTCCACTAATAACGATAACACCAGGAAACAGTTAAAAAACGACAAACGCCGACTATAACGGGACCATAGAAGGCGACATAGGGCAGGAAGTCCCTATATATAACAACCATAAATAATAACGATATACACCTGATACTTGAAGTCCAAATCAATGGACAGCCCACTTAAGTCATGGTAGATAGTGGAGCATAGGTAAACTTGATGTCACCTTAACTAGTGAATTAACGAAATATTCAATGGCGATATAAGGATAACCTATATACCCTTTAAACCGTTAAAGGAGAAATAGTTATATATAGCAAAGGAACCATTGAATTAAAGACTATATACCTCTCTATGGTTACCTATAACCATTATAAATAACTAGTTTTTGATATTATGGCAATAGGATAACTAGATGTTATACTTGGTATCCCATGGTTAAGAAAGAATAATCCTGATATAGACTGGAAGTCTGGCCAACTTTAGTAGAGAAATTCAGTGGTGAGGCAGCGTTGCATGCCGCAACCCCTATATAAATCATAGACATAACCAAAGTACGTTATATACGTCTGAAGGATTAAACCTACTAAAGAAGAAGGATTTAGATCGATAAACTAAAAATAAAGAACAACAGAATAACTTTTAGTGATCCCAGAGATCTATAGAAAATATATAAAACTATTCGCTAAAGAACTAGAAACAGGGTTACCAGAATATAGTCTACATAACCACAAAATCAAACTATTACCTGGAACATACCTCAGGTTAAAACCGATCTATAACTTGAACGAGACAGAACGAAAAGTACTTAACGAATAGCTAGATAAAAATTTTAAGAGAGGATATATTAGAATATTAGACTTACCAGCAGGATACCTAATCCTGTTTATACCTAAGAAGAATAGGAAATTATAACTATATGTTGACTATTAACGACTCAACGATATCACCAAGAAAAATATATACCTATTACCACTTATCTTAGAGCTATAAGACCTTCTATATGGAGCTAGATGGTTTATAGCCCTTGATCTGAAAGGAGCCTATAACCTAATCTGCATTAAGGAAGGAGACAAATGGAAAACAGTATTCTAAACATGACAAGGCTTGTATGAGACGCTTGTTATGCCTTTTGGACTTACTAATATACCTATAATATTCCAGACAATAATTAACCATGTTCTTTAAGAAAATCTTGATATCTTTGTCGTCTGCTACCTTAACGATATCCTTATCTTTTTGAAAACGCTTAAAGATTATAAAAAACATGTATATTAGGTACTATAAAAACTTTAAGAAGTAAAACTACTAGTTAAACCAGAAAAGAGCAAATTCTATATATAGAAAGTTGACTACCTTGGATTTACTATTACATTAGGCGAAATCAGAATACAAGAAAAGAAGATTTAAGCAGTCAAGGACTGGCCTATACCATAGAACGTCAAGGATGTGCAATCCTTCTTAGGATTTGTAAATTTTAATTAAAGATTCCTTAAGAACTATATAAGCTACGTTAGAGGACTCTAAAAACTTATATATAAGAATACCGAATTTATATAGACAGAAGAATGCAATAAATCTTTTGATAAGATTAAGAAGCTTGTAACTTCTCAACTAGTAACTTGAATACCTGACCTAGATAAACCCTTTGAAGTTGAGACTGATGCCTTAGACTTCGCTATAGGCAGACAACTAGGACAACAAGACAAGGAAGGAAGACTCTATCCATATGTATTCTACTCTAAAGCTTTCTATAGACCTAAATTAAACTATTAGATCTATAACAAAGAGCTTATAGCTATTATTAAAGTATTCTAAGAATAAAGACTATACCTATTAGGAACTAAGCACCAAGTCTTGGTATATATAGACTATAAGAACCTCTCTTATTTCACAACCTTAAAGGTTCTTAATAAGAGATAAATCTGATGGTTAGAATTCCTTTTAGAATATAACTTTAAGATTATCTATAGGAAAGGCACTAAGAACAGAAGAGCGGACGCTCTTAGCAGAAGACTGGACCATAGGGTCCTGGTACCAGAAGAAACATGAGTGATTCTTAAGCATGACAACGACGGAAATATTATGCCAGTATAAAAACTTATTATGATTGGTAAATATATTAATACCAGCTTGACTGGCAGAATAACAATAGACCAGCTCTGCAAGATATATGGCGCAAAGGCACATGGACACCAAGGGATTATAAAGACCTTTAAATAAATCAGGCAACACTATAATTAGAAAGTCACATGTAAAGAAGTGGCTTTAGCAATCAAGGATTGCGAAATATACAAGAAAAGCAAAAACAGTCCTCACAAGCTATACAGGCAAATTCAACCACTACTAGTGCCACCAAAAGCATGGCACTCAATCTTATTAGACTTTATCGTCAAATTGCCAAAGGTAAGAGAACCACTTATAAAAACCTATTATGACAGTGTTCTTATAATAGTCGATAGACTTATAAAGTATGTTTATTTTATCTTATACCTAGAGTTAAGCATGGCAGAAGACCTAGCGTATATATTCCTTAAGTATATCATTAGCAACCATGGATTGCCTAAGGAAATTATATTAGATAGAGATAAGCTGTTTATATCCAAGTTTTAGAAATCCCTGATCTTGCAACTTGGAACAGACTATAAATTATTAACATTATTTTATCTATAAACCGATAGATAAATAGAAAGAATTAATTAGATACTTAAATAGTATCTCTAATGCTATGTCAACTATAACCAAAATAATTAGGTACCTCTACTACCTTTAGCCTAATTCGCCTATAATAGTGCTATTGGAGAAAGTATATAGCACTTACTATTTTATTTGAACTATGGATTCCAACCAACCGTATATAGAGAACCTTGACAAGGACCATAAGCCCTGAAAGCCGTGGCTGACTTTAACAAACTGTGAGAAATCCAAAACAAGGTCACTAAAGACCTTAAGTTTGTTAGACAATAAATGAAGAAATACTTTAACCAAGCAAGGATTAAGGGACCAACCTTTAAGGAGGGAGATAGCGTGTATCTTATCCGCTGAAACATCAAAACCAAGCGACTAAGCGATAAACTTGACTATAAAAAACTTAGACCCTTCAAAATCCTCAAGAAAGTCTCAAATATAAACTATGAACTTGACTTATTGGACATAATAAAGATCCACCTGGTATTCTATGTCACACTGCTTGAACTAGCACCATAAGGATCAACAGTGTAGGATCCCATTATTATAGATAGGAATAAACCAGAATACAAGATTGAATAAATTATTGACCATAACCAGCCGGGCTGGACGACAGGCAAAAAACCAGAAATATAGTACCTTATCAAATAGAAAGGATATAGCCATAAAGACAACACATGGGAACCAGCATTAAACCTAACCTATGCCGAAGAGATACTTAAGAACTACTAGTTAGAATTCTATATAAGGGAAGAAACACTAGTACCTATAGTGGGACCCCAGCGGAATGACCCTATAATCAAGATAAGGCGACCATAACCACTCTAGCGACCTCCTAAAATAAACAGGCCACAAGACAAGAACCCATTTATTCGCCTAGGAACGCCGGTAATAAACTAAGAACCCTCTATAGCAGCCCCTAGACTCTCACGGGAACCAGAACTAGACGTAACAACCAAAGGGCTAAGATCAACAAAATCCCTACTAAGACCTAGAGACCCCTAGTCTATATCGTTAGGAACACCTAACGCTTATAAATCATAAACCACCTAGGACTTATATGCCAATAAAGCAGAAGCCAACTTATCCTCTATATCCAGCTCCTGCATTCCCTGCTAAAAGGTTTCCTACTGCTTCTCTTTTATTTTCCTACAAATCTAATAAATACACTAAAGACGACTTATAGCCTTAGCTATTTATAATTAAAGCTAAGCAAACTAAGAGTAAAGAGCTATAAGCTCTTTACTGGCCTTCTCCTCTTTTATATCCCACTCCTTATCCTAAGTATTTAACTTTCAAACTATATAAATCAGTAAAATATAGCAAGGATATATTAAAGAAAAGAACTTATAAGTCGACGCCACCAGTACCCTATCACATGACTTCTTTGCCTCTATGTAACTATAACAATATAAAAAGCCTTTACTAAAACAATAAGCCTTCTTCAGGTGAAAGCAGTGACTGTACGGCATGTCGGTAGGAATAAGATAAGAATTAATAAACTTAAGAAGTATAAGACGCTTGCGATCCTTGAGCTCAGATTTCTACGATTTTGATTTTGATTTTTCTATACGACCTGACATGGTGTCAGCATCATGAAGGAACAAGGAAGCACAAATTAATAACTCCTTAACCTAGGAGGAACAACCTACTTATGCAGGTCTTAAGGGCAAGACCTTTAGAGGGGAGACCTGATGTTACGACCTAACAAGCTACAGGCAACGTTAGCCCCACCCAGTTAGAAGCATGGGCGGCACAGCCTTTGTATCAATAAGATAAATAAGATCGTCAGATAGATGACTCCTTAGAACAGAAGAACTATAGTATTAGTTATATAGAGATAAGAAGGACCAACGAACGATAAGTGCTCCAAGTGAAGGACCGACCGGTCAACAGCGCTCTATGGTAAAGGACCAACGGATGGCCGTCGCTCCACGACACACCGAGGAAAACGGGACTTATATATAGGATGGACTTGGACACACTTAAGGGCAGACTTCTATAGCTCTTCAGCAATCAACTTGTGATATATTCTCTGAATACCTTTCAGTATCCCTTTAGTGATTCATTAACAAGAAGCTATACGAGCTACCCTTACGACTTTTAACTATACGATTGATCACCGGGTGATCAGCAGACCAGTAAGCCAATAATACTGTTACCAAGTATCGACCTCAGCTATACTATTAGTGGAAACCCTACTGTCGGATTACTGACCGTAACAAGTAGGTATTAGTATATTATAAGACTAAAGCTTATAGAGGCGTTAACTAGCTGGCCTCTATATCTAGTAACGCTCCATAAGTGGGGTGGGTCACTAGAAGCTTAGCGACTAGTCGCTGAGAGCTATATCTTCTGTTAGGAATACTATTATAACTCTATTTCTAAATCTAAATTATAGAATATTTTAAGGACTTCTTAATAGCCTTTTACTTTAACTAAGGTATAAAATTAGGATACTATCCTGACTTCTAGGTAAAGTAAAGTTCTAAGACTTATTTTACTATCTTTCTTTTTATTAACTTAAAAATAGCTAATTATATTATAGTTATAGCTAGCTTTATATCTTTTGTTTTCTATTAACAGTCTTAAGTAATATACCTCTATTTATAGTAATAGTAGTATTCATTATTTTATTTCTATTCTTTATTATTATTATAATATTATTATAATATTATTAGTTATATAAATATCTTTTTATTTATATTTTTCTAGTAATCTATCACTATTTTCTCAATAGGTGTTCTCTCTCTTATTATCTTTATAGAGGGTTCTTTGGACTTTTTAAGCTAACTTATCTATTTCTACTTTAATCTTAAAAGCTTAATAATAGTCTTTTAAATTATACCTTATAACTTATTAGTCAATTAGTAGTAAAACTTTAATATTTATTCTTTATTAGATTTAGGTATAAATTCCCTCTCTGATAAGTTAAGATAGATATAAAACTACTTAAGGTTTTAGTTTTCTAGTTATTATATTTTTATTCTCAGGTATATAATATTAGGTTTATAATATATAATCTCCTTCAAGAGGCCTTTTATCTATGTTAAAAATATATAAAATCTTTAGCTGTTTTCTTTTTACTTTCTAAAAAAGGAGCTATATATTAGTCCTATCTTACTTAATAATCGTTATATATATAACTTTAGGCTGAATTCTTTTTCTAAACTTTTTTAGTATAGCTAAAATTACAGCCTATAGATTATTTATCTAGGCTTCTTATTAATAGAGACTTATCTTAAGTTTAAGTTTAATAATCTCCTTATAGGTAAAGTCTTTATTATTTCTAAAGTATAAATCGCTATAAGATTAATAGTCATTTACCTTTTTAATAAAGTTAATAAATATTTTCCTAATATTTTTAGTTATAGATTATCTTATTAATATTATCTTAAGCTTTAACTATTAAAGTTGAATAAGAATAACCTTATAGTTAAGGTTTTAAATAAAGCTTTAACTACTAAATAAAGTATTATGTATCTTTTAAAAGATTATTACTAAAGATTTTATAATTCTACTATAATAAGACTAAATAAATAAAAAAAGATTGAAATTATAATAGTTTTATATAACTAGTAATAAATATATTAAATATAGGCCTTATATTAAATAAAAGCTAATCTTTAACCTAGCTATCGCTAACCTTTAGTTAGGAAATAGCCACCTTATAGGTAGTTATACAAGATAGCCCTACCTACTGAAACACTACACTAAACTCAAAGTAGGTTAATATTTATCTATACCGCTAGGCCACTAGACGCTTAGGCGTCATTCTCCGCTACGTCTCTAGGTGTTGCCGGCCGACTATTGTTCTGTGATATCTCTCTAGACGTAGGGCTATCGATTATAGTTTATAGGGACACTAGTATATCTTAACGGTCTAGATATATCTAGAAACCGTCTATAAAGGTTAAAATAGTTAAGTAAGTTAGCTATTAGGATAATATTAAGCTTAAAAAGGAGATTAATAAGCTTTTAAATCTTATCTAAGACCTCTTATAATAGGATATTAAGAGGGAATAATTCTTATAAGACTACTTAAAGAAGATTAAATCTTTAGAAAGAGAGCTTTAGAAGGAGAAATAGCGTTTAGACCAGTATTAATATAGGTTAGTAAGATCTATATATACTAATAGTATAAGACTTAATAAGTTTACCTTTAGTCTTTAAGGGTATTCCTTATATATAGCCTAAAACTAGCTATCTCTAGTTTAGTCTTATATAATAATAGTAAGCTAGCTGCTTACTAATAAATTATATAAACTAACGCTATTAAAATAAGCTATAAACCGGACGGCCTTAAAAGACCTATATATCTTTATATATCTACTACTTAAAAGCCTACTCTATAATAAGAAAGCCTATAATATCTATATATTTATTTATAAAAAGCTAAACCTTTAAACCTAAGAAGCCCTTAAGGGGATTAATTATATTAAGATAGGATTAACATTTTTATTATTATTAATAGATGCAATAAAAGTCTTATTAAATAATAAAGAATAGCTTATTATTTCCTCTAAGTATAAATAGTTAAATAACGTAATATCTAGATCTAGGCTTATATTATAAATATCCTTTTTATTAATTATTACCTATTAACTAATATTAAGCTAGAGATTATAACTAAGGATCTCCTTAAAGAGATATAGATTATAATAAAAGTTAAGCCTAAAAAGGTATATTTCTTTGAAAAAGATAAAACTAAAAGGCTAGATATAATAATAGTTGTTACGGGCTGATGCCCGATGGACCAGCTCCGGCTTTGCCCGAGCAACCCTAGGGCCCCTCGGCGCCCCACCGGCGCCCCACCGGCGCGCGACCCCCTTATCCCAAGCAAAGCTTTCTACACCGCATCCTATTTTCCCTTTTACTCCTCAGCTAGAAGTAAACAGTAATAGAGGCACTTCACCAGTTAAACGCGCTGCGGAGCCAGCCCTTCACATACTTCTAGCTCGCCTACAACGGAACGACACTGGGTCGAGCGCGGCTCCCCACCGGATCGATGATGGCTGACAGAACGATGGAAGCCCAACTGCAGAAGTTAGTAAATGAGGCCGTAGAGCCCCTAAAAGAAAGAATCGCGCAGCTCACTGCAGAGCTTGAGCACTACCGAACGAACACGACGAACGCGATGGACGCAACCACCTCGGGAACCAGTACCCCCCAGGCGACCATCAGCGAGAAGCCCCGAAGAAAGCCGCTACCATCCCCGCCGAAGTTCAACGGCAAGAGACGGGAGTATCCGGCTTGGGTGCAGCAGATGAGAGATAAGATCGAAATAGACCGACCTTTCTACTCCACAAACCACAAGCTATGGTACTTGATCAACTCGTGCCTAGACACCGGTCCCCAGCAGATGGTAGCCACCTTCTATGCAGCTGGGGGAAATAACGGCTAACGAAGGCCAGAAGACTTCCTAGTGTACCTTGATTGGATATATCTGGACCTGAGTACGCAGACGCGCGCTATTGCTACTATCTATACCCTACGCCAGAAAGATAATGAGAGTCTGGCTAGCTTTCTTCCGAAGTTTGAACGCACCCTAGCGGAAGCAGGGGGTAACCAGTGGCACGACGCTGTCCAGATATCCTTCCTTGAGGCGGCCCTTAACCAGAAACTTAAAGAGTGCCTTGTGTCGGTTGAACTACCGTTGGACAATTACCCCAACTGGCTATCTAGAGTGCAGGGGGTCGCCTGGAAGATGGAAAGGATGACGATAGGCGCCCGCGTGGGAAGGAACCTGAGGACCACTTGGGTGCCCTTGAAGGACAGCGATGGGGATACTCGTATGACCGGATCGGTCAGAGTAGCGGCTGCCGCTCCCCCAAAGCCGTGGAGACCCAGGTCCCGTAAGGGGTCTAGTGGCTCAGAAGCCAGCGAACGCCCGGACCACCGAGAATGCTTTGAATGCGGCGAGGTTGGCCACATTGCCATGAACTGCCGTAAGGCGTACGAGCATAAGAAGAAGAAGAAGAAGTCAGCAAAACCCACTAGGGTTGCCCGAACCAAGAAGCCAAAAGAGCCAGAGTCCGAGGAATCGATGGGCCCCAGCTCCTCCTCTGAGACTGAGGACTCGGGAAAAGAATAGCTCTGGGGCGAAATCGGGCCCCAGAGGCAACAAAGGAGGAGGTTAAGGAATGGGAACAGCTGCAGGACGCCCTGCTTGCCATCAAGGGGTCAGCCACTATTCAAGCTCGAATAAATAGAGGCTATTTGATCTATCCCCTTGTTGACAGCGGTTGCGACGCATATTCGATGATAGACCAGAAGCTAGCCCGCTGCCTCCGCCTACCGTACGTGGACCGTAAGAGAAGACCTCTTCGAGGGTTTTCTGAAGAAGGGAAACCGCCTACCTATACTGAAGGGACAGTAGCACTGACCCTGGAGATCAGTGGGTACACCCAGAAGACATACGCCTACGTTGTGAAGAACCTAGAGCCACAGCTCTACCTAGGAAGACTATAGATGATCCTGAATAACGTTATATACCGAGCCGGGGACCACCAGATCCACCACGGCAAGGGAAAAGTTTGGGTATACCTCTCAAACCAGGAAGAACCGGAAACAATATAGGTAATTCAAAGTGCACAATTAACGCAGGCACCTGCCTTTACGGTGTTATATCGAAGAGTAGCTAGAACGCTTAGGAGCCAAGATAGCACAGAAGAGGGGATCACCGGTATAAGAGCTATTAGCCTCAAGGATATCAAAAGGGCCCTCCAACCAAAGAAGGAAGTCGACCTATAGGACCATGTCCCAGCCAACATCTTAAGGGATTTTCCAGACCTCTTCGATCTAAAGAAGGCTTACCTGCTCCCCCCCAGCCGACCCAGCATGGACCACAAGATTCCGCTAATACCTGGACCTGACGGACGAGACCCGCCCCTGCCATGGGGACCACTATACAACATGTCGCGTGAAGAACTACTGGTCCTTAAGAAAACCTTAGAGGACCTGTTAGACAAAGGGTTCATCAGGGCTAGCAGCTCAGCCGCTGGTGCCCCAGTGTTGTTCGTCAAGAAGCCTGGAGGGGGTATTCGCTTCTGTGTTGATTATAGAGCCCTAAACGCCATCACGAAGAAAGACCGTTACCTACTACCCCTTATATTAGAGACGCTGCGACGTGTAGGGGCAGTGAGGTGGTATACAAAGCTTGACGTCGTTGCTGTATTCCATAAGATGAGGATACACGAAGGAGATCAAGAAAAGACTGCTTTCCGAACTAGATATGGACTGTTTAAATGGGTAGTGTGCCCTTTTGGGCTTACCGGCGCTCCAGCGTCTTTCCAGCGATACATCAACAGCACCCTACAGCGATTCCTAGACGACTTTGTTACAGCGTATATGGATGACGTACTCATATACTTAGATAGGTCAAAAGAGGATCATGAAACCAAGGTATACCAAGTGCTCAGCACCCTCTCAAAAGCTGGGCTACACCTGGATCCCACCAAGTGTAAATTTGCTGTTAAGAAAGTCAAGTATGTAGGGTTTATTATCACCGCTAGAGAAGGGATCTCCTGTGACCCAGAGAAGCTGAAAGCTATTAAGGAGTAGCTTCCCCCCCAGTCTATAAAAGGAGTACAAAGCTTCTTGGGATTTACTAACTACTATTGGATATTCATACCTAACTACACGGAGATAGTTGTGCCATTCATAAAACTTATAGGAAAAGGGGTAGCTTTCCAATGGTCTGAACGAGAGGAGGCAGCCTTCCTAGAGATCAAGAGACTCTTCACAATGGAACCGGTGCTACACAGGTTTGACCCTGACGCCGAAACAACAGTCAAGACCGACTGCTTAGGATTCGCCTTAGGTGGCATCTTAACACAAAACGATAAAGAGGGTAAGGGTCACCCAGTGGCCTTCCACTCCCAGAAGCTATCCCCAGCCAAGTATAACTATCCAATCTATAACAAGGAACTCTTAGCAGTACTCTCCTGCCTACAAGTTTAGCGAGCAGAGCTACACAGTGTAAAGACCTTTAAGATCCTTATAGACCATAAAGGCCTAGAATACTTCATGAAGAAGCAGCGCCTGACAGAGAGGCAGAGCCAGTGGGCAGAGGAACTGGCACAGTACGACTTTTACCTCAAATACCGGCCGGGTAAGGACGCCGTAGTCCCAGACGCCCTGTCACATAGGGAACAAGATGCCCCAGCTGGATGGGACGATGAAAAGGAGAAGGGAAGGGTCATACAAGTGATCCCTAGTCGTGCGTTTCCAAGACCACCCCCAGCTGCTGCCCCCCGGGTCGGACGTGCCAGCCAGGGAGACAAGACTATAGCGCCAACCCCTATAGTGTTCGAGAGCGATCAGGAGCTACAGCAACTATAGGAGACGACTGCTAGAGAAGACCGTATATACCAGCGTGTGTACACTGCTGTAAAAGAGGGCATGAGAGGGTTTCCACCGGAACTCCACCTGAAAGTACAGATCGCCGAATGCGCCTTAGACAACCTTTAGCGCCTGACATTCAGAGAGAGGTTATGGGTACCTGGCGGGGGAACACCGGATGACCCCCTTAACGAACTCCGCACAAGGATTATACAGAGATGCCACGACTCTAAGACGACGGGCCACCCTGGGAGGAACGGGACCCTAGAGATAGTGGGAAGACGGTTCTTCTGGCCAGGCCAGTCCCAGGATGTTAAGAGATTCTGCAGGAACTGTGACACCTGTGGAGGAGTACATGTGTGGCGACAACTGAAGAGGGGGCTCCTTAAGCCCCTGCCGGTGCCCCTCCGCCTACACAGCGAACTGTCGATGGACTTTATAACAGACCTACCACCCACTAAAGGCACTAAAGCCAGATACCTGTGGGTGATTATGGACAGGCTTAGTAAGGCCGTGACGCTGGAAGAGATAACGACCATGGAGGCAGAAGCGTATGCCCAGCGGTTCCTTAGCAGCCACTATAGGTTCCATGGAATGCCAAAGTCTATCGTTAGCGATAGGGGAAGTAATTGGCTGAGCCGTTTCTGGAAGCGCTTCTGTCAACTGGTAGGGACAGAGCAGCTGCTGAGCACCGCCTACCACCCGCAGACCGACGGAGGGACAGAACGGTTTAACCAAGAGATTCAGTCTATCCTCCACACATACATGTGCTACACACAGGAAGACTGGGGAGAGCTGCTGCCCAGTGCCCAGCTAGCGATCAACAATAGGGTCAGCAGTACTACCAAGGTATCGCCATTCTTCCTGGAGCATGGGTATCACGTCGACCCGCTGCCAGTTAAAGAGGACCAAGACAAGGGAGCGCCGCCTATGGACAGTAAGACGAGAGGGGCTGACCAGCTGGTCAGGCGTCTGAAAGAAGCAACAGAGTTAGCCCAAGCCGCAATAGCAGCAGCCCAGCACCAGGCAGAGGATGCTGCGAATAGGAAGCGCGCCCCAGCAGAGAGGTATCTAGTGGGTGACAAAGTCTGGCTATCAGTAGCTAACTACGCAACCACCCGACCAAGTAAGAAGCTTGCGTGGTTACACCACAAGTACAAGGTTACAAAAGTGGTATCCCTGTATGTGGTTGAGTTAGATGTGCCGGGCCGGATTTACAACCGGTTCCATGTGGACCTCCTACGGCGAGCGGCAGAGGACCCGCTCCCCTACCAGTCCCACGCCGATGAGCAGCCGCCGCCGATAGTCGGTCAAGATGGAGAGGAAGAATACCAGGTTGACAGTATACTTGCTGTGAGATGGAGACGGAGAGGGAGGGGGAGGACCAGAGAGGCACTGGTGAGCTGGAAGGGCTACGCGGACCCAACATGGGAACCAGTTGACACAGTCAAGGGACTGGCAGCCCTTGACGCTTACGAGGAGTTATATGGCGACATTATGGACAACGACGGGAATCAGGCGTACGCGCCAAAGAGAACCCGGCGGGGGACCGGAGGGGGAGGCTAATGTTACGGGCTGATGCCCGATAGACCAGCTCCGGCTTTGCCCGAGCAACCCTAGGGCCCCTCGGCGCCCCACCGGCGCCCCACCGGCGCGCGACCCCCTTATCCCAAGCAAAGCTTTCTACACCGCATCCTATTTTCCCTTTTACTCCTCAGCTAGAAGTAAACAGTAATAGAGGCACTTCACCAGTTAAACGCGCTGCGGAGCCAGCCCTTCACATTTCCAAAAGAAATAAAGTATATATACTTTTTTTTATCTTTAATAATATTATAAATAATTACGTTAGGCTTTATAATAAAGACTGCTTTATAAGACTACTTATTAATAGCTATATTAATCTAGATATCTTTTTAGCCTATAGAGTGTCTAGCTATAAGGAGCTTTATTAAGCCTTTTTCCTTTTTATTTTTAGTAAATAGTTATTAAATCTTTTATAGTTAGCTTTTACTATTAATTAAGAAGAATATAAGCCAGTATAGCTTTCTTTAACCTATTACTTTACCTATAAAATACTTTAGGATTAAGGCTTTAGCTTTTACTAGCTTTAGATCTAAGTCTTATATTAGACTTTTATTAATAAGGTCTACCTTGGAGTAAATATTTATTAATATTTTTATTACTTTTTAATATATCTTTATAAGATAATTATTACATCTATAATAGTTAGCCTTATTAGTTTTTTACTATTTAAGGTATAAGTAGGCTAGATATAACACTTAAGTTAAATAGCCTTATATCCTTCAAGGTTTCCTTATATTTATCCCTTTAATATAATATCAGTCTCTATAGCTGTTTAGTTATAGGCATAAGACGCTTCTTAAAGTCTTTTTATAACCTTTTAGTGACTTTTTAATCCCTTAAGGACTATAGTCAGTCTACTTTTTAGGCTATATCTTTTACCTAAAAAATAGGGATTTTCTATCTAAATATTTTATCTTATAATATAATTAACAGCCTAAATAAGTATTAATAGGCCTTTACTTTAGACTTCTTTATATCTTTAGTGTTAAAGTTATAATAGATTACTAACTATTTAATAAGAAACTATAATAAGGTCTATCTATTATCTATCTATTTTTCTTTTTTAGCTTATATTAATATTCCTACTTTTAGGTCTTTAGGTTAATATACTATCGGTAAATAAACATTAAAAAGTTACTCTATTTTAAGGGTTTAATAAGCCTCTTCTTATAGTTGTACTATTATATCTATAGAGTTATAGATATCTTTAAGAAGGCCTAGTCAATATACTGCTCTATGGTACTTTATAACTAAAGTCTATTTACTATTTCTATAATAATAATCTAATCTACTACTTAGGTACTTATAGATTTTTTTCTAATAGGCCTATAGTTATAGAATAAAGGTTTCTTATATTTTCTAACTAAAGTATTATATTGGTCGGTTACTAAGATTTTATAAAAAATGTTTATAAAACCTTTATTCCTTATAATATTCCTTAACTGTAGTCTTTATTTTTTAAAAGCATAATATTATTACTTATATAAGGTATAAAATCTTTTACTTTAATATTATAATACTAATATATTAATATATATTTATACTTTATTTAGTCTATAATCTTTTAATAATAAAGGCCTTATTTATTATACCGTTATTAATTAGAGAGTCTAATATACTAAGGTCCCTTAGTTATAACCTTCTATATATCTCTTTTTTATTAGGTTCCTATATAAATCCTCCTTAAGGTAAAGGCTAATCTTTACCTTTAGTTAAAATATTAGGTATTTACTTATAGATAGCTATAGCTTATCTATACTAACAGCCTATCGGTATAACATTAGTCAATAGTTAATATATCTAGTATTATTTTAATCTATTTTACCTATACTAATTACTTTAAAGAGATAAAAGCTTTAGAATTATAATAGAATTAGCTAGAGGTATTTAACTAGGTAGGGCTTAATAATAGGTATTAGTGTATTATAAGACTAAAGCTTATAGCGGTATTAACTAGTAGGCCTCTACGTCTAATAAAGCTCTATAAGTGGGGTGGGTCGCTGGAGGCTTAGCGACCAGTCGCCGAGACCCACGTCTTCTGTTAGGAATACGATTACAATAGCTTTATATTACTAAATAATATATAATTCTTTATAATAACGTATTGATCAAGAAAGAATATTCTATATAATTATTCTAATAATACTTGTATATGTTATCTATATACTAGTTACTTTAGGCTTTACGCTTTTTTTTTAAACATTTTAATTAATACTTAGAAGATGGAGATTAAAAAACTTTCTTATATTAAATATAAGCACTTTATAGTTACTTATATAAGTAAAGTAATATTAAAGTGAATATCTAAGAATAAGTTAATTTATTTATATTACTATAACTTATAAGACTGCTTAAGTTTCTAACTAGCTTTAACTACTTAAAATAGCTTATATACTTAAGACATAAGTTTACTTTACAGCTTTTTAACGTTGTACTTTTTAAAAAGTCTTATAAAAATATATTCTTAGTATTTAAAAGATTTACTACTTAGGTAGCTTAATAGCAGAAAGTTAATACTTATAAGATTTACTAGAATAAATATATATTAGTTATTAGTATTAAAAGTAATACTAAGTATACAAAGAAATACTAGGTAAAAGAAGTAGATGGTAGTGTAATATGTTAATATAAAACTTCTTTTACTAAATATAAAAACGCTAGTTAGTAGTAGTAAAAACGTTGGCTAAGAAAGTATTATATATATATAGTAGAAATACTTTTTTTATTTAGTTTACTATATAAATTATAACTTAAGTAGTACTATTAGTAATTTATACTTATAATACAAGTTTTCTAAAATACTATAACTAGACTATACTAATCAAGAAAAAAAAGGTATACTTGAAACAGTATTTTTACTAGTAAGTACTAGTATATATAATAGCTTTATAGTATAATCTCTAGGTTTGTTAAGGATAAATATATATATATATATATATATATATAAATACTAAGCTTATTTATTAATAGGTCACAATAAGAAAGCAATCTAAAAAATGATTATTTAAAGTTAAACTATAAGAATGAATTAAGTACTTCGTAGAATGTATATAAAATATATATAACCAATACAAGATTTAAGTACTTTTACTATATAAAGTAATTGTTAAATAGCATTTATCCTTCAATAAGGTAAAGTTTTTTTTAAAAGAATAATAGAAATAGAGATACAATTATTAAGCTAGAAGTATAAAATATAATTAACCTTATTAAAGGTAAAAAGTATAACTAAGACATAATTATAAATACACTTAGCTGAATAGAATTAATAATAAAAAGTTGGAAATAATAGTTATAATACTATAATAAAGTCCTTATTCTATTATAGGTAATACTAAAGTAAATAGTTAAGAATTAATTTATATAGCTGAAGTATAGCTATAAGAAAAAGAAGAGATATATACTCTCGAGGTAATACTAGCTTCTACTAATATCATTACTATAGCCTAGCTACTTAGAATTCGCTAAATAAGTAAAATACTTTATAATAATTAAGTACTAGGATTAAGTAATAAGGCTAAAACTTATAGTATTAAAAGACGTATAACTTTATATAAAAAATGTTTTAATCTCGAAATAACCGGATAATAACTAGTATTTCAGGGTAGCTTTAGAAATATATATTAATATATAACTATATAGTGAAAATACTAATTTACTTTATAAAAGTAAAGCTAATAGTAAGTAAGCTAGTAATATAGGTATTCTTTACTATACCTGGGTATAATTAATTTTAGTAAGCTAAAGTAAAAACTAGAGGTAAAGTATTTTCTTATATCTTTAAAAAGTAAATTCTTTAAGTAAGTACTTTTCTTATCTCTTAGTTAGGGTAAAAGTAAAGACCTAAAAGAGCTTCTTTACTACTTTCTTATTTAATTAATGAGACGTAGTAAATAAAGTAAGCAGTAAGTATTACATAATATATACTTTTGTTGATATCGTAATATATAAAATAGCTCCTTAATAAGTAATATAAGTATTTAAGAAGTATTAGTACTATTATAATAGCTTAATATATACTGTAGAAATATAAAAGAAAACTACTTCAAATACTTACTAATCTCTGAGGAATACTCAAAGAAGTAATCAATTATAAAATAATTAAGCTTTTATGTTTTACAGCTTTTAAAATAATTATTAAATATAATCTTTTATCACGAGTAAAGCTTTTACCACTAAAGTAAGTATAGATATATAAGTAAGATCTCAAAGATTTTCTTACTCATGAAAAGGTATAAGTTATTATAAAAAGAGATATATAAAAGAAGATTTTTTAGATATATATAGTACCTCTTACAATATAAGCATCGTATATATTAATAGTAATTACTACTTAATTTAACCTTAACATTAAGTAACTTAATATAATTAATGCTTTTCTTAATACTAAAAAGACCTATTAGGTAAGTTAGTATATTATAAGCTACTAGTAATAAAGTAAGCTTATTTATTATATAAGCCTTATATAGCTTATATGATACCTCTTTTCTTTAGTTTAAGGACTTTTTAAATACCTTAAAGCAACCAGGTCTTTAACTATTAAAGGAAGATTCCTATCTCTTTATTTTTAAAGACTATACTATATATGTAGTCTTTTATATTAACAACATTATTATTATATATTTACAAGAAGGTAAGATAAAAAGAGAACTAATAGTCACTAAGCTTAAGATAGTATATAAAATTAAAAGCTTAACAGAAGTAAAGTAGTATCTTGGTGTTTAAATTATACATAATAGAAAGAAGTAAAAGATATATATCTATTATAACTAGTATATTTATAATATACCAGTAAAGTTTACCTATGTAAACTAGTTATACTTTATAATACTACTTCTAACTATAAACTCAATCTTAAATAATAAGATAGCCCTACTATTTGAGGTAAAGCTTATTTAGAAAATATTTAGGTTAATCTCATATATAGTTATCATAGTTTATCTTAATATTACTTTCATATACTTATTATTGTTATGATTCTTAGTAAACCTATGTATATACGATATTTGATAATAGTATAGTAATGTACTACTTATCTTAGAGATATATTATATCCCTTTTTAGTAGTCCAATCTATCTAAAAGTTACTACGTTACTAATAGAAGTAAAGCTGCTTATGTTATAGTATATAAAAATAAGTTAATTACTCTATAAAAACTATTTACTAACGTTTGCTTAATACTAAGAAATATTTTCTAGGTAGTATAATACAATAACGAGTAGATAATTAATGTTCTTATAAGAAAAAGAGAAGAAATAACTATATAACTTAATTATATCAATATATAGCTTCATAAAGTTTATACTAAAGGTAAAGTTAGTATGGTATATTTACTAATACATAAAATACTAGTACATAGACTTAGTAAGAATCTCCTATAAGCTAAATTTAAGTACTTTGATGCTATACTTATGAAAGGCTAGTACTACCTTCTAATAAGTATATAGTAACTTGATATAATTAATCTAAACTAACCTGAAAGAGTAACTATAGTAGTTCTTACGTTACATACGTAAGGTTAACTAGGGGTGCTAACTAAGTACTAACTAAGCGCGTAATAGGTACGTTACAGTAGGTAAAGCCCTACTATACTTATTATAGCACTAGCTCATGATATATACCCCCCCCATCTTTAGAAAAGTAATAAGCCTAAGCTCTACCTTTTTACCTATATAACTTTAAAAATCCTGCCCTTCTATAGTTACTTTTATATTAACTATAAGGTCTCTTTCACCTTCTTGCTTTTTTCTTTTTTCTTTTTTCCTATTAGGCTTTTCTATTAGTATTGTAAGTATCTCTCTACTTTTATATATATATACCTCTTCTTTAGTTATATAGTTAAATTAATAGTCTTTTTATATTAAAAGATAAAGTAAAGATATTTATAAGTAGTCCCTATATATGTATAAGTATTTAAGGCCTATATAGTACTACTATTAATTTACTACTAACTTATAGTCTTATAGCCTTTTATTATTCCTAGCTGATTCCCCTTCCTAAAGAGGAATATAATAGTTAAGACTTGCTTACTTAAGACCTCTACCTCCTCCCTATACTAGAAGAAATCTATAAGTTTTTCTATATTCCTTATATAAAGCTATTTTTAATATACTATAGTTACTACCACTATTACTATTACTATTACTACCTAAGAAAGCCTACTTTATAAAAGAGTTTTTTTAGGTTTTCCCTTATTATCCTTATACTAACTAGCTAATGGAACATTTAGCTATTTCTTATCATACTATAAGTAAATCTAGCTATAATACTTATTATACTATTTACTCTATAAGTAATTAGGCTTAGCTAACTAGTATATATTATTTTATATATTCCTTCTATAAATTTGCTATTAATTTGTATAGATATGCTTTTACTTTATAGGTTTTAATAAAGCTATAGTAAATACTATTATTATTATTATTAATAATAGCTTTAAGAGGGAACTTATCCTCCTAGATATCTACTTTATAGCTATTAAGGCCTAGTTAGTTTTGATGTACTAAAAGTAAAAAGAAGCTTATACCTAGTATAATAAGAAAAATACTTATATACAAGTATATAGCTTTTAATAATAAGCTTACTACTATTATACTTCTATTTCTAGCCTTTACTACTACTACCTTTGCTATTACTATTATTGATATTATTATTTTTAAGCCTAGTAAGCCTTACCTAGATAGTCTTATGACTACCTAGGCTAAGTACCTGATCTAGGCCTAAGAAAGTATTACTAGCTCTCTAGCTAATATAGGTTATAACTTCTTCTTTATTTATAGACTATATATTAACTAATGTCTATTATGTATAGTTTATAACCTCTATTTATACTAATAACCTTTATATTCTCTTTTATACCTTCTCCTCTAAGTTATAAGACTACCTATAGGCAGTCTTATAGACTTTTAAAGTATTAGTCTTATATACCTTTAGTATATTAATTCTTACTTAACCTTATGACTACTAATCTTACAGCCTTTTTAAAAAGTAGTATCTACTCATAGGCCATAGCTTAATAAAGATTTATATTCTTTTTGATTTTTTATATGTATAATATCTTTCTTATACTTGTTTAATAGGCTATACTTATACTTATAGTCACTAAAAATCGGAATATGTTTTATAAGTTTAATAGGCTTCTGAGTAAATTATATAAATCCCTTTTACTGTATTAATACCTAGCATATTTCTAACTTTTATTTCTTATACTACGTTATATAAATTGTCTTATTAACATACTATTCTTTTTTTATCTTTAACTACTAAAAACAGCTATATATTAGTGATACTTTATCTTTCCAAAAGGTTATTAGCTATATAGTATAATGAGTTAATGCAGAACTAGTTATAGATCTTACTACGTATAATAACCTTTATTACTAAAAAAGTAATAACTTTAGTAATCTAATCCTTATAGTAAAGCTAACTAAGTTTCTAATTCAGATATAAGAAATAGTAGTTTTATAGTTATAACTATACCTTATTACTAATATAAAGATATTCTAATATACCTTTTTATTTATTTATAGATTCTTATATAACTTCTTATATTACAGTACTAGCTACCTAGGCTATAAGTATTATATCTATTGTCTTTTATACTAGTTATCCTATAGTTTATATATAGATCTATTACTTTAAGTATATTTTTCTAGATTATAATAAGATTTATATAGTAAGTATACTCTAGAAGGAATAGACTTATACTAATAGTAGTTACTATATAATTGTTAGTTAATAACTCTATAACTAGTAACCAAGATATCTAATCTTCTTAAGGTTAACTTATATAGGTATATAATATAGCCTAGACTTCTTAATTAAACCTCTCTATTACCTTATTACTCTCGTGGTAAAAAGTAGTACTTACTTAGCTTTTATATTATCTCCATAAGTATATAAAAGCTATAATAGAACTTACTTATCTAGTTACTTCTATAGTTGTTAACTATACTCTTTAGTATACGATAGAAGTAGAAGTAGTAGTATAAAGATACTTTATATAGTCCTTTACCTTTATTATAGCTATAGACTTTAATGTAGTTAATTACCTTACCTGGATAGTTAATAATTACTCATATATATTTTACTTTACTAGGTTTCAACTTAGGAAGATTAATAATAAAGTCTATTAATAGGTCACTTTTAAGATGCTTATATTTACTAAGTAGTTAGAAAAAGCTTTTTTTAGTTTTATAGTAGACTTTACTATTTTTATAAATATCATACTGCTAGATAAAATAGTATATTACTTATGTCTAGCCTAACTAATAAAACCTATGATATACTATTATTAATATACTACTATACTTTAGGTAACTAGTTACTATAAAGTTATAGATTCATTAAATTAACTAACTATATAAGCTATTATCATAGGATTTAATATTAAAATCGCCTAATGCTTATAGCTTTTACTTCAAGTAAGATAAAACTTATTATCTAGTATATAATTCATAATCTAGATATATAGCTTTAGGTTAAAAAGAAAGTTATAATTACTATTCTTTACTATATAATAGGTTACTAAAAGATCTTATTACTATTCTATACTAAATCCTAACGCTATTAAAATCCCTTCTCTTTGAAGGTCACTATATAGAGAGCTCTTATTACATTTATATAGTAGACTACTAGTATACGGATTGTATTATCCAGAATTTTCTAGACTATATAGCTCTGTTTATACTCAGTATTCTTTTTTAAATACATTTTATTTCTATTAAGAAAGTATACCTAAAATTACTATTTTTCCATCTAGATAATAGATAATGTAAAAGTTATATTTAGAAAAGATCTCTATTTAATAGCTTTATTAGTTTATAAGTTTTTACTTTTTATAACGTACATTAGAGACTTATAGTTAGTAATAACTATAAATATACTTTTAGTACTTTCAAGCTTTACTTATTATACTTATAAGCAGTTAATTATAGCTAATAGCTTTTTATTATACATAAAGTAGATATATTAGGCTAAGGTTAGCTTTTATAAATAAAGAGTAAGCTAATAGTAGCTGTTCTTATTTTCTTATATAAAGGTGCTACTAGTAGAATATCTAGTATAATCTATTTCTATAAATATTAGTACCATGAGGTTAAACTTATACTGTAAAAGAATATATATAAAGTATATTTTATTTATAAAAGGCTTTTTATATACTTTTTATTCTATATAAAGACTATATTCTTTTATTATCCATTTAAAAGGTTTCGTTATTGTTATATGATTATTAATAAGTATATAATACTAATTAGTAAGTCCTAAAAAGCTTTACATATCTTTTACTAATTCAAATACTAACTATATATTCGTAACTTATATTTTATTCTTCTTTATAGATATACTTCTATCTGTCTTTAACATAAACCTAATATATTGTATCTTCTTGAAACTTAACTCACTTCTTACTATATTTAGGCTAAGCCTCTCTATATAAAGCTTTATAAAGACCTTTTTTACTTTATTCTTACAGTTGTTGTTTAACTTATTAAAATATGTAAAAATATTATTGATGTATATAATAGTAAAATTATCTAAGAAAGTATATAATATACGATTAATAAAATACTACTGGTTTTGAGGTATATTTATAACTCTAAAAAGGTAGATAAGCTACCTAAAAAGCCTATATTATACATAAAATGTAGTCTTATATTTCTCTTTTTAGCTATTTGTATGTTATAGAAAGCTATTATTATGTTAACTTTTATATACTACTTTCAATACCTACATACCAAAGTATTTCTTACTACTACTAGTAGTAGATAATAATCTTCTTACATAACTATATATAGTACATAATGACTACAGTAAAAATATAACCTACTATCTAGCTATATATAATTATTAGTAGTATAATAAACAAATAATAGAAGCTACGAACCTTATGTAAATCTACTAAAGGTTTTTTTTTCTCTTTTTTTCGACGAGTGGAGAGAGGGTTTACACAGTAGAATAACCTATTTTATTACTTTTTTATTTCTAATTATAAGCTAATAATACTATACACTACAGCTTGAAGAGGTGTAGTATATAAGATATTACTATAAGATACTACCTTCGAGGCTAACCTTACTTTATAGATCTACCTTTACTTAGTACTTATACCTTTACTCTAGATGACTATGAAATAAGTCTATATATAAGAAATATAGACTAAATAACTAGATATAGAAAAAACAAGCTACCTCTAACTTTATAAATTACCTGCTGAGTATCCCTACCTCATAGTATAGTAGCTACACTATACCTATATAAGTAAGCCTACCTCTTTATAGAACTAAAATAAAAGCTCAAGTTGTTGAGATGCCTTCCTCTTGTGGTAAAAAGAAAAAGGTTACGTTTACATTCATATTATAAAGGTAAAATATTATATTTACTCTTACTATATTAAAATAGCTAATAAACTTCTTAATAGTTACTAGTATCCTATTTTTCATCAAACATAAAAATAATAATAAACTTTTATGAGTTTAAACTTTTATTAAAGCTACTTAGATTTTATTACCCTATACCTTCTAGGTAGGAAAGGTTATAGGAAAACAGCTTAACTATCATTATATAAGACTAGCTAGCCTAACCTCTAGAAATATATATGTCTAGGGAGGTTAGGCTGGTAAAGCTAGACAAATAAGTATTCTAGCTTTAGTAGAAGATCTTATAAGGCTATACATAATACTATAAAGGTATGATAATATACCTCTCTAGGTAAGTTCAGCTATTCTTAGCTAAGTACTTGTATAACTAGCTATATATAAAAGAATTTTTCAAAATAAATAAATTTAACTATAAATAGTTACTAAAAGCTACCTAAGACTATGATATATAACAGACATAGTTATATAATACTATATATAATAACTATTACTAAGGCTAGCTTCTAGACTAACCTATCTTATAAAATGGAAATAATTATTTAAAATAAAAGGCTTTCACTAGCTAGTTAATTAGCTAGTTAGTACCTGCTTTTCTTAATATTATTTTCTTCTTCTGGGCTATCCATTAGGCCTAGTTTTTCTTCTTCTTCATTTTTATTATTAACCATAGTAACTATATATCTATAATATCTTCATTTTACCTCCTCTTTACTTAAGCTACTATAACTTACTTAAAATAGCTTACCTAGTATAATACTAATATTGGATAGATACCTAAGTAATTAAAAGAAGCTATATATACTTATACTACTTATAGTATATACTACTATACTCTAAAAGTACTATAAGGTATACAAGGAATTAGAGAAGGTTAGTAGCTTCTTAAATAATTCTCTTAATAACTAGCCTGGTATTTTCTCTCTTAATACATATTTACTTAGTTTACTTCTATCTTATATGATTACTAATATATGGTGATAGCCTCTTATAACTAGAAAAGACAGTAGTAGTAAGGTTATTAGTAACAAAAAAGTCTTATAGCTTTCTCCTTATAGTCATCTTACTATAAGTCCTAGAGATAAGCATAAGGAAAATAAGCTTCTGAACCTTAGTAGTATAGATAAAAGGCTATAAATGAAAAATAAGTCTTTATAGAGTTCTTTTAGCTAGATAGTAAGAGTATATAGCCTATTACTATTTCTTATATCTATATAACCTTTAGCTAACTTCTTGTAAATAACATAAGCCTCTATTAAAAAGGAGGACAAGAAGAAAAAAGAAACTAATAAGAAAAAGAAGAAGAATAGTAAGATAATATATATATATATACTGAGACTTCTGAGCCTACCTAGATATGTAACTGTTAGTTATAATTTTAACTATTAGTTATAGTTTTGACTGTTAAATATAATTTAACTATTAGTTGTAGTTTTAACTTTTGGTTATAGTTTTAACTATTAGCGAAAATCATAAGTATTAGTCACATTATTACTGTAAATGTATTTCACTAACTATTAATTGAATACTAATATTCCATTATCAACCCTATTAACTAGTAGCAAGATAACAAAGTTAAATTTACAATATTAAGTTTTATACAGAGGGAATATCTTACTATATCTTTAACCATAGCCACAGTAGAAGCTGATTTTGACTAATCTAGTAATATAACAATTAAAAAATGAACTATATTTACCTACCAAAATAGAAGGCAACTACTACTGAAAAAAAACTAGCGCTGTATTATTAATTGCATGAATATTAATAAGAACAACTTAGAATTAATTAATCATAAGTTATATGACACTTAATTTAATTATTCTGAAGTTTTAGATAATAAGTTAGATTTTATAATAGAAGAGAAAGATAATATAGGTATCTATGAAGAAAACAAGAGAGAGTAGGATTTAGAAGAAGAAGAAGAAGAAGAAAAATAAGAGGATAATACTACAGTAATAGATAATAATAGTAATAGTTCTAATATTCTTTAGCTTACAGGTTTTTTAATACTATTAGTAGTATATATATGTGTGTGTGTGTATAAGAACCATATATATAATTAAGTAATACTATAGTAAGAATAAATAGGATAGTTATTCTATAATTGAAAATTTATTTTCTTTAAGTGATCCTTTACTACTATACTATAAGCTATAAAATATTAGTTATATATAGTTACTATTATAGACAAGGTTTTTTATTAAAAACTAGAATTACTATTATATACTCTACTTATTATTATATACTATAGTCATTATAATCTACTTTTATCTATAAGTAGGTTTACTTTTAATCTTCTAATAGTCTAATACTAAGTTTATTAATCTCTAAGTTTATAGATGCTGTATTACATAGTTATAAAGGCAGGGTACGACATACAGAATTCTATAGTACCTTACGAACTAAGGTATTTAGGACGGGGATAATTATAAAGGGGCTATATATACTATAGCCTTACTCTAGGTAATCTCTAGCTCATAGTTACTAACTATTTGCTTATGTAAGTCTTAGGAGGAAGACATTTTTACACTAGACTCTTCACCTAGAAGTCTAGTTACTAGAATAAACCTACCTTTCATGCCCTTGCTAGTTACAGCTCTTGGCTATATACCTTTAAAATTTGTAAGTAAGAGTGATTTAAAGATATATACTCAAGATAAAAAGAGTAAGAATTAGACTATTTAGGCTAATAGTATTATTAATTACTTTAATCGTAAGTGAAAAATTACCCTGAAGGATATAGAGGGTAAATATATAAGATAAAATAGATATATAGTAAAGGTATAAAGAATAGATATATAGTAAAGGTATAAAAAATAGATACATAATACATAGGTACATACAGGGAAGTTATATAGTAATATAACCTTTTCAATAGTTCTTAAAGTTGATACTAAGTTAGTAATATCTTAATACTACTTAGTTGAATTCTAATACTAGTCATCAAAGCTTACTTTAGTATTATAGAAAGGCTTCTGATTTTTACTATACTAAGCTCTAGACTTTTCTATTTCGTTACCTCATGAGATATTATACTATATATCATTACCATATTATAGATTATTATTATATTGTATAGCAATACTGCTAAAATAGATTCTTTTATTATCTCTTCCTAACCTTCTGGCCCTACTTCGGCTACTACTAGTAGTAATATTCCTACTAGTAGTATAGCTAGTAGTCGTATTATAGACTCTATATATAATAAAGAGGAATGTAAGCTAGAGCTAAATAATAAGTCTTTAGCTTATATATTTAAGAATAACCTTTTTATACGTACCCTGTTACCAATTAATAACGATAGAGGAAGAGAAATACTATTAAAGTGTACTACACAAGTGCTTATACTTCCTAAACTAATTTGCATGAATTAATATCAATAATCAGGGTTGGGAATAAGTCAGAATAGTTTAGTTTACTGGACTATATCAGTCGACTAATTAGCAGAGAATTAAGAAAAAATACAAAATACAATCCAAATACAAAATGCGTGTTTTAATACAAATACACATACATTTTGTATTTATACTCTAACATATAAATATGTATATTTATACTTATATTCTTATATTTAAATACATCTTTCTTTTCTATAGTTTATTATATAATATAATTATCGTGATATTATTATAGGTTTTCTTTAAGTATTAGAGCGAGTATATTTCTATACAATATATATTTCTTTGAGTATATAAATAATATTCTAAACTATATTAACACTTAACAAGTATATAATGAGAAGTATAAATAGAAATACATGTAATTTTACTTTTAAATAGAATACTAATATTTTATTAGGTTAAAATAGTTATATCTCATTAACTAAGAGATATAAAATTAAAGATATATCAGTTATTTAATACTTATCAAATCTGAATTACTATATATAGCTTTATATAATAACACTAACTATGTTATATATATAATCTATATGTTCTTGGATTTATCATATAAATATAAATATATTTGCATTCTTATTATAAATATATCTTTATATTCTGTATGTTTAGAATTCTCTATCAACTACGCAATATATATTACTATAAAATATTAACTTTGATTATATTAAAAAGTACAGAAATTAACATAGACCTAACTATATACAACATATATAAATAATAAATATGTATAATATAAACTCTAATAGTATATAAACGATGTATAAGTTAATAACTTTAATACTAATAGAATAAATTAACAACTCAAATATAATAACAGTAAAAACATAATTAGTTTTCCTGCTGTTCTTTGATTATTATATCCCTATTATTATCTATATATGTTTCTTTCAATTGTTTTAAAGTATTAAGTTTCTAATACTTTAAAAGAATTAATTCAGCTATAGGATTTAGGCTTAGGTTATTTCTATTTTTAGTAACTATATTACTGGAAACAGAAAAAACCCTTTCTATAGCGGCCGAGGTAGCTGGAATAGCTAAATATCTTCGAGCTAAAATAGCTAAAACAGGGTATTTATAACTACTTATTTTCTAATATAATAGAGGATTAACCTAGAATAAATTAATTAGTTTAAAATACATATTTGAATAAATAGATATATATATATATGTAAATAAACTTACTTTTTGTCTGAATGGCCATCCGATAAAATAGCTTATATATTCAACTTCTATATTATTTTTACTAATATAGAAGTCATTATCTTAATCAGAATTATAGGACATATTAGTGGTCAAGAAACGTTTAGATTCTAATCGACCGTCTTTTTCTATTTAAACCCTATAATTAGATTTATTAGTACATATATATCATTGACGTAATTAATATCGATATAAAAACAATAATTAATATAATTAACATAATACATTTCAATTAATATTTTCTTTTTAATAAACTAAGTATATCATATTCAATGCGTAGGTAATAGTGTAAAAGCTTATTATTCTTAAAAACAATAAAGTTTAAACTTAAGGTCTAGTATTGTACTTATAAAATAGGGTTCTTAAGTATCTAGATTAAAAAAATCTAGCTTTTAAGGGAAAGACCTAGATAATTTACGTATTCCCTTTTCTATACTAGTAATAAAAATAGTGTAATAAGTAGCCTAAATCTATACTAGTTTCTATATATATATAGATTAATAATAAATACCGACTGTTTTCATAGCTTGAATTTTTAAAGCCTTAAATTTAGAGGCTAACTGATCTAGCTTTCTATATATAGTATACATATATAATAACCCTATATTAAGGTCAACATAAAGATCAGATTGTAAGTGAGTACTAGGCTTTCAAAAACTAGAAATATCGATTCTCTGTCTTTTAAAGCCTTAAATTCACTATCAGTGATATAGAGTTTTTTATACTTTAAATTTCTAGTATTTATATGTATATACTCTAGAGCTGGCTTTAACTCTAAAGTAGTAGAAATTATTCGATAGGTAGAATTCTATCTAGTTTTATTATCTATAATTCAGTTATTTGTATATATTTTCGTCGAATTCTTTTAGTTAGACCTATTAAACTAGTTAATAAGAACAATATCGACTTATATAACTATAATCTTTATAGTTATAGATTTCATATAACTAAATGAATAAATAAATCAATACTTGCTATTAAGTAGATTTTCTTCCTAATCTTCTTCTTCTTCTATAGCTAAGTTATCATTGACTATGCTAATATTACTATTACTATAATTTAGAAATTCTTCTTTTATCGTAGTGTCATATATAAAAGTTTATAATATATCCTATACTAGTACATTAATTATATAAGAAATACACCTTATATCGCTTTTAAAAAGCTTATTATAATTTAACTTATAATTAGCTTTAAAAGAATGAAGAAAAGTAGTATTATTACAGGTATTATTCTGAGTGAGGCTATGTATAGTTATTATGTATTCAATATGTAAGTTAGACTATCCATTATTTCTTTGTATATATAAAGACAAGTATAGACTTAAGTAAGGTCTTTAAATACTAAATATATAATTAATATGTAAGTCTTTAGATAATAATAAAAATAAAATCATGTATAATAATATTAACCTATACACTTATATGTGAGTTTAAATAAATATTATGATAGCTTATAATAATGCCTAAAAAAGTATCTTCGGACTTAGAAGTCTATATAATAAAAAGTAAAGAAAATGTTCCTAACGTTTCAATATTTTTTTGTAATTTTGAAATTAATAAGGTATAAATAATCCACTATAGGTAGAGTCTAATAAAGCCCTTATTTTCTTTCGGTTAACAATAGGGCTAAAACTATAACATTCTTAGTGTATAATTATATATAATATAATACTTCACAAATAATTACTTATTATAATAGTTTAATAATTACTCAAAAGAATTAGATTCTATATAGTATTAAACGATAAATTGTTCTCCATTATAAAATCTGATATCTTTATATAAGCGTCTTCTTCTCTAAAATCCGTTGTAGTATCATAATAAGGACTTTTGTTACTATTAGTAAAAAAAGACTCCCTAATAGGTCCTATATCTATTTCTTTGATTAAACTTTTCGTTATAAGCTATATTAGCATGGGACTATTTATAATGTCTTGTAAAGTTCAAGCTTTAAAAGCCTTAAACTTTAGCAACCTAATCTTTTATATATCTATTGAAGTATCAGTATATTTTAACATAATTATATAACTTAGTCATTAAATAAATAAGTTACTTAAATATATAAATAGGAGAAATATTATTAGCCTCTAGTCTATAGTCTTCTTTATTGTGAAAAGAGTCTATAATACTACTACTACCTATACTACTAGTAGGAATATTACTAGTAGTAGTAGAAGTAGAGCTAAAAGGTTGGAAAGAAATAACAAAAGAGTCTATTTTAATAATATCTTTATAAAAGAATATAAATAAAGTGATTTCTATAGAGATATAAGTAGTAGTTATAGTATAGTAAAGTATTTTACTATATAGAAAAAACTAAAAAATTAAATAGAAAGGGCAATTAAAAGTCTTTTAATACTTTAAGATACTTTTTAAAATTCTCTATAACATAATCATGTAACAATTAAGTTATTAAGAATCACTAACTATTAACCAATAGTATAGAGTTATTAATTGTTAATCACTAATTGTTAACTAGGAACTACTAACTATATTTTGTAGAAAGCTTTAAAATAAGAAAATTAGTAATATACTTAAATTCAGTATCTATAAATAATAAGAAATTCTAGAAACTTAAATCTATTAATAGTTTAGATTTCTAGCTATTTCTAATTACTTATTAGAGTCAGTAAACTGTACTACTGATTAATGATATATACTATACTTTATTATTAGTGTGGATTATAATTCTAACTAAATTGTTCATTCTGATTAATAGTTATTAAACTGAAGAATATTCTAGATATTAACAAGTTAAGATATATACCTTTTCTTTCCCCTTTTACTTTTACTTCCTTATTATTATACTTTATATCTTATACTTATATAAGGAACACTATTATACTACTTATATAATTACTTTTTCATTAGATATATGTTTAACTTATATATACATATGTGTTTTTTATAAGAAACTTATTCTCAAAGTAAGTCTTTTTACCTCTATATTGAAACCTATTAAACTAATCAATAAAAGGATACTCTTATTATAATATATAATGAGGAAGAAAAGAAACGCTTTTTACTTAAGTAGGTAATTATATCTTTAATAAGTATTATTTTTATACTAAAATTTAAAGATTATGGATCTATATTTCTATTATCATATAGAGTCTTTCTCATGAAGAATTCAATATATAATATATAACTATAGTCCTATAAAGGCGACTACAAGTCCTTTATAGTTAAATAGAAATATAGTATCTAACAGTTTCTATTCTTTGATTAATTATTTATTAACTATATTTGTAGTTAATATATAAATAAAAATACATTATATATACTGATTATTATTTATAGTTAATATACATGAAAACCTTTATATATATGCATATATAAAAGAAAGTTACTTTAAAATTATTTTATTATCTTTTACTATTAAACTTAAATTCAATAAAAACTATTTATCTTGATTTTATTGTTATTTAATTCCCAAGTGCCTAATTTAGTTAATCATTAGTCAACTAAGATTAATTTAGTTTAGTCAATATGGTGACTAAGACTAAGTTAGTTTAGTTTAGTTAAAAGATAATCTGAGTTTAGTTAGACTAATTTAGTCAGACTATTAGTCGACTAAATACTAAGTGACTAGTTCCCAACCCTGTTAATAACTATTAATATTAAAAGCTAATGATAAATCTTTACTTATATACTAACTATCTAACTTCTAGATCAAGAAAAACTAGGTTATTAAAGTTAAAGGCTCTTTAACTTCTAACTTTATATAGTATTATAAGCTACCCTATCTAAATATAGCTTATAATAAAAATCCGAATCAAATAGGTCTAAAAGTAAGTAAAACTTTATTCTCTATACTCTATAATTACTTATCACAACAACAAGCTAGTATATATATATATATATATATATATATAATTAGATATTTTACCTACTAAGGAGGCTTTCCTTAGTAATAAAAGACCTTATAGTAACACTATTACTAGTTTCAAAGAGGAACAGGCCTATCTAATGATGCTAGACTTTATTGTAGAAGATAACTTATTGTTTACTACTGTAGAGTCTAATTCTTTTAAAGAATTATTAGGTTCTTTAGATAAGTAAGTATTCCCTCTGAGTAAATATATGTTATAAGTATCATAGTATATAATACTACTATATTTACTGATTGTTGTACTTTTTACTAATTATAAAATATGCTGTTAAGTATACTAATTAAGGATTTACTTAGCTCTACTCTTGTAATTAATTAAAAGAAAACAAGAGACCTATTAGATACTACTAATGGTAGATTTCTATCTCTTATTAATCTATAAATTACAAAGAATATTAAAAGCTTAAGGAAACTATCCTGAGGTTTTAATTTATAGACTTCTCAGTCCCAGGATACCTAGCCAGGTGTTATTATTAGCGGTATCAATAGTGAATGTAAGCTTGCATATAAGCTTATAGGTTAGTACTAACTATACATATATATATATATATATAACGTACATGTATAGAGAGCGGACAATCATAGCGAGCGGACCACTTCCTTATCACACCTTAAAGGCCACTTTTTCGCCTAAGTTTTAAAAATCGAATTTAAGCCTAAAAAAGGTCTAGTTTTCTATATTAGGCTCCAATAAGGGTCATAGAGTAGGAAAAACTACTTAACAAAATACTACTATACCTTAACTCTACTATTCCTTATCTAGACCCTTAGATAAGGGTTAAGGTTAATACCTTAGTAACTAATAGCATGATATTTTTAAATTATTATTCTGTCTTATATAACCCTTATTAAAGCCTGATATGGAGAACTAGACTTTTTTTAGGCTTAATTTCGACTTTTAAAAAATAGGCGAAAAAGTGGTAGCTATAGAAATCTTACTATATTAAATATAGGAGCAATATTGATTATATAAACTATAGGCTTATTCTACTTCGACATATTATATTATAGGTATTTTCTGGTTAAACTTTTAGCTATTATATAAGGTAAAGTTAAAGTGACTAGAAGCCTTTAAGTTGAGTTAATAGTAGTAGTAGTACTTATTAACCACCTTTATTAATATAAATAAAGGGCTTTTACTATTATATTTAAGTAGCTCGTTAAGCTATTTAATAAATAAGCAATTAACTTACTAATAGATTTAGTATAACTTACTATTAGCAAGAGAATAGTCAGTGATACTTTTTTCTGTTCGTTATAGAAGTATTTGTAAGTAACCTTATCATTAAATAATAAGTATAATAGTATTACAGTACATTAACTAGTTAGCTAAACAATTAGACTTAATACAATACAAATCTATATTATATAAGTAAAGAAGAAGAAAAGTTTTTTTAAAAGTCTGATGTGAATAATAAGTTTGCTAAAAAGACTTGATATATAGATTATACTAATAAATTTACAATATTTACCACTACTAAAGTAAATATTTACTTTTTTAACTTAGATAGTATCCAGTAGTATCGTATTACCCAGGTACTATTAAAAGCAAGGCAGTACTATTAGCTAGCTATAAATACTCTAGCTATACTAGTATTAGATATAATACTATAAAAGGCAATTACCTATCAAGTATAAATATCTTCTTACTTTAAGTACTTTAATAGGTATTACTTCATCTAGTATGTTTAAATAAGTAAGTATATGGAAGTTTACTCTATTATATAGTTTAGAAAAGATGTTAAGCTATTAATGAATCATTAGCTAAATAATATAGCTAATATAAGAAATATAGTATTTCTATAACTTTTATCTTTACGACTTAGTTTCTTATTAATACTTGTCTTATCAATCTAACTCTTATCATGTTTTTTATAGTTAATAAGAGAATAATTAAGTATTATTTATAAAGCTTATATAAAATATACAGACTTATACTATCTAAAGGAGGCTTGGCACTCCTTGAGTAAGTACCTTGTTAACTAATAGCTAGGTTTACTATAAGTAAAGTAATTCTTAAAGCAATTACTATTATATAGTAGTTTCCTATAGTAAATTCTGTATAAAACGCTTTATAAATACTATAGATTCATATAGAAGTTATAGTTACTATTATACTTTTAATTAACCTAAAGTTACTTATTATTCTTTATATTTGGTTTACTTATAAAGTACTATACTTTAGCTTATTATAAAGTTACATATTTAGGACTATAGTATAGAGTTATATATAAAGCTTATAGAATAATACTAGTAGGTTAATAAGTATAAGGCTAAACTTCGGTATCTCTTAGTAATAGGTAATAAGTTTCTGTGGATGAGTAGCAATATTACTATAATAGTAGTGGTGTTTATGTTGTAAAGACTAGAGAAAACGGCCTGCTAGCTGGCAAGTAAAAAGCTGGATGTCTAGCTCGCAGTAGCCACGTGACCACACTAACAGTTACTTATAAAGTCACTTATTTATAAGAAGTTTATTATAAGTAGTTACTTTTATAATCTTAGTAATCTTTTCAATAGCTATGTCTAGAATTCTAACCTTACTTTTACCATAGTTAGTATATATAATAAATATAAAGGTAGTATAATAAAGCTTACTAGTATAAGTATAGTACATTTTATTACTTTTAAATTATTATTTTAGATTTACTATAAGGTTATTGAAATTATTAACTACTTTATAAAGAATAGTAATATAATACTTGTAAGGCTTACTACTTAGTATTACTTGAATGACTACTTTGTAGTAGTTTTATAGAGGACTTACTGAAATATAAAAGTTACAAAAAAGTAGTAGCTTGAAGTTAATAGATTTATATAGGCTACTACTATTTTTCGTAGCCTCGTTATTAGAGTGTAACTTTCTAAGATCTAATATTTACTTTAGTATAACGATTATAAAAGTTAGCAATTACTTTTGTATGATTTTTGTACAGAATCTATATGAGCATAGATTAGAGCAAGGCTTATACAAGCTATAAACTAATATAATAATATATAGCTTTTATAGTAATAATTATAGTAAAGGTAGAAAAGTTAGCTTATTCTAAAAGGTTAGATAGGTAGTTACTCCTAATAGGTATAAATTTAGCATTGTTATACTTCATTTAATCTTTATCTTATTTATTAAATCCTTTATAAATTCAAGGTCTTCTAGTTAAATGTTAAAGTTTTTTATTTACTAGCTAATAGTACTTACTATCTTATTATTTTATCTAGTACGCTTATCTTCTTATAAGGTATTAAATACTTTTATAGTAACTGATTATAACTTTACTTAGCTAACTTGTACTTTATAGCTTATAAGGTAATAATAAGGGCGTTATAAAGATATTCCCTAAATAGAAGACTTTTTATTAAACGGTTAATAACTATAAAGATAATCTTATCTTAACTTATATTATTACTATTACTAGTTTTACTCCTATTACTTAAGGTCCCATAAGCGTTACACTATACGTCCCATAAGAGGTGAAGGAAAAGCTAGAGTTAGCCTCTTATAACCTTTTCCTATAAAATACTTATTCTACATATAACTATTTTCTATATAGTATTTTAATAGACCGCTATACTATAGTATATACTATTCCTTAAAAGTTTACCGTTATTAAGAAATGTTCCTAATATAACTATAATCTTCTATATAGTAAAAAAAGCCGATCCCTTATATTACCCCTATTAACTATATACTACTCAAGAGTTATGGTTCATATAAGACGGCTGCTTATGTAGAGGCTATACCTTATCTCCTTAAGTAAAAAGATAGTAAGGAGAAGGTAAAAAAGAAAGGTAATAAGAATAGTGATAATAGTAATACCGATAAGCTTCTCTAGATTTTTAGTAAGTTATCACTATGTTTTCAGTAATAATTAGTAGTATTATCGGTTAATAGTTAGCCTAGATTTTGTTTCTTTAGTCTAGCTTATAGTTATAGGTTTTATTATTAGGTCGATAGTTAGTAATTATATAGATAATAGCTAGTTACTCCTTTCCAACTCTCTTATGTACTATGTTAATAAAAGTTTAATAGAAGTTTATTAATACTTTAACTACCTTATTTATTATAGACTTTTATAATTAGTTTTCTATATTTGTTTATTCTTTTCTATAAATTCCTAAGACATATTATTATTTTCTATATATTATATTCTATTAGTTAATCCATCTATTCTATAAGATATTTCTTGTTGTTCCTTATCCTACTACTCTTAAAGACTTTGTTAACTTTCTATTTTTTATCTTTATCTTTGAGGTCGATTAAGGTTGCTAACTCTTTATTATTCTTTTATCGATTTCTCTATAGTCTGAATATCCCTATTAAACAGATATTACATATATCGGTACTGTTCTAATAAATAGATATAATAAGCTTATATCTTAATCCTCTTTATAATAGCTATCTTAGTAAATTATAAAGCTAGTTTTTTCTTTTTAAATCAGAAATTATTTATTAAAAGCCTAATAATGTCTCTATAATAGTACTCTTATAGTAAGTATCTTACGTTATACCCTTTTATCTATACTTCAATAGCCTTTTATTAGTATATCTATACTTCTATACAGATTTTAATAATATAAGTAGTTTACTTTTATACTTTTTAAATTATTAACTTTTCTATTAATAGTATATAATCAATATATTATAGGTTATAAACATATAAGGCCTCTATTAATAAAAGCCTAATAGTTAAATAACTGCTACTGTTATAGGTAAATTTAGCTTTTAATAATCATACGATCTATTTACTTAGTAAACCTTTAGTATATATTTATAGGTACTATTTTAACATTGAATAAGTTTATTCTTTTTAATTAACTATTTATAGATAATATATAGTAGATCGTTAGTAATAGGTTGCCTTTTTTAATAAGGTCTTTCTAAAATTAGCTTATAAATAAGATATCCCTACTCGTAATCTATATTTAACTTTTTTATATAAAATTCGTACAAGTATTACCATTATGATTATCTTTTAGGTTGGTATAAATATTATAAACTTTATTGACCTATAGATAATAATGAGGATACAGTTATACTTAATATCACCTTAATAAATATGTAGTAATAAGCTGGTAATAAAGTCTATATTAAGTTCCCAAAATAGGTATATTAATACTAATATCGTCTATAGTTTGCCATTAGGTTTATACCTTAATACTTTTATTCCTTAATAAACCCAACAACATATAATATATGTAATTGTATTTATACTTAAGTAAATATACGTCGTGTTCCTCTAACATTAGAGGAAGCAAGACTAGACCTTTTCGTCTAGTAGTTATTGACTAAGCAATTCTATTACAATAAATTTCTAGATATCGTTAAGTATATTAAGCTAATAGAAGGTCTTTAAGATTAACTTTTGCGTCTTATTTATTTCCATGTAGCCTATTATTGTGTTATTATACTATTAATGAATAATTATTACTTATATACCTTTTTAATTAAAAATTATTAATCTTTTTTATAGAATAACGTTTTTTTACTAAGGTAGTAGCCTTTTCTATTACCGGTTAGTCTATAGGCTTTTATCAATTATATTTTATAGGTCTTATCGTTAGCCTATAGTCTATAGATAAAATCTTTTAAAACTTTAATAGCTATATCTATAATACCGTTCTATATCCTATAATTTTTATATAACGGTATATAAGATATGCTACTCTGGAATAGTAACCCTAGCTTTAGATGTTTCTTTTTCTTTTTCTGGTTCTTATTCAAATATTAACTAATACTTTTCTATCTTTTGAGCTTTAGGTTTCTATAGCTATAATTTCTGTAATAATATCAAGGGACTTTAAGTTTGGCTGTTAACTATAAGGGAAAAACAAACCCCTATATAAAGAACTATGATCTCTATTTTATTTAAGGATATAATCTCTTAATAAGCGTTTAATAAGAGCTTAATATATAGTTTTAATTTTTAGGATAATATTAGAAGTATATCCTTATAAGTTACTTCTCTTACTATATAGTTTAGCCTACTAGATAGATTATCTATTAGGTTTATAACCCTTAAGTAAAACTAAATTTCAAAATTAAATACTAACAACTTAGATACCTATCTAGTAAGCCTTCTATAAAGGTATTCTATTAACGTATCAATTATCCCCTTAAAGACTTAATAGTCTATAAGTACTATAAAGAATTTTAATATTCCCTAAAAATAGTATACCTAGTGATCTAGGCTTTTGACGATTATAAGAAGCTTTTTTTAGCCTGTTTCCTATTTTTACTTTCTATTGTTTAGCTTTTATGAGTAGTAAGCAATCAGTTACTATTAGTCTACCATTAATTATAATAAAAGTTCTAAAATTACTTTTTATAGAGTATTAGGTTTAACTTAGTTATCTTTTATTAACTCTTATTAATATAGAATAATTACTGAATAAAAAACGTTCTTTAACTTTTAGAATACTTTTTATATATCTTTTAGCTATTAAAAAAGCCCTTTTCTTTTTGTCTAACTTACTACCCTTGAGTAGGCCTGCTATAGGTATAATAATACTAAAGTAGTCAATAATAAACTTCCTATAGAAATTATAAAATCCTAAAAACACCTAAATCTTTTAGTATACTATAGACAGCTTCTCTTTAGTAATTACTAATATTCTGCTTAGGTCTAATAAAATACCGTCTAATATAGTAATATAGCCTAAAAATCTAGTTTTCTTTATATAGAATTAATACTTACTTTATTTTATAAATAGCTTAAATCTTTATAGCTTTTATAGCACCTTATAGAGGTCCACTATATACTGTTCCCTAGTTATAGAATAGACTATAATATTATCTATATAGGCGATATAATAGGTATTAAGTAGCTTAATAAGCGCTTAATAAATATATACCTAAAGTAAGACTAATGTATTTATTAGCCTAAATAGTATAACTTTATATTTAAAATACCTATGTCTTATTTAGAATACTGTTTTCTATTAGTCAGACTTCTTAATATATATTCTTTAATAAGTGTCTCTTAAGTTGATATTTAAGACCTATTTCACTCTATAAAGCCTATCTAATAGCTTACTAATTAAGAGGAGTAAGTTGTAACTCTTAATAGTAATTTTATTTAGGCCTTAATAATTGATATTATAATAGTATTTACACTTATGCACACATATGTCTTGTGCCTCAAACATTAGAGTAAGCAAGACTAGACCTTTTCGTCCAGTAGTTATTAACTAAGTAATTATATTATAGATATATAGCTGTAATATTCTGTCCTTTCTTTAGTATTTAAAAAGACTAAAACGTCTATTTTACTTACTAATTAAGTTATCTAACTGTTCGTTTGGACTTATTAATATATTTATAAATCTTTTTCGACTATTAGCTCTTCTATAAGTATAGCGGCCTATAGGGCAGCTTTATACCTAAAAAAGGCTGTTTCTATATTTAGCTTTAGTAAATATTAAGTATCCTTTTATTGAACTTTTATTAAATAATACTCTTTCTAATTCAAGCTTCTTTAGTAATTCCTTTTTATCTTACTTTTTTCTATTCTCTAAGTATAGCTATATAAGGCTTATTTTTCTTTAGAACTCTATAGATATATACTACGCATTCCTTCTTCTTCTTTTCAATAACTTTTTATATTATTATTTCTAGCTTAACAATAAAAAGACGCTTATATTTCTACTTAGTATTCTTAATATCAACTATAATCTCTTCTTTTTCTATCAAAGGCTAGAATAATGATAGGTCTATAGATTCTTTCAATTAATAGACTTTAATAAGTAATTACTGAATTTTCTATAGATAGCCCTTCTTATTAATAAGGAAGAGTATAATCTAAAACGCTGCCTCTACTTCTTATACTTCTCCTTTAAACCTTATAAGGGTTAACAGTTTAATATTAGCCTTACTTAGCTTAAGGCGTCAGAGTAGTTATGAGCTTATAACATCTATTTATATCTATAAATCTATATTATTATCTAGGTTTTTTTAGTAAGTTCTTATAGGATAAATATCTAGCTTTTTATAGGTATTTCGATTTAGACGGTAGCTTTCTCTATAGCTTAACCTAGAGTATTCCCTGTAGGTCCTTATTTCTCAAGTTATCTATTTTTATACTTAAGGGTTTATTCTTATTATATTAAGAGAAACCTTCTTAGTATCGAGTCTGTAACAATCGATATAAAGTTTAAATAGGCTAATCGACTTAATAAGCTCTATATCTGCTTCAATATAAAGCTTTTTATAAATAATAAAGGTTACCTTAATATCTCTCTATTATCTTATAGTCTTTGTTATTACTAGTTTACTAATTATTGAACATACTATCTATATAATAGATTCCAGTATTATGCTGTTTAATAGACTATAGCGTTAGGTAAGTCTATAGTAGCTTTTTACTAAATTAAATTTTTCTGTAGACCTGTCAATGGCCTAAGTATATATATATATATTATTGTTTATTACCTTAATGCTAAGAGTATAATAAATTATACTTTATTTAGTAAAATAGGCTATAGGTAATTCGCTTGCCTCCTTCCTTATTACCTATAAAGATCTATGATATTTTCACTTTTATATCTTAAGCTTAGTATATATTTAGTAAATAAACATTAAAAAGTTGTTCTTCTTAATATCTTTTCTAGCCCTATATAGTGGTTCCTCTATTAGGTCTAAAGTATAAAAATAATCTTTAATAAGCTCTATTTAATCTTATAGTTATCTACGGTGTCTAGTTATAGACTATTAACTCTTGTAATGGCCTAGATTTAATTATCCATTTAAGCTGTAATAGATTTCTTATTCAGGACCCTATAGTTATATGCCATAGTTTCTTATATTTCTTTTATCTTTTTTACTATACTAGATATTTAGTAAGTATCTATATTACTTTAAGGTTTTATTTCTATATATCTATCTACTATTATTCGACTATCTATAATATTTCTATTAATATAGGGATCTAGTTTAACTTTCTATTTTAAGATATTAGTATATATAGGTATATTTTATTAAGCATACTAATAGGTATATTTTCTTAAGTATACTAATATATATACATATATAAGAACTATCTCTAACGCTATTAAATATTGAGTATTTATTAAACAATCGGCTTTTTTTAAGTTTCTTTTAAAAAAGCTATACTTTAATATTTCTTTTTAATCTTAGTCTATAGACCTAGATTACCCTTAATACTACTAGACTTTTCATATAAAGACCTTAATTATCTTATTATATAAGTATAATATTTATCTTACTCATTGGTTAATAAAATATATATTATATAACGTAAGATATAGTTATTAATACCTATAGTTTACTTATATTATCGTTATAACCTTAAGCTGTTAAGCGGTCTCTATCGTTTTATTAACCTAATATTTTATTCTATATTAGTCTTTCTATGAACGTAAAGCTAAAAGAATTATAAAGGTATAATAGCTATAAGCTGTGACTAAGAAAGGTATAGAAGGTAGGTCTATTAAATTTAGCGACAGTACGCCGAAGATTAGCCAACAGCCTCCTGGGATAATCTATTGGGTTCATGCACTTAGTTAGCACGGCCCCCTTATATGAATTTAGAGGCCTTAAAGATTATACCTACCTTTTAATTAGGTATTTTTAGATCTTTTTTCATACCTCAAAGAATAAGAATAATTTAGCTTTCTTTAGATAAGAAGGTTTTATCTATATATAGAGAAATATTAGTATAATGGTTAGAGAGATGGAAAGATAGTAGATATATATAACTTACTATAATTTATACCTTACTGTATAGGTATATTAAGTGTTTTCTTTTTCTCTTTACTCAGATACTAATATTAACATACTATTAGATTTGTACTACATTTATATAATACTCAGGCTTCAGCTATAATACTAAATAAGAAATAATATAAAATAACCTTAAGTATAAAGTTATAAGTATCCTTTATAACTTTACCTCCTTATACTCCTAGCTTACTATTATATTGTTAAAGGTAAAGAAATACTTAAAACTACTATAAGGGGTTAATACTACCTTCTAACAGGTGTACAGTAGTTTTACATAATTAATATAAGCTAAGAAGGAAGAGTAACTATTGTGGTTCTTATATTATATATCTGAGGTGAAATGGAGGTACTAACTAAGGATTAACCAAGTATATAACAGGTATATTATAGTAGGTAAAGCCTTACTATACTTATTATAGCCCTAGCCTGTAATATATACCTCTCTCTCCCTCTAGAAAAATAATAAGGCTAAGCCTTACCCTTCACTTATATAACTCTAAAAATTCCTATCATACTATAGCTATCTTTATGTTTACTATAAGGCCGCTTTTACTTTTCTAATTTCTTTTTTCTATCAGACCTTTTTTATTAATTATCAGTATCTTCTTACTTATTATATATATATACTTCTTTTCTAGTTACATAGTTATATTAATGTTCTTTCATATTAAAAAATAAAAGTAAAGATATCTATATCTAATCCCTAGTTATATATAGGCTATATAGTACTACTATTGATTTACTACTAACTTATTACCTTTGAGCTTTTTGGTATCTCTAGTTAATCCCTCTCCCCAAGGGACAATATAGTAGTTAAGACTTTTCTATCTGAAGCCTTTACCTCCTCTTTATAATAAGAGAAATCTATAAGTTACTATATATTCTTTATATAAAGCTACTACTAATGTATTATAGCTATTACTATTATTACTAATATTACTACTAGTTAAGAAATCTTACCTTATAAAAAAGGTCCTTTAGGATTCCTCTTACTAGTTTTATACTAACTAGCTAGTAAAAGACCTAGCTATCTTTCACTAAAAATAAGTATATTTATAATACTTATTATAGTATCTCCCTTATAAGTAAATAGGCTTATCTAACTGGTATATATTATTCAATATACTCGTCTTATAAATTTGTTATGAACTTGTATAGATATTGATAAAAGACTCTAGAGACCTATTATTATGCTAGCCTTTAATGGAAAAAGAAGAGATTATAATTAACATGAAGACTACTAAGTAGCAATCTAAGCTTCTTTTTATGATTAAGCTAAAAATAATAAAATCAAACTTTGCTAAAAGTAAGTAGAAGGTATACGTTATATATATCTATAGAATTCTAAAGAAAAATAAGCCTTATATTACTATACTTAGAGAATAAAAAAACAATAGGATATAAAGGATATTAAACATAACTATAAAAAGAAAAGATATTACTCTTAAGATTATAAGCAGCCTAAGCGACTTTAGAATAAACCGCGACGAGATAAAATAAAAAAAGGCTGATATAGTCTTAAAAACAGTTCCTTATAGATAGCTTAAATAGACTACCTACTATAATAATAACTACCCTGTATACTAAAATAGTAGAGAATAAGCAGATAGTATCTTAAGGAACTATAGAGAAAAGTAATAGCTATTACTAGATATAGTATATAAGGAACAATAGAAAATAAGATAGAAGAATTATCATTATACTTATAACAATATAAAATATACTACTCTATAAACTAATCGATATATATAACTAGAGAAAGCTATACTTAATATAAGAATATCTAAAGTAAGAGTTAGAACTATATGACGACCTTATTAAGTAAAAGAAAGTTAAAAAAAAACCCTTAAACTATAGTTATTAATAAAGTTATAATTAGAAAATAAAGCCTATAATAATACTAAACACTACAAGCCTAAAAGCTTGTATAGCAACTTATCTAGTAAACCTAAATTTAGATTATAAGGGTAAGTAATATACAGAATACTACTAAATAATATATTGCTTATTTACTATTACTAAATAAAACCTAATAAGTAATTAAAGAATATATATAAGAAAGGATTAAGGCATAAAGAAATTTACTTGAATAACTAAAGCGTAAAGAGGGATTTTAAGGGAAACATTAAAAAGAAATAACTATATTGGGAAGTATACCTATTAAGAGCCTTAATATCCTTTATAAGTAAACGAATAATATTATATGTTGTATTGATTCAATAATCAGCTAAATAATAGAGAACTGTAGTAAATATATCCTAAAAACCTGTAAGGATATATTTTCGAATATATATAATGAATAAGATACCTTTTAAACTGAACAGAAATTGGGAAAAACATGGCAGGTAACCTAAAACAAGAAGTATAAATCTATCTATAACTCTATAATAAACTTTTAAATACATTAAAAACTAATAAAAGTAAACTTATATATTAAAGCTTCTGAAACATACCCAATACATTTGATTATAAGTATGAAAATTAATAATAATATGAAAAGATATATATATTAAGATAGTAATTATAGTTAAGAAAGTTATATACTTCCTTAAACCTAGACTTTATATAAGCTGATATTCCAGCTTCAGTAAAAACAACGACTTATATATTAAAGAATCTCTAAATAAGTTTATCTTATTAAGTAAGATAAAATAACACATAATAGAATAGTCAATAGATTTAACGAACACTGTACCCTTTATTTTATATGAGATTAATATTTACTTTTAATATATCTAAATGTAGCTAAGTAACATCTCTCTATTATCAACCTGTAGAATTAATCTATATAATTCTAATACACTAACAACGATATAAATCTTTATTAGGAAACTATTAACTAAAAGAAATAAAGAACACTAGTTTAAAGATATCTAAAAAGTTATTAATAACTAAAAGCTTAGTTTTTATAGGACTAAGGACCTAATAAGCAACTTTATATCTATTCTTAAACCTAAGAAGTATGAAAGTTTGAAGGCAACAAGCAATTGAATCCTAACAACCATATATATTATAATATACTCTACATAAAATATATCTATAACGACTATAGGAGCTATAAAGAAGAGAAATGCTTTTTTTTCTTTTATCTATAATATAGAAGTAGATACCGTATTCTTAAGGTATATGTAAATTAAGAACTATAAATATAGAAAACTAAGGAATACTATAAGAATTAACCCAGCTTTTAATGAAACCTTAATAAGCTAATAGCTTATATGTATAAGATTACTAAGTACTAGTGTAACTGTATATACAATAAATATATGATATATACTATAAGGAAAAGATATATGTATAATGAGCTTAGCTATAGAATAATACTTCTGCTTAGATGAATAACGTTATTAAGAGATAATAACTAAAAAAAATAAACGCCGAATATAAAAGAACTATAGAAGGTAATATAGAAGAAAAAGTCTTTATACTTAGTAATAATAAGTAATAATAAAATGTATGAAATACTTCAAGTTTTTTTAAGTTATAATTAATAGCAAGGTATAAGTAAACTTAATATTACTATATCTAATATATTGAAGAAATATTAGATAGTAATATGAGGACGATTTACATACCCAATAAACCGTTAAAAGAGGAATAGTTATGTATAATAAAAAACCATTAACTCAAAGACTATATATCTCCCTATAGTTATCTAAGATTATTATAAGTAACTAGTCTTGAATATTATAGCTATAAGATAACTAAATATTATCTTTAGTATACTATAGTTAAAAAGAATGATCTTAATATAGACTAGAAGTCTAGCTAACTTTAGTGGAGAAGTTTAGCTATAAGGCAGCGTTATATACTATAACCCTTAAGTAAACTGAAGAAGTAGGCAAGATAGATGGCTTATATTAGAAGGATTAAACCTATAAAAGATGAATAACATTTATTTACATAATAACTTACAATACAATATAATAACTATTAAATAAGCATAATAATAATTTAGACAAACACTGCTTTAACCTAATTCTTTCCAAATACTAAGATACAAAACCCTATTTATTAAGAAATTAAAAAACTAAAAATGGGACTACTAAAGTATAGCGTATATAATTACAGTATTTACATTCTAGAAGGTAAATATTTAAACCTTAAACCTATCTATAGTTTAAACCTAATAAAAAAAGAAACACTTAATAGATAGCTAAATAAAAACCTTAAGAAAGGCTATATCTAAGTAGCTAAGTTACTAATAGGATATTTAATCTTGTTTATTTTAGAATAAAATAAGAGCTTTTGGCTATATATTAATTAGTAAAAACTTAATAATATTATAAAAAGAATAGCCATCTGTTACTTTTTATGTTAAAAATATGAAGTCTTTTATATAGAGCGAAATAGTTTATAGTGTTTAATCTAAAAACAGCCTATAACCTAATTCAGATTAAAGAAGGATATTAATAGAAAACGGTATTCTCAATATAGTAAGCCCTATTTAAAACACTGATTATAACTTTTAAACTTACTAATATACCTAGTAAATTTAGAATAATATTGAACTAGGTTTACTATACAAAGCTAAATATCTTTATTACTTATTATTTTAATGTTATTTTAATCTTTGATAAAAATCTCAAAGAACATAAAAGAGAATATATATTAGGTACTTGAGAAACTCTAAAAAGCCAAACTACTAGTGAAACCTAAAAAAAGGTAAACTTTATACTTCAAAGTCTAACTGTTTTAGGTTTGTTATTATATCGAGAGAGATCTAGATATTAAATATTAAGATTAAGGTAGTTAAGGATTAGCCTATATTAATAAGTACTAAAGATATTTAGTTATTTTTAGGCTTATTAGCTTTAATAGAAGATTCCTTAAGAACTATATAGACATAGTTAGACTACTTTAACAGCTTATATATAAAGATAATAAATTCTGATAGATAGAAAAATATAGGGAAACCCTTAATAAGGTAAAAGATCTTATTGTATTAAAACTAGTTATTAGAAACTTAGACGTAGATAAGCAGTCCAAAGTTAAGATTAATACCTTAGATTGTACTATAGGAGGATGACTAAAATAATAAGATTAATAACAAAGACTATATCCTAGTATATTCTACTTAAAGTTATTTTATAGGCTAAACTAAACTACTAAATTTATTATAAAAATCTTATAGCAATTATCTAAGTATTTTAAGAACAAGAACCTTATCTATTAGTAATAAAATGTTGAGCTTTTATCTATATAGATTATAAGAATTCTATGTATTTTATAACCTCTGAATAACTCAATACATAATACATTTAGTAGTTAGAATTCTTACTAAAAATATAGCTTTATGGTTATCTATTATAAAAAGAAAAGAAACACTAAAGTAGATATTTCTATTTGAAACTAGACCATAGGATTCTAATATCTAAAGAAATATAGGTCATCCTTGGATATAATACTAATAGTAAGTATTATCTAAATATAAAAGCTTATTAAAATTAGCGTATGAATTAATACTAATATAAATAATACAATAATAGATAACTGGAAATTTAAGATATATAGCGTTAAGGTATATAGCTATTAGAGAGTTATAAAGATATTCAAATAAATTTAATAAAACTATAATAAGTAAGTTGTATAAGAATAAATAGCTTTAGTAGTTAAGGACTATAAACTCTATAATAAGAGCAAAATAGCCCCTATGAGCTATATAGGTATATTTAAGTATTACTTATACCGCTTAAGGTATAACACTTAATCTCTTTAGACTTTATTTTAAACTACTAAGTTAAAAGACTGATCTATAGAGATATAGTATAATAGTGTTTTATTATTGTTCGCTAATTTATAAACGATATATACTTTATTTTATACCTAAAGGCTAATATAGCTAAAGACCTTATATATATATACTTTGAACATATCGATAGTAACTATAGGCTACTAAAGAAAATAGTTTCTAATAGAGATAAAAGATTTACCTTCAAGTTTTAGAGATCCTTAATTGTATATCTTAATATAGACTATAAACTATTTAATGTTTTCTATTTATAAACTAATAGATAGGAAAAAAACTTAATTAGATATTTAAGTAGTATGTATAATATTATATTAACTAGAATAGAAATAATTAGGTATCAATACTACCTACAGCTTAATTTACTTATGATAATGCTATAAGAGAAAGTACCTTAAAATTACTATTCTCTTCAAACTATAGATTTAAATTAACCGTTTATAGAGGACTATAGTAAAGACTATAAGTATTATAAGTTATAGCTAACTAGAATAATCTATAAGACCTTTGAAATAAGATAGCCCTAGATCTAAAATTTGTTACATAACGAATAAAAAAGTATACTAATAGCTAAGGGATTAATAAACTAACCTCTTGAAAGGGAGATAATATATACCTATATTATTAAAATAATGAAACTAAGCAATTAAGCGACGAGCTTAACTATAAAAAACTTAGATCTTTTAAAATATTTGGAAAAATATTTTATATTAACTATCAACTTGACTTACCTAATATAATAGAAATCTATCTAGTCTTCTATATTATATTACTAAAACTAGTATTACTAAGATTAAATACTGATAGTAATACTATTATTACAAACAATAAACTAAAGTATAAAGTTAAATAGATTTTTAACTAGCGATATAAGAATAAAGAGAAATAACATCTTACTAAGTAGATAAATTATAGATATAAAGATAACTTATACGAACCAGCTAAAAACCTATAGTTTATTTAGATAATACTGAAAAGGTATTAAAGGAAAATTAGATAATTTTACCCCTTGAAATATCCTGTTTAGATTGGTAGCTTTAAAACCACTATTAGTTCAGGCTATATAAATAGCTATAGATTTCTCTATAATAGCTATAGACCTTTTAGAAAGATCTTTTAGAATTTTAAGATAAGTATTTAGAATACTTCAACCTTTTTCAAATATTATCTATTTAGCCTATTAAAGAAGATCTAGTTTTACTAAAGACTTATCTTTTTTATTTAAGCTTGTTCTACTATATTAGCCTGTTTTTGAAGAATTCTTTTAGCTTTTTCTTCTATAATCTAACTAGTTAGACTTAATTAAAAGATAATCTATTACTGATTAGTTATTTAGAGAGTTAGTAAACTATATATAAGAGAATATCTAGATTTATAGATAGTATTCACGCTTATATTATATGGATAACTGTAACAAGTATATTTTTAGTATATTGTTTTCCCTAAAAGGATGTTATAGGGATACCCCTTTTACTAATAGATTAAATATAGTATAACGTTACAACTAAGCTCCTTGATTTTAATGGTAAACGCTAGATAGCGTAATATAGAAGCAGTCTTTTAATGATAACTTTTATTAGATATAATATTGGTAAGAAATAAACAACTTAAGAACTTTGTAACCTGGGAGATATAACCTATTTATATAAGTCTTCAAGGATAAGACCTTTGAGAAGAGACCCAATATTACACCTAATAAGTATAATAGAACTACGTCTATCTTACAGACGTCTAACGGCTTCTAAATAGAAAAATATATACTATATAGAAGTATATTAAACTCTTTAAATATAAAGAAACTATAGTATAAGTTGTATGAAGATAAAAAAGTAGTTGTATAATAAGGTAATTACTAGTGATTATAAAAGTAGATATTTCCTAATATCTATCAAACGTTTACCTTAAGTAAAAAGAATAATTATTTATAACCATTAATTAATAGCAGAGTTCTTAGAAATATTACATATTACATTTACAAGTACATATTACAATCACATATTACACATTACAATTACATTACATGTAATTGTAATGTAATATTGTATTTTTGTACTACATGTAACTGTAATACTAATATCATTACGTGTAATATAAATATAATATTACTACAATATTATATATAAGGTTAAAGTTAAGTATATATAAGTATAATATTATATTAAATTCTATGATAACTTATATGGTATATAAATACTGTAGTAAAGCTTCAATACTAAGTATAAAATATAGTTTTCTAAGTTTTAAAAGTAAGGTATTAATAAGGTAAATCTCATAAAGTAAGAAAACTAAGCTTTAAAACTATTATATAAATATATATCTATATATATATCTATATATATATACTATGATATAAGCTATATAAGTATTAAGTATTTATCATTCTATATTAAGTATATTAGCTAGGAAATACTTAGCTATACCTTCTACTTCAGCGGCAGTAAAAGGTAGTTCCAATCAATCTGGTAATATAATAACAAAAAGAAGAACTAGACTTACACATAAAAATAGAAGGCAACTAGTATTATCAAAGATTGGGAATAATATTATTATTAATAGTAGTATTAATACTATAGAGACCTTGAATCCTAAGTTATATACTGACTTATTTAATTAATTTGAAGTTTCTGATGATGAGTTAGACTTTACTATAGAAGAAGAAGAACAAGAAGAAGAAGAACAAGAAGAAGAAGAACAAGAAGAAGAAGAAGAAGATACTACTATAGTTATAGAGGATAATAGTGATTATTCTCGTATTTATTAGTATATATATATATATATATATATATATATATATATATATATATATATATACTACTTTTCTTATTAGTTAGTGTTATTATTTTAAGCTTTTAGTTACTCACTATTTATTGTTTTATAGTAAAATTTCTATATTTCTAATATTAATTACCCAGACTCGTTTTATACTTACAATATATATAAATATATAATTTCTACTATATATATATATATATACATATATATATACATATATATATCATCTTGACTACTTCTATTTATTATAGCTTATATATATTATATATGTACTTAATTACATTTTAGGTATTAAATATTATTACTAGACTATGTATTGGTAATTTCAATATATTTAATAGTTATACTCTATATATAGTATAATATATTACAATATTACAATTATAATTACATGCAATTGTAATGTAATATTTAAAAACTCTGGTTGATAGTTAGAACTTAAGGATAGACTTCTATAGCTTTTTAGTAATTAACTTATAATGTATTCTCCAAAGACCTTTTAGTACTTAACCTTAATAATTTAATTAATAATAAAAGCTATATAGGCTATACCTATAACCTTAGACTATACGACTGATCACTAGGTAAGTAATGAGACTAATAAGCTAAGACTATTGTTACCGAGTATCTACCTCTGCTTACTTATAACGGAAACTCTACTTAAAGTTATAGCTTTATTAGATTAACTAGGTATGTAAGCTGTTATTTAGAGATTTAATATTAGGATTACCTCATACTCATAGCCTTTCTCTCTATATAAGGTAAGACTTATGTTTTAATATATACTTTATAATCTAGATACATAGCTTTCAGTTAAAAGGATATAATTATTATTTTTTACTATATAATAAGTATGCTAAAAGACTTTATTACTATATTATATTGAATCTTCAAGCTGCTAAAGATTCATTTTTTAAAGACTACTATATAAAAAGCTATTACTATATTTATATAGTAGACTACTGATATGATGATTATCCTTTTTAGAATCATTTAAATTACTTAGCCTTACGTATATTTATTATCTCATCTTTTAGAGGTATTTAATTTCTATTAAAATAGTATATCTAAGACTATTACTTTTTTACCTAGATAATGGATAATTCAAAGTTATACTTAAAAAATATTTCTATCTAATAGCTTTGTTGCTTTATAAGTTTCTACTTTTTAATAACATACTTTAAAAACTTATAGTTACTATTAACTATAAATAGACTTTTAGTATTTTTAAGCTCTATTTACTATACTTATAAATAGTTAAGTATAGCTGAGAGCTTTTTATTAAAATTAGGTAGTTGTATTTAGCTAAAGTAAGCTTTTATAAATAAAAAGCAATAGACTAGTAGTAGCTATTCTTCTTCTCTCATATAAAGGTATTACTAGTAATATGTCTAGAGTAATCTATTTTTATAAATATTAATACTTTAGAATATGAAAAAAGCTTTTATATCATTCTTATTCTAATTAAATGTAATAGTTTTTATTATTAATCATATAAAAGGCTTAACAACTATCATACACTTATTGATAAATATCTAATAATAATATATAAATCCTAAGAAGCTCTACTAAGTCTTTTTACTAAATATACTACTAACTATTTACTAATAGCTTAGATATTATCTTTCTCTATAGATATATTTTTACCCAACTTTTGAATTGAGCTAATATATTGTACATTCTTAATTCTAAACTTACTCTTTACTCTATTCAGGCTAAGCCTCTCTATATGTAGCTGTATAAAGCCTTTCCTGCTTTTTTTTCATAGTTTTCCTTTAACCTATTAAAGGAAACAAAAGTGTTATTATGTATATAGTAGTAAAACTATCTAAGAACTTATATAATATACTATTAATAAAGTACTACAAGCTTGTAGATAGATATAGAGGTCTAAAAAGGTAAATAAGCTAGCTAGTGATAACTACTTGATTTAAAATTCAATACTATAATACGTATTGTAATGATATATTTCGGATTGTTAATAAGTACTTTTAATATATAAAGTAACTATTCACTATTATATAAGTATTATAAATAGTATTAGTAAAAGCTTAGGGAAAAAGACTTTTTATTAATATAAATATTCAATAGTACTAATAGCTTAAGTATTTTTATTGTATATAAAATTATTTTTATTCCTTATACTTTTTACTTCCAAGCTGCAAGGCCTAATTTTATCTTGAAGTTAGTCTTTTTTTCAGTTATTACTCTAGGAAATATTCTTATTATTATCTTTATTATTAGTTAAAAACTTTTAATGTATATAAGTTTTTTTTATAGTATATGTACCTAGAAAAATACTAGTATACTTCTTAAGGATATATTCCTTCTCTTAATAGTAGTAATCAATAATATCCTATTTTCAAAATTAGCCTTTATCTTAATACTTTTTAGATATCTTAAGTAAGATCTTTCCTAGTAACTTATTATTATACTTCTATTTAGCTATATAAGCTATTTCTAGTATTATAGTACTCTTATTTATATCTTTATATAGATACTACTACTATTAGTATCTTTAAGTACTTTTTATAAAGGTCTCTATCTCTTGGGCTACCTTACTAACTAAAGCCATATATTTACTACAGTTATTAAAAATATTTAAAGTAATTTACAAGTATATAGAAAATATATTTGTTAGTGTTATAATATAGATATTTATATTTTATACCTAACCTTTAGCTTTAGCTAAGTCCTTTTTAAGAGAGAAAAAAAAGCTATAAAAGGCTTATTATCCTTTATATAGATATTAATAAGTATAGCTACTATATAAATAAGCCTTTGTATTATAATTACTATAAGTATACTTAAGATACTATAGAAATTCTTTTAAGGTTATAGTTATACTAAATATCTCTATACTTATGAATTGTTAAGATAATATATTAAGGCTTAACCTTTAGGCATATATCAATAAGGTAACGTGGTTCATCAGTCAGCGACGAATATCAGTCAGCGACGAATTTTTTCCCACGTCCACAACATTATTTAACATTTCTCAACTATAACACAATCAATTGACTATTCATTATCGCTATTCGATTTATTAGACGATTCCACATCCTTAGAACAGGTTCGCGCATTATGTCCGGTCTCACTATACACACCACAGCGTCTCCGAGCCGGCTGGGCCCTCTTTAATGGACCCCCTTCTTCATCATCTCAAGGTGCTGGACGTTTCCCCTTTTGTTTCTCGTCTAATAAAACCTGAGATTCTTTAATACTAAGTGCCCCTCTAAGCTGTACATAGGACTTTTTGGCCCTCTGGCGCTTAACAAGTGCTATATTTGCATCCTCAAGTGTGTAAAGCCGATCGGTCAAAAGAGTAAGTAAGTGTGCTATTGCTTGTATACCCTTTAATAATTGCTTAACTGCTTTAATTATTAGAGTTAGAGAGCTTCCCTGATAAGTAGTGATCCGCCTTTTAATAAAATTGGATTGTGAAACGGTTTATTGTAAGTTAGAGGGTATTTGTGACTGCTAAGGTGGTGGTGTTAAAGGGTTAGTAATTAGAGGTATAGGTGTCTGTAAATATATATCAAGCTTGCTAATAACATGCTCTGGGTCCTATGGGGTAATTCCAGCTCCTAGGAATACAGATTTGATGTTTTCCTTTATGAAAACCTTCTGGTGTGTGCGATGGAAGCTAATAAAGAACTCAGACTTCATGATATGGTTTATAGAGGCTTGGATGAAGAGGTTGATTTCATCGCCGTATACGTGTTTTAGGGGCAAATAAAGGGTAATATCTAATGGCTGGAGTAGATGAGATAAATGTGGAGGCATACTGACAGTGATAATGGCGTTCTGCTTGCAGTAATCGTCAAATTCGGCTGATAAATGGCTCTTGTGACCGTCGATTATGAGCATCCGATAGATGCCCTTAGTGTGACCCTTAGTATGTTTATCAAAGTGTTTGATCCAGTCCAGACCTATATTATTATCAGTCCATCTATTAGTAGTAGGTTTAATAACCCAGTCGCCTGGAAACCCTGATTCCAGGGTCTAATTAGCAAGGTGATAAGCGCCTTAAACGATTACGAATGGAGGTATACACCATCCGCCCGAATTAATGCATTTAATAACCGTAGCCCATTCACGATTACCAGGCTGGACAGACTTTGCTTTACTGCGTCTATTGGCATATGTTACCACTATTAATACAGTGATAACACCCATCATAAAGCCAGTCTTATCGAAATTATACACGTCTCCCTCTCTAATCCCATACTTAGCCATCATATTACGTAACAACACAAACCACTTCTTGATAACCTCAGGATCCTCTTAAAGAGCCCTTTAATAATCGTATAGACGATTAAATTTGGTTCTTAATGATGGTTGCGAGTCCATAAACCGTTTAGCCTAACGCTTGCTAACAGGCTCGCCATTACACGCCTACAGCAGGAGATTGGCCATATCTTCCATACCAGCGAGCCGTAAAGGAAATCCTCTGGAATCCTGTTTAATAACGTATTAGAGAAGTGCTTTCTCTTCAATCAAATCGAGTTTACATCGTTCAGGTTAGGTATGTTCACGTCGGGGTCGGTCGTTCATTCTGTGTCAAACAGAACTTTTGGGGACACCGTAGGTCTTTACAGCACGCAACACACTTAATTTCTGGCCTGTAGCGCGTGCCGATCGAATCGCCTTAATCACAAGAATGATCTTGTCTTCTTGTGTGTAAACTGGCATGATGGTTGTGGAATTGTTACGCGTAAAAGGTTTAAGTGGTTGGATGCCGCCTGTGTCTGGGAGAAAATTCGTCGCTGACTGATATTCGTCGCTGACTGATGAACCACGTTATTAGATTTTATAATTCCTTATAACGAAGCTATAAATAAGCTTTACCTTATTACATATCTATCAGTATTATAATAAAAAGGTACAGGATACCTTAGTAAACTTTAAGTGATTAAGTAATGGCTTTTAGTTAAATAGTACTTATAGTTATATAGTTATAGTAAGAGGTGTAGCTAAGGCTTTTCTAGTAATAATAAACATTACCTTATTATTAGTAGTAATAATAAATACTATTTTTATATTAATAAGTATAAAGTATATTATGATTACTTTAAATAGATACTTTAGGTAATTTATATTTATAAGGACTTTAGGATACTTAATATACTAATTAATATCTTTCTATTATAATACTATATCTATAAGAATATTTATTGCTATTTTCTAGTAAGCTTAGATATATAAAGGGTTAGTATTACCTTCTAATAGGTATATGTTAACTTAATATAATTAATCTAAGCTAAGGAGAAAGAGTAACTATAGTACTTCTTATATTATATATATAAGGTCAAACATGGGTACTAACTGAGCATGTAACAGGTGCATTATAGTAAGTAAAGCCCTGCTATACTTATTATAGCCCTAGCCTATAATAACTACTACTAGATACTTAGCTTTAGGAGCTAAGGTACTAGACTATATATAGGAAGAGATACTACTTAAGCTGTATATATCTAACCCTCCTAAAGATATAAATACTAATATCTTTCAGTTACTCTTATACTTACTCCTAGCGTAGCCTTATAAGTGCTTTTAATAACAAGAGAATCCTAGGGCTAGTTACCTTAAAGGCTTTAGACTATACTAAAATAATAAGTAAATAGGAAAATAAGATAAATAGTAAACAGTATAAGGGAATAAAATAAGATAGGTAAATACAAGAATAAAATCAGTCAACTACTATATTTAATCTTAAGGGTAGGTAAGTTTACTAACTAATAAAACTACTCTAAACTATAGTACAGTCTTAGAAACTTACTTTAGGTTACTACCTTGAACTATAAACTATATATATTTCTAGTTCTAGTTGTTATTAGCCACCTTTACATATCTAGATTAATATAATCTAGATAAATATATATATAGATTAATAGACTTGTCTCCTACTATCTACCCCTCTTATCTAATTAGAGACTATATTTTTTATACTACGCTTCTTCTTAGAAATATTAATACTAGTTTAAGACTTACCCTTCTTATAAATATAAAAGTAATCAAGTCAGCTAATTTAAGGTTCTTTATTCTCTAGTATATCTTAAAGTAGGAAACAAGAAAGCCTAAAATACTGAAAAGTAAAAATAGTTAAAATAAGTAGAATAGATTATTAACAGTAATAGTATAGGTAATAGTAATACTAGCCTAGCTAGGCCTATCTAGATATATAGTAATAAGTATACATTTTTAAGCTAGTTAGTAGTTATCTCTCTTATCCTTAGCTAGCACTCTCTCTCTTAGGCTTACAGAATAATAGCAACTTATTATCTAAGCTATCAGACTATCAGGCATAGGTAATTTAGCTACACTTCATGCCACCTATGTATTATCTTAGCTAACTAACTATATTTATGACTATTTTCTTATCCCTTATAATTGTTGAAGCACCCAAACATGTCTACTAATGATAAGGCTATGAGTGGTTTTTACTTAAGAGACCGCTCAGGTAACACACAAGCAGATAGGGGGTTATAGGTAACGTCATGATCGGCTTCCCAAGTCAGGTATCAAGCCATTAATCGCTAGGCCGCCGGGTCACATAGAGCAGGCCTATTGAGATAGAGATAATCAGTGGTACAAAAAAGGGTAAGGCAAGGAAGGGAAAAGGCATAATCTGACCCACGCCAGGCAAGCAGACAACACAAGGATTCAATATACATCTCATATATATAATCAGATGGATTATAGTACATAGACCATGCCATTACTAGCGCCCACTTAACATAGCCTTTAGTCACCGTTACCTAACAGAAGGAATCTAAGTCTTAATAGGCTAATATCGCAAGGTGGTAATTAGACGCCCACCAGCCGTAGATAGGCCCTACTCATAAACATAGGCTAACTAGGTTAATGCACTGCGCAACGATCTTTTAGGTTAATGATATTCCATGTTTACATACGGCGTAGAGAAGAAGTATAAAGAAAAAGCGTGGTGTAAAAGAAAGTATACACACAAAAGAGAGAGAGAAAGAAGGAGGAGGGAGGAGGCTTAATAGGTACTAGAAGCTCTTAATATATATATACGTAGAAAAGATAACACGAAAAGACAAGACAAAGAAAGGCTAAAAAAAAATAACCTCTAGTATATTATCTCTTGGTTATAAGTATAAATAGGTATAGATTAGGTAATATGTTATAAGGGAACTGATAGAAGTATAATATAAATTCAAAATAGTATACTTATTTAATAATAGTGGTAATAATAATATATAAGCTAGTTACATTAGTAAATAATAGTCGGAAAACCCTTATAGAAAAGTTATATTCTATATCTTTCTTAAGGTAGTAACGCTAGCGTCTTCTTAGCTCTTGAAGTAGCTAAGTAGCTATTAGACATCAAGCCTAACATACTACTTATTTCTTGAGTGTTTACTATAAATATTATATAAAATATCCATATTTTCGATAACTATTTACTGTATTTAATATACCCCCCTCTTAAATATTCTTCTTATAGTATATTTACTTATTAATTATCTACAATGTTCTATATATATTTCTTTTACTAAAGCTCTACTTCATCATTAACTACTTTATACTATTAATTTACCTAAAGGTATATTAGCTACTTATATTTAGTTAGGCTATAAAGATAGTACACTATAGTATACTAAGTATCTTTTTAAGCCTATTAAGCATTACCTTAGTAGACTTCCTATAATATAATTCTAAGTAAGCTCTTAGTAAAACTAGTAGTTATAAGTATTTAAATAATATGGCTTTATTTATAATCAAATAAGTTCTTTCATAACTGGTTTAATAGTTTAAGTATTATTCTAACTAATATGAATTATTAGTAGGTACTTAGAAATAAACTCTTTATTTACAGTTCTTTTTTCAATATAGTTTAATAGTAGACAAATACTTAGTACTATAACTAATCAGCTAGTAGAAAGAACATTTTTTTATAATTAAGAAGAGTACTAATAGCTTAGTTTTAGTTATTAAGGTAGTTATTAAGGTTTACTACCCCTTAGTATATAAAGTCTAGGTTATATTTAAAGTAAGCTAATGAGCTTATTATAAAAGTAATATCTAGCTAAGATATTACTACTATATACGTAATGGTTTATATCTATAAAAGGTTACCTTCTTATATAACTCTAAGAGAATAGTTAGGCTAGCTATTTATTATTATCTAAAGAGAGCAATAAGATTAGAAATATAGTATTTCTTATAGGTTACTATTATCAAGGTTAAATTTAGCCTTGGTTACTACTTACTTCTTTAAGATAAGATAGCTTTCTCTTATTATAATTAAAAGAAAGTAGTTTAAATTTTTAATTAAAGTTTATCAAAGGTATATGGCCTTATACTAATTAAATAATGCCTAATACCTTTATTTTAAGTACTTGATTAACTAATAACCTACTTTATTACAAATAAAGTACTTTACAAAGGATATATTAATATATAAAGTCTTATTATAACTATTATTATATAATGCTTTGTAAACTTAGTATAGGTTTTTTATAATAGCTATTATTACTATTTTATTTACTTTAAAGTAGTTGTTTGATTTGTCTCTTATACTTCCTTGTTTTCTTGTTCACTTTTTATAGGGAATAAGTTACTAATATATTCCTCTTTAACCTTATTACTAGGCTGCTTAACTTGACCCTTACTCCTATTAATCAGAGAATTATGAAAGAAGATAAAATACAATATATATACAAGATATAAATATATAAATACAAGTATAAAAATATAAATATAAGAGCATAAATATAAAAATATAAGTACGAAAATACAAATACAAAAATACAAATACAAATAGGTATTTATATTGTATTTTAAAAGTTTCTAAAATACGAATACATATATTTATGCTGATATTTAAATACGAAGATACATATTTTTCTTATTTTTTCAGTTGACTAATTAATTATAAAGAACTTCTATATTATTATGTTTATTTAATACTCATATATGTTAGTGTCTTTCTAAGATTATATTTAAGGTTACGAAGTATTTATATATTTTTTACTCTATTAAAGTATTTGAAATACCTAGTCTAGCCCTCTAAGTCTTTACTTACTATATTAAATTAATGATATGAAACTATATAGTTATTATCTTATATATATATATATAAGCTTATTATAGTAGCATATTACTGTATATAGAATACTTTTAGTTGCTTCTTAAGCTTTTAGCTATTAACAAATTAACCTAGTGATTAATACTTAGACTTCTAAGTCTAGTACTATAAAATCGTTATAATAAAATAATACTAATAGAATAATCTTTTACCTCGTTAAGGTTATAATTAGGTAAGGTATCTATATTATCTTTCTCCTACTTATAATAACTAGAGCTAGTACTACTCTCTATAATACTATTAATAAAGTCCTAAGATAATACTAGCTAAATATAAGTGTTAAGTTGAAAGGGATTTATATACCTTAAAGTCTGTAAAAGTGGTACTATCTTTATTTAATATAGTGTTATTATATACTTTAAAAAGTAATAGTTTAATACTATTAGATACAATCTTATCTTTATTATATATAATAATATTATATAAAATAGTATAAGGATTAAATATTTCTAAAGTATTAATATTATATTACGCTTGCTTTTCTAGCTGTTTAATTTCTTCTTTTTTTAGATCGTCTAGTAATATGGAGTATATAGAAGAAGTATAATTATTGGTTAACTCTAGTAAGTCTGCTAGCTCTATAACCTTACCTATAATATTAATATTAATATTAATATTAATATTAATAATACTATATTTATTAACTTCTTCTTCTAGCTTTACATATTTTCTAAAATAGAAAATACTAAAAAGAATAGTTGTAGACATTTTTAAATATGACTGATTAACTAGATATAATAAACAAGTAAAATATTTCTTTAAATATATATGTATAATACTACTTACTAATAGGCTTAGAGTTAAGATAGTAATAAAAGATACAATAATAAAGGCTTCTAATATGTAGAATATAGTAATACCTAGTTCAGTATTAAATAATCATGTTAATAGAAAGTAAAGATAAATAACTTCATAAATATATAGTAAGCTAGTTCTGACTTATTTTATAAATTTATATTTACTTTATGAGATTATACTAATAAGCTTATATCACTCTTATATAGTTATAGCTATTTTATATAGTTATAGTTTTTATATAGTTATATGTATAGCCTTTATTATGACTTATAAAAAGTTTCTATTATTATAAACAAGTATTAGTTTACTTCGTTACTATAAATATATATTAGAACTCTAATTATAGCTATAACTATACTTATCTTTTATAACGTATAAGGTATAAGATTATAAGTAGAGATATAAATGTATAATTTTGAAGGTTTTATAGTTTATAATTATATTCAAAAGTAAATACTTATCTGTATATATTTATCTAATATATATAATTCCATTATACGACTGTAACAGTACTATAGTAGCAATAAATAGTGGTTAGATTATAAGAATAAGAAACTGTATTCTACCTATATCCTTATCATAGAAATAAATATTCTACTTTACTAGATAATTAATAAATATAGATTATCTAGTTATATATTTCTCTATAATATCTTTTAGAATATACTCTTCTATTTTCTAAGACATTATAGACTCACCTACCCCTCTTTTTATCTTACTGGCCACTGACATAGTGGCCCAACAGGTAATTATTAATATTATTAGTTAGCATTTTCCATAATGGTTTACTCAGCTAATTTCTGAGTATATATCTCCTTCCGATAGACAGCTGGATGCTTCTTTTCCCAGGCTTTCAGATGGTATATTTTACAGCCCAAACGAGCAGCCTTTCGATTTTCTAGAGCCTCTAGAGGAAAATACCCCCCTAGAGGTATCTCAACCAAGCCCATCAACACAACTACCTCAAGAGGTTAACTCTTTTACCTCTTCATCAGTAAGTTAACTATTTCATTATAGCTAATATATAGTTATTAATATTTAATAGTAGGAAATCTTTAAGAGATTTACTTGTTCTTTTTGTAAGACTTTTCATAAGTCTAAAAATCGCTTGCAGCTTATAAGCGTTATTTTAAATACAACGGAGATCGTTATATTAGAAAATAGAAGGAAATAGTATATATATATCTATATATATACTACTCTACTTTAATAGTGTATGTTTAACTATAATAAACCTTTTATATATTTCTATCTATTATAATAAGAATCTAAGATATAGTACCTTAGTTATAGTTGCTTAGTTTAGTTATTAGTTAATAGTTATAGAGATAATCTATTAGGAACTAGTATTTATTATATATAATAGCTGAAATAACTACTTAAGCTTAACGAAATACTCTAAGTTATAAGTTATCCAAGATATATCTTATTTCTAGTTAATAGTTAATACTATAACTTATATGTCAAGTATTTATATAATATATACTCTTATATATAATAGCTTTATATACTAGTTATAATAGTTTGTAATACTTATGATCTTATATATCTTATTTACTATGCAAGGAAGTTTAAAGGGATGTAGTAAAAGCAGTCAATAATATATGTAAGCCTTACTAATTACTAAGTCTATCTCTAAAACTAGGTTTCTATGTTTTTATGAAATAAATATATGATATCAGATATAACCTGTTTATATATACTTAATTACTTATAAGTATAGATATAAATAAATCATAGTTATAGTTATAGTTGTAGTTGTAAGATAAAGTTATAGTTACTTCTAGATATATATATATATATTAAAGTAAATAGCAGTATATATACTACTAGTTTATTTTGTTTATTAAGTTAGGATATTACTACTATTTTATATACTATTAGTACTATATTTACTACTATACTACAGATTATAACACTACTTTACCCTACTTTAACCTACTTTATTTATTATTAAGTTTATTACATATCTTATATTACTTGAAATTAATATGTATACATATATACATATATATATATAACTAAAAAAGTGGCTTCTGAATCTGGGGACTTCCTCTACGCTAGTGAATCTTCTTGCACTTCTCAAGCAGAGGATTCCTTTATTAATTCTTCTCAAATATCCATTAATAGTACTAAAAATCAGTTTTCATATGCCCACAAAATAGAAAATTAAAAAATAACTACTCTTTTTAAGGTACTAAGTAATACATTATTATTAATGGTTTATTTACTTATGAATTACTACCTATTAATTTAAGTAAGGATAAGGAGACAGAGTTAACCTATAATATTAAAGGTTGTAATAAGAAACTTATTACTAAAGCAGCTCATTTTTAGACTTCTAACGCTATAACTCACTATATGAAAAACCACTATATAGTAGTAACCTCTGAAAAAGAAGAATTAGATATAGGAAAAATGAAGTGTAAGTCTTCTTCTTATTATTATAGAATATATATATAATACTATATATGGATATAGTATTATATATAATAATGAAGTCTATAATAGTATCTGTATTCGATAATAATATCTATAATCTACAATAATGTCTATATTCTATAGTAAAATATACATTCTATATTATATATATATATATATATACATATATTTAAACATATATATACATATTAATATAGTTATTTAGTCACTAACTATTTTCTAGTTCAAGACTATATAACAAATAATAATGAAGTAATATTACATAAAGTACTGTTAACGGCTTTATGTCTAATACATAAAATAAACGAAGGCATAGAGAAAGTACTATTATTAATAATTACAGTAAAATAGAAGAAACAGAGTTTTAAAACTATATTATTAGTTATTTAATACAGTTCAATATGCCTTATAATAATATTGTTTCTAGCGAGTTTAACTACTTATTATCTTACTTAAATAGGTAAGTTACTTTCAACCTATTAACTATTATATACATATATATATATATATATATATATATATTAATTACTGTTAATAACATACTAATACTATATTATAATACTACTACTCTTATTCTTAACTATAATAATTTAACCATATACTCAAGTATTAAGTTTAATAGCCTAGAAGCAACTATTATATATAACTTACAACAACACTTTTCTAACTATGGTTATATATCTATTCAACTAGATATATAGACCTCTATAGATAATAAGGCTTGTTTAGGAGCTATAGGCTCTTATATAGATAACTTTGCCAAGTAGAACTATATATAGTTAGATATATTAAATTATTCTGAATATTCAATTCTATTATGGAATAAATGTTAGCACAACAGGTAGGCTAGTCTCTTATAGAGAAATATAGCCTAAAAGAATATGAGAGAATATATCTCTTATAAAAATATGTATCTTATAGAAGCAAGAATATAAGATATAATAGGGGTAGATATAGTAGATATAAGGATATTGTGTTAAAGAGAGTATGATAGTTGGATTTTTTTTTATACTAGTTTGCTTGCTTATAGAAGAGAATAGAAGACCTAGAAACAGGAAGGGATCCAGCCCTTATATAGACCTATCCAGCTTACTAGAATGTTCCATACTTGCGTAAGCTGCTTATAAATCAAGTTAACTGTTGCGTAACTTAATAACCGTAAATCTATAACCCTAACTTAATAGATAACCTTGATAAAAAGATAGAGTTAAGAGGAGAAGAGGGGTTATTCTATATACTTCTCCTAGATTCTATATAATTACGTAATTATCTTGCTTACTTAATTAATATATATATCAATCTACTAGTTTAGTAGATTATAGTTATATATATATCTTATATATAATTCCTTATAATAAAGGAAATATAAGATAATATAGAAGTAGGGCACTTATTAGAGCTTCTACTTCTAATAATAAAAAGTATTTATTAATAATTACTAGTTATTAATAATATCAATAAGTATGTTATTATATTACATTAATACTAACTATCAAGTAGGCTTTGAGTATTTAAATAATGCCTATACTGGTATTTACATTCAGGAAGTATTTGAAAAAAATATTATTAATAAGTATAATATGTCTAGAGATAATATTATTAGGTAAGTCTTTTATTTCTTAAGTATTAAGATTATATATTAGCTATTAGTCGCTATTTAATACTACTATATATATATATATATATATATATATATAGCTACATTATAAACTAATTAATTTATAGTACAACAAGAGATAATAGTAGTAATAATTATACTTTCTTAAATAGCTTTTTAGTAACTTATAACAATAATAAGAATAATAATATCTTTGAACGATATAAGATGTAGAGCATATATATTAAGTCTAGTAGCTAAAGTCATTATAGATGAGTATATTAATAGTATAGTATTAGATAAAGATATATCTGAATTTCAAATATAATATATCTTAAATAACTATATAGGAGCTTTAGATGAATTATCTTATAAAGATTAGGAAAAAGTCTTAAAAAGTAATTATAGTAAGTAATTACTATTATTAATACCATTATTATACTATTATATATATATTAGTTACTTATATTGATTAGTTATACTACTGAGAAATAATACTTTTTTATATAAGGAGTTTTAAATAGCTATCAATCACGCTAAGAAGGCTAAAGAATTCCCTATTAATAGTTATAAAACAAAAATACCCTTTTATAAGTAATTATTAAATAGTATATACATACATATATATATAATAATAATGACTAATAATTATTATTAATATTAACTAACTTTACTATAGGTAATAAGACTACATGGAATTCAGTATATATAATAGTTAATCTAGCTATAGAACTAGAACCAGCCTTAAATATACTTAATAAGTTAAGTAAAAATGGGATATTTAGAATTCTATATCCTAATAATAACGACTGGATACAGCTTACCTATCTAAGAAATATATTACTAGTTTTTTATATCCTTACTATATATTTATAAAGCCGAAGTTATATAACTATTAGTAGTACTCTTAGCGTGATAGGTAATATATATCAGTAACTATTAAATTTTAAAGTATCATATACTCCTAAAGTAAACTAAGTAGATAAAGTAAGTAATGACTTATAATTATCTTATATTAATTACTATTAAGATTATACATATTAATACTATTATATATATTAATACTATTATACGTATTAATACTATTATATATATTGATACTATTATACATATTAATATTATTATATATATTAGTACTATTATATATACTAATACTACTATATAGATTAATAATATTATATAGTAGCTGCTACTAAAAAAGTCTAACTATTATTCAGTTAGTTTAATAAAACTAAATATCCTTATTTTTCTATACTTATTAAAGCTATTAGTACTGTCTTTCCTATTCTATTACACCTAATACTTATTATAGGAAATGTAAGCCTTATTTATTACGGTCTATTCTAGATCCTAGGCTTAAGTATAAAAGTCTTAGGAAAAATACCTTAATGTCTTTTATACCTAATAATATTATACTACTAGTAAAAAACAATGTGGTAAGACAGTTTAATATGTAACTCAATAATAATACTATTATTAATATTAATAATATATATATATATATATATATATATATATTGTAACATAATTACTATTATTATATTAGTATTATCTATACTACTAGAATTATCAAATAGATAACTAACTTGTTAATAGTTTAAAGAATTATATTATTAACGATTTAGTAATTAAAAATTGGAACGGTCTATACTTAAAATCTATTAAAGATAGAATAAATATAGATACTTTAATTAATAACAATACTACTAATAAGAATAAGGGAAAAAATAAAGAAACTATACCTGTTAATACTATTATAGATCCTTCTACTAATAGCAGTAAGGGTGAAGTCAAGCAGCCTAGTTATAAGGTTAAAGAGCAATTTATTAGTAATTTATTCCCTGTGTAAAGTAAATAAGAAAACGAGAATATATAGAAAGACGAATCAAATAACTACACCATAGTAAATATTTAAGGAGACAAAGTAAGTGATGCTTATTTATATATTACTATGGTATTTACTCATTATAAGTTATATATATAACTATTAGTTATGCTATTAACTATTAGTTATAAGTTATAAATTATAACTATAACTATCAATCATAACTATAAGTATTAGTTATACTATTAATCACTCTATATCAACTAATAACTATTAATTAAATACTTATATTAAGTAGGTTAACTCTGTTAACTAGTGGCAAGATAATAAAGTTAAATTCTTCATATTAAGTATTAAAGCTACGAAGTATCTTGCTATACCTTTACCTTCTGCCGGAGTAGAAGCTACTTTTAACCAATCTAGTAATATAATAACAAAAAAAAGAACTAGACTTACCCATAAAAATAGAAGACAACTAGTATTATTAAAAAACTAGAATAATATTAGTAATGATAACTTAGAATTAATTAATCCTAAGTTACATAACGACTTATTTGATTATTCTGAAGTTTTAGATGATAAGTTAGACTTTACTATAGAAGAGGAAGACAATATAGGTATTTATAAAGAAAACGATGAAGAAGAGTACTTAGAAGTAGAAGAAGAAGAGGATAATACTATAGTTCCAGAGGATAATAGTAATAGTTCTAGTATTCTCTAGCTTATATAGTATTATATATCTTTAACAATATATATATATATATATATATATATATATATATATATAGGTAGTATTATATTTATAATAAAATAAGGTAATCATTTATTATTAAGAGTTTATTTTCTTTCACTTACTTTTGATATAATACCATTATATAGTAATATAGAATAGTTATAATTATATACTATAGTTACTATTATATAGTATAGTTACTATCATATGTTATAGTATTTACTATTATGTACCATAATATTTATTATATACTATGCTTACTATTATATAGTATAGTTACTGTTATGTTTACTATATACTAGTATATTTTCTAGTATAATTAAACTTGATATATAACTAGACTTACTCTTAATCTCCTAGCAATATAATTCTTAGTTACTTAGTCTCTAGGCTTATTTATACATTCCTAGTAGAATATATTAAAAATATAATAATATTATTATTATTACTAATTTAATTAAGTATTTACATTTTAATACTATTAACTATAAATAAAGTGTAAAAGAGTACAAGAATATAAATATAAATATATAAACTTATATTTATATTGTATTTCCTTTAGGCAGAATACCAATACAAATATATATCATATTTTTTTCTCTAAAATACAAAATACAAATACATGTATTTGTATTTTTGCATTTTTGTATTTTGTATTCTTATAATTCTCTGCTATGAGTAGAGGTATCTATAATAGTATTAATAGGTATAGTTTGTTCATTTTTCCTCTTATTTTTGTTAGTAGTATTAGTATTAGTTAAATATCTACAGTCATTCTATCCTTAATACATATATTTGATATAGACCTCTCTAATGTGTAATTAATAGATCGTTAGGAATATAATTTCTTACACATGTAGTAAATTATTTATTGATTTGAAAATACTATTATTCTATATAGTATTAGTATAAGTAATAGTAATTATATTATATATATATATTTATTAACTTACTTATTAATTTCTTTTACTGTCTTTTTCTTACTTATAATATAATATTATTAGGTATAAAAGACAGTAAAATATTCTTTCCAAGACTTACGGTATGTTATTTTTACTTTTCTAGTTATTTATTTTCTTTGTTTTCTAGATTCCCTAGAGGTACAAAGTATATAAAAGAAATAAAGTTCTTATAGACTCTAGTAAGTCTACTACCTCTATAACCTTAGTCATAGTATTACTATAAGTATTATTGTTAATAATACTATATTTATTAATTTCGTTTCTAGCTTTATATACTTTTTGGAGTAGAAAGTACTAAAACAAACGGTTTTAAATATTTTGCTATAGTATATACTTTCTACTAGATATAATACACTAGCAACCTACCTTATATTTATATATCCATACAGAATATAACTTGGAAATAAGCTTCGCAATAGGTAATTCTACAAAACTATCAAAATATAGTAACACTTAGCTTAGTATTAATTTTATAAGTAATAGAAAGTTAGAAAGAATAAGTTAATAATAATTTAATACGTTCGTAGTTACTTGTTATAAACAATTATAATATCTTATTACTTATAACATAAACTATAGAGCTATAACTATAATAGTACTTAATAGACTATAAGTGTAAGATAGTATTAATAACTATTAGCATAAGTCTAATTCTCATTCTAATCATAATTATAATATACAAGTTATAAGCTTTAAATTAAAAGCCTTAAACTATAAGTTTATAAGTTTATAATCCTATTTCAATATAAAATCTTATCCCTTTTTTCTTATCTTTATATTATAACTATAACTATAGTATAACTATGATATATATATTTAATCAAGTTTAAAACAGTTAATTTAGGAAGCTCCAAAAGTTAAAAAGAGGTAAAAGGAAGAGGTAGAATATAATTGCTTATTCTTATAATCTAGATACTATTTTAAGCTACTATAGTACTATTATAATCACTTATACACTATATAAATACTAAGAAAAACCTTATATCCTATGTGTCTATTTCACTAAAAATATAAATCTTTTATTTCAGATTTGATGGGAATATTTATAACAGTATATTTAAAAAGGTTATATGTAGTTATAGTTACTAAACTATAACTATATAAGATATAAGAAGTTAGATATCAATAAATAAAGATAAGTAAACATAAATTTCTATTGTTATATATGTAAATAGTATTTTGTACTATATTTAACTACTGATATATTTATTTATAGTTAACCTTTTCTCATGAATATACTGCTTTTACGCTATAAATAAATTCTATGTTAATAAATTATTTTTTATATACTTGAATAGTATATATAACTAGGAAATAGGAATAATATATTTTAAATAAAATATAAGTATGAATACATGTATTTTTACTTGTAATATATTCTGTCGAGGCAAAATATAAATATAAATACATGTAATGTATTTTTCCCCTAAATTTCACAAACATAAGTATATATATTTATATTTTTGTGTGTTGTATTTCTGTAATTCTTTGCTAATAAAGACTCTACTAGGCTAGTAGTAAAGTCTTTAGACTATTTATAGGGATTTCTCTACCCCTTTATGGAGAAATCTATAGCTAATTACTAATAATATATGTACTAGAGACTTATAGTAATAAGAGAGGTACTTAACTAGCCTATTATGATAGTCGCTCTTCTTCTCTGTGTGTAATCAATATTAGGTATATAACCTCTCATTTCTTACCTCTTTTTAATCTATATATAGATTACTACTACCTTAGGAAAAGCTAATACTAATTAGTACTTAACATTACTATAACTACTAACTATAGATTATTAAAGTTATAATAAGAAGAAATAATCATTATTCTTAACTATTTAAAGCCCAGAGTAGCTCTAGTAAAAAAACGCTTTTCTAAATACGTTTATAACTTTATTGTGTTATGCGCCTTTAGATTAAATGATAGGTAATAAACTAGTTATCTTTAAAGCTACTAGTAGAAACTTATTAATTTATTCATAAGGTTAGGTAACAGCTAGTAACTAGTCACCCTTTACTAATAAAAACCTATTAATTTATATCTATCTATATAAGCCTTATGACTTTTTAAGAGGTACTGTTAAGTATAAAACCCTTTTTAAATTATATACCAATATATCTTACCTATTATAACTCTTCTATCTATTACTTAAAAATAACTATTATACTTTTTTAATATTACTGACTACTTTATTCTAATTTATAGTAACTACCTTAGTAAGTTATTATTAATAAATAACATAACCTAGCTAGCTAGCTTATAAGTAAATAAAGCTTATAAATACTAACTTCTAATTATATAGCCTGGCTAGATAAGTAAGAAGAGATTGATAGTAGATTTAACTAACTAAGTAACATAACCTAATAAGTAGTTACTATTAAGATCCTATACTATATACTAGTTAGCTTTAAGAAGTATATCCCTTTTTACTAATAAGGTTATAATAAGATTATATACCTTCTTCTAAGCCTTTGACTAACTTAATAAAGCTTTACTCTTACTATACTTATAGTATACAATATTAGAAAGTTTAAGTATGAAAATTATATAGCTAATAAGCTCTAGTACTATATATAAGATAATCTTAGTAACTGGTTTGCTAAGGATTCTATAGTGCTTCACTATAATAAACCTATATCACTCTATAACTACTTTAACAATGAGTAATATCGACTTTTTTAAGAAATTAATATGCTTTTATAAAGCGATTACGTAACTATTATTATAAGTATAGATAGACTAAAGAAAGCTTAACTACTTTTTAATCTCTTTTTTATTTATAAAAAGACTAACCTATAAGACGATTAGTTATGAAACACTTAATAAGAAAAAATAGATCTACCTAGATATAAATTATAAGACTAAAGTATTTATAGTTAAGAGTAAGCTTTTAGATTAAAATTGAATTAGTATTAATTCTCATTATTTTAAGTATTGGGTTAATAATATATCTAGTAATCTTAACTCAAATAAAAGAAATATAGATAGAAGTCTACTAGATATATTAGTAACTAAGATTATTAAGCTCGCTATTGCTATTTATGAGGTAAAAGTAAAGATAAGTATTTTAGGTCTTTTAGGCTATACCTTAAAGCTTTTAAGGGACCTATATTAGTTACTCTAATAAATATATTATAATAATTTATTAAGCCTTACTCTGTTATAATCTTTTTCTAGCTGTACAGATAATATATTTAGTAATATAAGAACCTTGGTAGTATATTAACTTATATAGTTATAGTGTAACTAGGTAAAGTAATCAATATAAGGAATACCGTTAAAAATATAAAAGCTATTATTTTTGTTATAGGGAAAGTTTATAGTATTAGACATTTTAATAATAATAGTTATCTTAGTAAATAAAGAGTAAAAGGTTAATAAAAATATAAAAGAATAATAATAATGATAGAAATGAAAAGAAACAAGGGAAATATAGAAACTTCCTAAAAGAAAAATAAACTATTAATAGAAAGAACCGGTTATTACATAAAGAAGAATATAAAATATAATAAAGATATACATAAAAGATAGAAAAATAACAATAAATAGTGAATCAAAGATGAATAAAAGGTTGAAAAGAAAAACAAATAAAGGGAGAAATAGCCCTATATATCTTTAGAAAGATTAGCTAAATAATAGAATAATAAAATAATATATAACTATTTAATAACAAATATCTATTATAGTAATAAGTAAAGATTTTATTATAATATAGTTATTAATAAAATAAATAGTTATAATTCTATTAATAGTTATAATTCTATTAATAGTTATAATTCTATTAATAATTATAATATTCTATAATAAGAAGATAAATATCTAAGAATATATTATCTCTACAGACTATAGGTAAAAGTAAGGCTATATAGATAACAGGCTAATGATATTAGGCCTAGATTATCTTAGCAACTGATTAATAACGGCTATGTAGTATAAAGAGCCTCAGGGACTAAGGCTTCTATAAAAAAGAGTAATTATAAAGGGGCCATACTAACTAAATATATAGACCTAATAGATCAGTCTAGGAGGCTGTCGGCTAATCTTTAGTCTACTGTTGCTAAATTTAAGTAAAGTAGTTATAACTAGTACGCCTAATAAGGCTTATTAGCAAAAAGTCTTATAACTATAATAGACCTACCTTCTATACCCTTCCCAGCCACAGCTTATAGCTATTATACCTTTATAATTTACCCTTTAGAACTAATATACTAGGTATATTATATAAGGTAAAAGATAACCTAATTTAATAAAGACAATTATATCTAAAGAGAAGGTAATTTCTAAAAAAGTTATTAACCTAATAAATCAAGAGTTCTCTTTATAATAAGAAAATATATAAGAAATAGTTAACTAACTTTTGAATATATATATGATAGGATATATACTAGACCTTAATAAATAGAGAACTTTATATAATATATCCTCTATTAAAATGTAATTTTAATATTAGAATAACTATTAAAAGGGCTTAATTAAAAATTCTAGAATTATATAAGGCTAATTTATATTTATATAAAATATAATTATAAAGTATAAGATATAGGATTATAATATTTATAATTTTAATAAGACAAGATTCTTAATAGGAATACTATTATGTATAAAAGTTAATATAACCTCTAATTATGAAGAAAAGCCTTATATAAAGTAGCCTAATAACTATAAATAGGTTTCTATTATTTCAGGTACATATAGATAGCTAGATAATACCTCTATATATTATTACAAAAAGTAAATATTATCTTTTTTTTTAATACTAAAATAGTCAATTTCTAGCTAAACAGTATATTTACTTAAGTAAAATAAATAAAGAATAAATAATATTCGCTTAGATGAGTTTAATTATTTTAACTAGTATATAAAGTCTTATATAAACAGTACTTATTAACCTTTAATCCTTAGTGACTATAATAGCTATAAATTAGCTAAGTTTAATAACTTATATAAGTAATAAAGAATTATTACTTTATATATATCTTTTTATTCATTACATAAGCTTTAGCTTTATAGTATATATTGTTTTAACTTATGAAAATACTTATATACGAAGAGAATTATAAAGATAATATAAATATAGATTCTATATATGATAAAAGATAACGTTTTTTTACTTTCAAAGTAGTATTTTATACTTTAATAAAGGAAAGAAATATATAAGATAGCTTTAAATAAGCTAGACTTATACCTTTTAATTCTAAAGTTATGATTTTTTACCTAGATTTTAAGCTAAAAATACCAATACCTACTAGCTTATATCTAAGTAGCCTAGGCTTATAAGACCTAAAAATACTAACTGTAATACTAAAAGGTATAAAAAGTACTAGTTTACTTAAAAAAAATCTAAGGATATTAAGGTAGCTTACTAATACTAATATATAAGGTAATTAACCCTTAAGCTAAAGGTATTAGTAAGTTAATATATAGGCTTACTTTTATTAAAGCTAGTAACCTTAGACTTAATACAAAGATAGATATACTAAGTAAATACTAAAAGGCTAAAAAGACTTAACTATATCTTAAAGCGTTTCTTAATATAGCTAAAGTAGAGGTATTATTAAAAAAGATATTAAATCTAAAGATAGAAAATATTATAAAAAAGGGTTCTATAGAGAGTAGTAAACTATATATATAATAATATAGTAGTTATAGAAAAAGTAGATATAATATATAAACCTATAAGGTAGTTTAGGATAGTAATAAATCAGATAGTAACAAGTAGTTTTAATTTATCTTATATATTATAGCTTAATTAACTTATAGAAAAGGTAGAAAGATAGAAGGAAGTGTATAACTTACTCTAATCTATAACTTACTACATAGGTATATTATAGTACTTTAAGTATACTAGTAAGATAAATATATTTTAATTACGAATTTATTACTAACTTATTCTAGCTATTTTATCTATACTTAGAATACTTTAATATCTTTATAATAAGGTATAAGCTAATAGTACTTTATTATAAGAGCTATACTAAAGGTACCTTAAAAGAGTTCTATCTTTCTCTATTAAATTCCCTAGAGTATACCATTTACTATACTATACCATTAGAAGGGTTACATAGTTAGGTATTAGAAACCTCAAGGTTTTAATAAAATATATCTTAGTACTAGTTATATTAAGGATTAGTATACTATTATATTATCAAGAAGAGCTATCATATTATCAAAAGTAACAAGTAGCTAGATATAATAACTGTTTTTAAAAAAGATATATTACAGTTCTAAAAACTCAGTATTTTATTATATAAAGTAATAGGTAGATAGATTTACAAAAAGGTAGTAATAAGAAAGTAAATATAGTTATTTTCTTTAATAAAAATACCTTATAATACTATAATAAATAAAGTATTATTAGAGAAGCTTAAAGATATAGTAAAAGCCTTATACTAAGTACTATAGAGAGAGGGATTAGGTAATAAAGCAAGGGTAATATCTACATATATTAGAGTTAGCCAAGATGAAGAAAAAATAAAGCTCTTAGGCAGAGATAATGCTAACTATCTAAGGAGCAAGGATATTAGCAGAGTAGTTAATGTAATAATTAGTGTTATTAGTAATAAAAGGTCTGTAAACTAGCTAGCTAAGGTGAAGGAAGAGGCTAGCTAGGCTGACTTATGCAGTTGCTGCAGACGGAGATGTAGGTGACATGTTACAGCAGGCATGTAGGTAACTACCGGCACGTTGCTGACTTGCCTAGTTAAGTGTGGCTGAGAGAGCTTGACGCGTCGCGGGGTGTGATGTGTCGCGTTACGCGGGGTGGGGCACGTTGACGGCTGCCACGTGGTAGGTAGTGGCTGACATAGCCAGTGGATCGCGCACGGGCAAGTACCGGCACCCCTGTACGGATACTAAGTGCCTTAAGTGACCATGATTGCGCAGAGATATCGAATTGATTGACGGCGAGGGGAGGCACCTGGCTGCCTTACATAAGCAGCTGCAGAAATGTACCACCATATGTTGTACATTTTGCCCCCTCCCAGGAGTACAAGTACATAGTACGTACGGATACATCGTGGCAGTCGATCTATTACACACGGACCCATGTCAGCCATAGATCCACAGCCACCACAGCCCAAGACCGAATAGTAGCAAGCGACGTGACGTAAATAAAGCTCATCAGGCTTCATATCGATAAATCACTACATATGCTTGCGTCTATTGTAAACAAAGAACTAAGTCAAGTTTCGTGCAATCTCCCCCAGTTCAGGTGCATCACAGCAGCCGGCTCGGTGTGTGTGTACAGCATCCCGGTGTGGGCTTACAGCCAAGGTCAACGGTGCAAGAGAGGGGGAGAAGTGTATATAAAAAAGGAGGGGGGTATCGTCATCTCAGAAAACTCTCCGGCAGTTCCCCACAACAGATCTAAACAAGTAGGGACCAGGGTACATATACAAGGCAACAGCACCTCCATCAAAACCACCTCAGCTGTTGAACCGGTGGACATGTTAGCTGCCACTGGCCAGACTTGTGGCAAGGGTACCATGCTTGCGTGCCTGGTAAGCAAGCGGGTGATAAAAAAATAGGCATGCCTATTTTCCTCTCAGGCTATTATAACCCTACTACGCCCTATTATCTATTATTCTATAGAGGACTTTACTCTGTATCCCTTACTGCTTGATTCTTTTATTAATATTAATTATTGTTATTATAGTATATAGACACTATAATATACCCAAGGTTACTACTATAGTAAATATAAGATATAATTAAGGGGGAAGGGGTTAGATAACTACCTAGGTAGTAAGGTATAAGGTTAATATCTATATTTGTTTTTATATAGTGAAGTGTAATCATCTTAGGTATAGTTACTAAGAGTAGGTTTTATAAGTACCTCTTTTTTTATTACCTGTCTAGTGTGGCAGCTTTTCTAGACGTGGCAGCTCTTTTAGGTGTGGCAGCTTTTTTAGGCGAGGCAGCTTTTTTGGGCGTGGCAGCTTTTCTAGGTGTGGCAACTTTTCTGGGTGTAGGATATTTTCTACCCTAGTTTTTATAATCATAAGATCTCTAATACAAGATACCTATATAGGCCCTTACAGGAACTATAGGACTTTATCTTAATAACTTTTATAATTTATAATTAGGACCCTAATAAGGTAAAGAAAAAATACTAATTAATATAGTCTTAGGGTTAAGAGAATAATAAAACTATTACGTATGGGAATAGAAATAATATAATATAATATCTATTAGCTTAGATTAATTAAGTTAACTGTAATAAATATTGCTCTAGCATCCTTGTGTAGCTTTTTAAAAAATTTAAAAGATGTCTAGTTTAGGGCTTTTAAGCCAATACGTAAAAAACATGCCTCTTCTTACTTATTTAGAGTAATAAGAGTATTAGTAGCTTAGTTATAGCTTAATAACCTCAATACTACTAGCCTACACTAAGTCTGTCTGCTTATAGTTACTACTATAATATCCTATCTTAAGCACTATAAGTTCTATCCTATAAGATATAGTACCATCTTTCCTGCTTACTTTCTATAGTAACTATAACCTTTAGCACTAAGTATACCTATACTTTATGCTATAATAGCTTTACATATTTATATTTTCTATGATAGCTCTATTAAGTACTATATAATATAGTGTTTCATATATATTCCCCTATATATAGGCTATTATTTTTATTACTATCTTTTATATAGAATTAAGTCTTTTAGACCTTAATTAAATATGCCTTACTGCGTGCTCTAACTTGTGACACTCTATAACCCTGACATGCACTACAGAGGCGAATATACTAAGGTCCTTCCTTCTATTAAAAAGGGTAGAAATCAAGGAAGCTGACAGTAGGAGAATGAGACAGCGCTGGTTGATGCCTATGAGTACGGCAACCCTACGACTAAGGAGGAGCTTTTCTAGTGCTACCCTGAGTACGTAGAGATAAAGCTAAGAATGTACTTTGGAATAAGCATGTCACTCTAGTAGACTACTGCATAACAAAGTCACGGTTGAGATTGGACGCTCCTGAGGTTCAGGCGGAAAAATTAGCTAGTCTCTTTACAACCAACGGTAAGTGTAATTATATTAGGCTTCAGGTAGTAGTAGTAATAACGCACATAGGATTTATCCTATAGAAAGAGGACTCTATAGCAACTATTCTACCTGCCACAGGTAAATATATACAATACAAGGACAAGCTCATTTCACCAGGACCAACTGCTAGCAATATTAAGCATAAGCTTATCCTTCTTCCCCACAGAAATACGTCCAAAAGGCCAGCCAGTGAATTATACTCCCACCTTATCAAGTTTAAGCCTACCACTAAAATGTTGCTTAAGTAGTTAAGGTGCTAAGCTCACTGCTTTAAAACATACGCACGAGTGCGCTTTGAACACGTCTTCTGGGACAACCCGCATGGTTTACTAGGACGCGGAGGCGCCCCTAGGCCAGAAGGCGGCGGCCGTCGACACGGCGCACCCATAAGGACGAAGCTACAAAGTGAAAGTCGTGATATAAAGAAGGTGAGGATGGAACTGAAGGCGGTGGGCCGGTAACTAGGGCTTATTGCAAACCAAAGGATAAACGGCGCCACTATAGAGAGCCTGCGACACGTTCAGGAGGCTTAGGCTTACAACTCCTTGTATCCAAACCAGAGGCTCTTAGGTGACAAAGATTGTTAGTATAATCCCCTTATTAGTACATGTAATCCAGAATCTTATTACAAGACGTTAGCTTGATTAGGTACTCCTCAATAAGTGACATAACATGTTTATGTTGATGGGATTAAAGAAGAATTTCCGGCCAGCGTTCGCTTATGTCTCGTAGCTACAGGCGGACGACATCTGCACAAGAATAGTGGTTTCTCTTGAGGCGTGAGCGCCCGATAGAACCGTCAGCATAAGAGGTAGCTCGCCATCTAGAGGGACATGTTCGCAAGCAGGATTAGATTCCTAGATGCTTCCGCTAGAGCCCAAAAGACTCCAAGGGGCGCGGGAGGAAAGGGACACAGGATAGATACGTACTTTGTCTCTCTCCTCTACCACATCTAACGACACATGCATAATACTAACACCAGGAACGACAGCAGTAAGTCACATTAGACACACAAGATCCACTCCACTGGTTCCAGCCTACGCCAAACTCCCATTAGTTATCTTGAAGAGCTCCTTGCTCAACCTTCTCACCACGATGAAGCCTTTGTTGTTGTCTATAGGGGTCCTAATGGCTGTTGGTTCTGACTTGGCAGCCCTCGCCTCTGCTGGACAGACTCGGTGAAATTTAGGTCGCGCCGAATGCTGGGCATTTCCGAGTATGATGATGATGCGAACCGAGTTGCAGCAGACTGTAGACCAACAGCGCTGACAGTGAAGCCAAGGGTGTTTGTGTAGGATAGAATGAATCGTACTATCTAATGCAGTACCTCATGTTTCGGTCCTGCAACTCTTTTCTGGGCGCCTTGTTCCACCTGTAGAGGTAGGAGGTGACGTCCCTCGACTCCTGAAATGGTCTAAAATAGAGGCCAGTAGGGCAAAGGAGGAGGGAGGACAGTGGTCGCCATCGAGGGCCGGTTCCAGTCCCGGGATGGGGGCGGGAGAGTCACCCGAGTACGCGAGTGGGGACTGCGATGATGCCGCTGCCAGGCCAAGCATGGAGGCTGGAACGAGGCAGACTAGTCCATGACAAGAACTAAGGGTGCCTGTGGAGCGCTAGACACTGCGTTGTATTAACATATACTGTCTACCGTTTGGGACTTCTTAATGATAAACGTCACCGCCGCCTGTAGAACGTCCGCCTACTGTGTAGATTCTTGACGGTAGTAGGCTTATTATCACTGTCCAGTGGTGCGGTGCAGTGAGAGTAGATGGGTAACTGTAAGAGGTTATTTGACGCTCGTGGGTGTGAGAGCGGTAAACGCCGCAGTAATATACCATGATGATATGTTTGAGTCTGCGTGTTGCGTCTGTAGAAATACCTTGCCGCATCACCTTGGCAAGGACTGGGGCGCAACTTGGGGACTCTGGTCGGACTCGCCACACTCTCATCATCACACACTCCAAGTGGACTTTGTCATGTTCTGTCTCCCTCCCAAGTGTTGGCTGCTACTTCCAGAGCGGCTAAATGCGTTCTGTAAAGTAGGTAGAAATAACAACGCCGTTCCATTGACTGAAAATAAGCCTTGATACGAACCCCCATCCATCCAACTGCCAATAGAACCCTACCATCTGATGTCATCCGAAACCACTAGTTAATATTAATACCCCCGGAACCAGATCGTTCACAGTAAAGCCTCTTTGCATATCACATCTCATACGACCCAAAGTGCACACAGTCTCTCTCACCCGGCGGTGACCCCAGGCGTGCTAGTTTAACAAGGTGCGCACCCTATCGTTGCCGGGCTGGCTGCCTTTTCCGGAAAAGTTCGCGACGAGAAGGGCGGCTGTTTTGGGAAACGACATTAACGCATCCATCCCTTCTTTTTGATCAAATTGCCCTGTGTGCCTGGGTGCGTGTACGGTGCAGCCGGCGTCATGATTACGACTACAAAGGTGATTAGTTAATTAAAGTCTGTAATAGCATATAATACAGGTCACTTCAACGTCAGCTTTACAAAGCCAGAAACACGAGGGTCGTCCTCCTCAAGAGCCGTGTCTGCCATCCCCGACCACTGCTGAGCTTGCTGAAGGGCATGAAAAAGGCACCTTCCTGAGCCAGCGCTAGTTCGATCAGTGGAATACCAGACAGTGTAGCTGCCACGCTTTGTAGCCTCTGACCAGAGAGACCTCTCCATTCCCCAAAGGACCCAACTTATACGCGATGCCTCAGTGACGCCTTCCTTAGCGTCGTTGTTGTAGATGAGAAGGTTTTTCCCTTGGCGGCCGTCCTTGTTGGGGACCACCATAGCCGTAAAGCAGTGCCAATCTCCATTCATCCAGCCCCTACCGCTGCCAACCCTCTTCTTTGCCGGTCCGCTAAAGAAGCCAATCCAGCATTGTCGTCCGTTATGGGGACCGATAAGGAAGTTGGCGATTATGTCGCGATCTTCGGCGTCCTAGAGGGCGCCCCTCCAAGACTCTTTGACTTTTCCAGCAGGGAATGAAATCTCGAGAGGGTGTACGTATGGGCCCCCAGGAAATTGAAAGGTCTTTAGGGCAGTGCTGATGTCCTTGCTAGGAACATTGGGGTCGTTGGCGATGGAGGTTAATTCCATCCGGATCAGGTCTGCTTGGGAGATGGCACGGTAACGATCGTTGGGAAACAATGAAGAATAGATCTCGGACTGCCGCAGAGATTAATGCTGTGTAGTGAATAAGTAGAAGAGTGAGCGAAAGGTGGAGTTGTATGTCTTTTGTGCAGTTCGTTTGCAGTCTGTTTACATGTAATTATCCGCAAGTCATCTTACCGTTTGGTCTTGGCTAATATCAACTCGGCTCGTTTAAGCAATACATTTTCATCCATGTAGGTTAGCAACCTGTACGTTGATATTGAGTGGGTACAATGGCATGCCTGTAACTCAACTTTGCAATTAATGACAGTGTAGTGGTGAATTAGTTTGGGGTAAATTAATGTTGGAATAGGTGTGTCTACTGGTCTAACTGTAGACGGGTTGCTATTCCCCGGTCTTGATGGAGGCTTGGAGCGTTATTGACGGTGTTGATGAGGTGCGTAGGATGCTGAAAGACGAGACAACCTCGAACCCTTCTCCCGACCGACTCTCTATTATTCCCTGTTACTATCCCTGCGACGACATGGACAGAAACACCACCGCCTCTCTCGTCAAGCCTCTCTTCAGCAACACGTCATTTCAGCCCCCCGACCTGTCTATTCCGCCTATTCGGGTGAATTGAGCTCTCCCCCGCGCCATCTCCAGAATCTTGGACGAGAGAACCAGACGTAACAAGCGCGGCACACAGCAAGAAGGGGACCGCCCGGAATACCGCACACTTCGACTTTATGGGCTACTCAAAGCCCGAGCGGCAACCGGCCAATGGTAATCCGGCCGAGTGGGTTCAAGCGTGGAACGAGAACACACAGGACGACAAGCAGAATAAGGATGAGTAGGGCGAGAACCATCATTCCTAGAGCGGCCAGGATGAAAAGTACCAGGACGAGGACTGAGGAATAATGCCTAGTGCAGCGATTGAGTTGGTCAGTTAGACATATCAGAAGGCTTCATAGCATCATAAGTAGGTTGTATTGCCGCCCCGGCCCAGGACATGCCGGTCTAACTAACTACTAACCATCTTCAGGTGCTTAAGTCGCCTTCCCTTCCTCTATTACTTCATTATCCCTAGCATCACGGTTATTACCGGCAATAAGGATCCCGGGGAATGAATTATCGATATAGGAATAAAACCCATCATATAAATCGCCTCATACCACTACTCCATGTGTGCCGGTGCCTGTGCCAATAAAGCTACGGTCCAGCCACTAGAGATGACTCAAATACCAGAGAATAGGAGGAAGATCTGCTTATGACACAGAGGAGATAGAAGCCATTATTACTTTACGATACAGGACAACGACATCCGCTTCTAGGTTGATATATCAAAGAGACCACTAGCCCACTTAGAGACAACGGTTAAGGTTTATAGAGGAATCGATTTTTAGTTAGTTGAGACGGGGCGCGTATCTCTGACATGAATGAAATTACTGGCGTGCATCAGCAGCTCCCTATGGTTTTTTTGAGTTTTCTGAGTTGACGAACCAGAGGTGCTTGTCCTGTACTTACGGCATTGATAGGTGCAGCGTATGGTGTTGTGGGGTCTGTTTCCTTGGAGGCATCGTGTTTGCGAAGGCTGGGTAGTGGTGGCAGACCACACTGGCCACAGGTGCAGTAGACCACACAGGCCTCAGGTATAGTAATGAATCGGCTGTGTCAGGGATGGCTTTGTTATCTTGTAAATGTTGAGTAGACTGCGCTCTCCTGTGGGTATAAAGATTTGGCACAATATTTTAAGATGGACTATATATGGAGATTTCAGATAAATAGTTGCTTGGCGGAATAGGTGGATGAATTGATATTGGAAGTGAAGGGGAGGTGAACACGGACTGGTATGAATGGCATGGCCTGCTGGAGATGTTTGGATGGCGTTGCTAACTCGTCAAGGGGGATTGGTTGCTCTCGAACGGCGGACAGGAGCTTAACGAAGGTTGTGTCGGGTCGCTGGTTTTTAAGGGTCTGAGGGAGTTCCGAGTCATAACGGCCTGGCCGCCAAAAAATCGACAAAGATGTTTCGGCGATTTCGCTCAGGCACTGGTTGAGAGACGTCATTCTTCTTGTCTCGATTCATAGCAGAGAGGAAGACGAAGACTCTCCAGATACATGTCTGTCTGATGGCTCAATTACCTACTCGTTTCCTCCCTCCCAACTTTGTCCTACCTTGACTAGTATTTGAGGAGACATAGAGTAGAGAGAGAGGGAGAAACGATAAGGTTGTACGGGTGGTGGGATGGCAGATGTAAGAGAGAGAGACTCTGGTTGTTAGTCTTTGAAAGTTTGCCTTACCTGTAGGTGGCTTGAGATGATGGTTTGAGAGTGAGATTGATAGAGTAGGAGAACCTTACTTGGCATGGTGGTAAAAGACCCTGCCTTGGTAAGATGAGAGGACGTCCAGAAACAAGAGACGTAACCAACCGTAACTAGAGATGGGTGTATGTGTATTTGTCCATGTGTAGATTGTGCATTTCACGTGAGTACACGGCCTGGGGTCGAAGTCAGCTGGCTTGGATTTCTGATAGGTCTGCAACGGAACACAGCAGGGCTTTGAGACATGTAGGCAGCGGAGCCAGTGCTTGATTAGTAGGGCGTAATATTGATTTGTGCAGCACGTCTCAAACTCTTTGGTGAGTCGAGGATTGACGCGGCTTGAAGGGCTGGTGCAGAGGAGTACTATGTCCAAGTAGCTAAAGGGATGGTGCTGGCAGGGGATACCAAGGCGGCCATGTTGGAAGAGGCAAAGTTACCTCAGAAAACCTTTGCTCTAGGCTGGAACATGGACAAGTGTAATGTCAAATGCCTTGCTTTGTCAAGAGAGAGAGCATGTCGCCCAGTCCTTTCCTACAGCTGTAAGCAAGAGTGAGTGGTGAGAGTGAGTGGTGAGAGTGAGTGGTGAGAGTGAGTTGTGAGAGTGAGTTGTGAGAGTGAGTTTGAGAGTTGTGAGATTGACAGGCCAGAAGTATGAGCAAGCTTATGGCTGACTGGCTGACTTACTCCTCTCTCTAAGGCGACCGCACAGCACGCTCTAGTTGCCTACAATGGGTCCAGGACCGATCGACTTGTGTCTGTCCTGCAGCTTGCTTCAGCTTGGACAACAAGATTGGCGTCAACCAGACCAAGCGTGCATTTATTTGTCTGTCTGTCTGTCTATGCCAGGCCAAGATCATGGTGACTGACACGTCCATGGCCCGACCTCGACAAGGCGAAGGGCACGATGAGACTAAGATGAGGGTCAAGGTGGACAAGATCCAGGCGCACGGCATCCATCGACTGCTTCATCAAAGTGTGGCATTATAGGAATACTATCATTCCAATACGGTCTGGGATAGATACCCGTAGCAACACCATAAATGGGCGCCGTCACTCCTTCTCCTTCTTCCTCTGCTCCGGCAGAAACACGTTGCGATACCAGTCCAGCCACTTCTGTCGCTCTTGATGCGTCAGGCGCTTCTGTGAGCCCTCAGCAACCGCCGCTCCGCCCCGTCCTGCCATCACGCTGCTGCCGCTGCTCGGACTGACTGCGCCAGGACCATCACCGTCCCCCACAGTCGCACCCCTGCTGAGTCCCTCGGCTCCATGGTCAACATTGTCCGGTCCCGCGTCCCACCCCCCCGGCATTTTATTAATGGTTGTTGTGGCTTTGGTCCTGAGGCTCAGCGGCCACTCGTTTCTGACGCCATTCGACGCCGGGATCACTATCGGCCCCATCACGCTGTTGCCCAACATGGTGGTGTTGTTGGCTATGTCTTGCGGCTGGTATGGCCTCGCTGGCGGGCCTAGAGAGTGACTGCGCACCAGGCGATGGGAATCAGCAGCTGCTGAAGGTTGTGAGGAAGACGGCCCATGTTTCGGCTGGAGGATGCTGCTGTTGCGAGAAGGTTGCTCGCCCTCGGGTTGTCCCCCTACTGCCACTGCATGTGTTTCTTCGTCCTGCGAACCGCCAGCTGGCGTCTTGCCCTCCTCCTCTTGCTTGTCCCAAGCGTGGCGCCAAGAGGCGAGGTTTTGGGAGATCCATGTCTTGATTTGCCCCTTCTTGTTCCAACCATCTAACCACTTATTCTCACCTGCGTCAACCGACTGCAAATCCCAGCCAAGGCCCTTGAGCAGCTCGAAGCCGGGATCCGCCGTCTCAAGCCGGCTCTGGATTTCTAACTTCTCTTCGCCTGTGGCTTCTTGGTAGAATCGGTACAGCTGGCGTGCTCGGAGTGAGCGGTCGGTAGGCATCGCGTCTCGGGGTCGGTGCTGGGAAGCCAGAGCAAAGGCACTACCTAGATGTTTTATGCCCAGTGTTAGCCAAGATATCTAGACCAACACACGTATTAAAGCGAGCGTGCGTAGGAGTATGTGAGAGGGGAATTCCTTGCTTGCGTCTTCGGTAACAATCCGTGTGTTCTGATTCCACCGACCATGCGCGAAAACTGTCTGTTGATGATGTCAATACCAGGGGTAACGAAGCCGCCGTTTGCGCTAGCGGCGATCTGGTGCCTGGGGCGCTGGGTAGACGGAGGCTAATCAATTGATGTCTGGGAGAAGAGTATGTAGAGATACAGACCGCTGAGGAACTCGCGAGGTTTGCTGTTAGCCTTGTTGTTGTGACGGGAGGATCTCTTGTCTTATGACTTTGAGAGAAGGGGGGGGGGGGGATGCACCAGAAGAGAAACTGACAACATTCTAGAATCACGGGTGTAGAAACGGTATGGATAAAGTGCGACTTTTGCAGATAAAGGCGGGGGGACAAAGAAAACGTAGGACTGTGTGATAACTGACGGTGTCTTGGATGCGGCAGTGATACATGACAAAGAAAGACGACGTCGACGGCGACTCATTCGTTCATGATGTGATCAGACAAATTGAGATAACAAGCTGAAACGAATGGAAGGAAACGTTGGACGAAAAGGTTAGGGTTAGACTAACAAATGACAGGGACGTCTCGGGAAGCTCCCTGCAATACCTAGACGGCACGGAAATGATGATGATGATGATGATGCTGATGACCAACGCAACAGACTGTAAGTCATTCCAAGGGTACATAAAGTAAACTATCTAGAAGTATAACAGGGGTTAATCTGTATACAGTGATAAGGTACATATATGATAGTTGACAGGAAGTCAGAGAAAGTGAACAGGATGCCAGTGTTACGCATCTTTTGCACCCTATCGGCCGTCATATGGCCGAAAAGGGGGAAGCCAAGTTCTCAGCACGGACATGACACGATGCTCGGGGAACAAAATGTTTATGGAAGTGGCCGAAATCACAGAAAGATATTTACACAAACAAACAACCGTCATCCATCTGTCCATCAAGACAGGCATGCGTGTCGTCAATCAGACAACCCCCTCCCGCTTACCACCCACCCCCTTGATTTCCAGGCGTGGGCGCAGAACTGGTCAACAGCTTCCAGCCGATGTTTGAGAGTTACAGTACCATTCTTGCCTAATTTCGGCTGCAGCTTTGTCAGGAACTCAACGCGCGCCGCATTGTCTAATAGCATATCGCTAACGACGTAGCTGGCGCGGATTGTGCGCTGAGCCAGTCCGTCCGCACAGTCATCACTGCCACCGCCATGAACATCACCCTTCTTCTTCTTCTTCTTGTTCCATGCGCATCTCGCCCAGAGGGGCTCCCGGACATGGTTCCCGCTCTTGAGGATGGCCGCCCGGAGGTTTCTGTTTGCCTGCGACCCTGCCTTTGCAGAAGACGCCTTCCCAGCGTCGCGGAGAGCCACATCAGTGGTTGAGAGGCCTAGGAACTCCAGGGGGCTCAGCACAAGGCTCGGGCTCTCTGGGTGCACCTCCCTGAGGGCGTGGAGGGCGTTGCAGATCTTGACCGTCGATGGCCTTTCCTGCTGCGGGATCATGCCGCCGCCGCCGCCGCCGCTGCCCGAGACGGTCACTGGCGATGGCTGGCGGGCAAAAGCCGTCAAAAGGATGCCGGCGAGGACTGCGCCGACTGTAGCGGCTACGAGGAGTTGGCGGACGAGTTGGCGGTTGGACGACGACATGTTTGGTAATGATGCGAGCTGACGTTTATGTTGCGTCCGAGACTGTAACCCTAAGCTTGTTTTTTTGTTTTTTTTCTTCCAATGCATGCGGTTTTATCTAGCAGCTTTTGGTGTAATGTTCAGGCGGAATCTATCTGGCTGGCTGGAGGAGAAGAGACTTGCGGAGTCGTGGAGTTGATTTACATGTCTTATACTCGCCAGGTTTCTCCTCTCCTCTCCTCGTGTCGGTATTTCCAAGCCCCGGTTGACTGACTGTTGACTCTGTGCTCAGTAGTTAGTTACCTAGCCAGATACTACGAGAAGCTGCTGTTACCGATACGACCGGGCCATCCGAAACCAGCAAATTATGTGTGCGATATATCACAGCGGCCCAGGCGACGATGAAGCTGATCGGTACCAGACTGTCGCAGTGGAGGCAGGATATCACATAATGTGATACCTTAGATCTAGAGCCAGGAACAGTGATGCAGGCACGGCAGGCATTCTCTGTCTGGTCAAATGGGGTTGCGACAGACAAGCGACAGACAAAGGGCCGACATTCTGGTACATTCCCACCTTGTTGGTAATTACGAGCTGTGATAATGACGGGTCAGGTTTGGCGCGACTATGAGGTGTGATAATACCGAAATAATTGGTCACTGCTCTTATCTCTCGTTCTCTCCGTCAAAGAAGCCAGCCACTTCAGGTCCCGTTTCCAGTAGCACATGAGTCGTTTTGTTTTTTGTCTTGCTTTAACCAAGCACGCTCTCCTTTATATAACAGACATGGACATAAAACCTCCTCTCCTCGGTCACTAGCCGCTACCTCTCGGCCAACTTGTCTCAACCACCCTCTTCTACTCTTACTGCTTGTCGCAACCACCCTCCATCGCTTCCCGATCTGCTTCATCTTGCCCATTTCCACAAAACAAAAACAATGCCCGTCAAACCGGAAGAACTCAGCAGGGCCGCTGCCGAGGCGGCAGTTCATCTTGAAAGAGAGGCCCAGAGGCGGCAAAGACGGGAAAGGAGACGAGACCAACAACCGCACGAGGGACGAGCCGGCCGAAATGACGGCGACAGGACTCGCAGATCACCGCGGTCTCCCGCGTCTTCTCCCGGGGGAGCAAGCGATGAGGCGTCTGAAACCAGCCGCACACAGTTGGTGCTCAAGACATGCGTCATCGTCTTCAAGTGCCTGCTGTGGCCGTGCAGGATTGTGAAAGGCGTCCTGTGTAGGAAATGGGTCCTGGTCCCCGCTACTATTGCCGCCTGCGTGTGGTTTGCCGCGCTCTTCGTCGAGGGGATGTTGATATCGGCGGCGGAACTCGCAACGACTCTACACCTCGGCTGGCTCCTTTCTGCCGCGGGCTTCCAGACCCCAGTGGCCCGGACGGCAAACAACCCGGCCGCCGTCCCGCACTCGACGGGCCAGGTTCAGGGCCAGGGCTATGGAGCAGACTTGGCGGTCAGGGACTCGGACTACTTGGGCCAGGTCCGAGACATGTCGTCCAACATCCAGTACCTGTCCCAGATCCAGGTCTATAGCCAGGTCATGTCGCCCGTCGCCCGTTTTATCAGCGATTCATTCCGGACGTTTATCAACTCTAGTAGGCAGACTAGCTTCACAGCTATTAATGCTGCCGCTGACAACCTGGGAGAGGAGTGGAGCCAGTTCTGGAGCGGCATCAGCAAGCGCGTCAACACGCTCTCGGAGCAGAACGACCAATACAAAAGGCACGTGTCGATAAACCAGGCTGGACAGTACCGACAGGCTCGCCTCCTCCTCCGCCGCATCCAGGCCAGCTCGACCCTCTCGGGGGGTCAGGACAATTTGAACGGGCTCAGCTGGATGAGTCCAAGAAGCTGGCCCACAGGGGTTCCCAGGTACCTCTGGGCCGAGCTTGTGAAGTCATGGAAGCTGGTGGCCGGGCAAATATGGGTGTCGACGGAGCAAAAGGCCCTCACGGGGTACGCCAAGACGCTGGCGAGCCTGATCGAGAGCAGCAAGGCGTCAGGCGTCCACCTAGCTTCTATATTCTCGGACGAGGCTTCTTTATCCTCGGACGAGGGCAACGACTCGAGGGCCAGGCCACCGCTCCACTTGACACTCTGCGAAGTGGAGCGTTTCTTTCAGGAGGCATTAGACGCCTGCGATTGGAAGATAAAGGACCACCTCCTGGAGATGGACGGCGCGAGGACTGCCGCCGCCGACGCCGACGCCGATGTCGACATGACAACGAAGACGACGACGGCGACGATGACGAGCTACGGCGAGTACTCCCTTGCTGCCACGCACCTGACGGGCTACCAGTCTGCCGGGGCGGTGCTATGCGTCGGGGGCATGGACACTTGGGAAGTCGTCGGGAGGATGTCTGATGCCGCGAGCGGGTGGGTGCAGACGCTCGACAGGGTGGCGGAAAATGTCGACTGGATCCTTGAGAGGCTGGAGAGTAAGCCGATGAAGGATTCCGAGACGGGTGAGGCCGAGGCCGAGCTCGTCCACTACATCGGACGATATATGGAGGCCTTGGAAGCGTTTGTTTCGTGAGAGGGTGGGCTTGTTTGGGGGGGGGGGGGTTTGGGGGTTTGTCATGTAGATAGTGGTTGGTTTTTTGCTTTTGATGTTATCACCATCTCATTGTTGTCAATTGTCCGTCTTTGAATTCCAAGGGTAACTATAACAAGGTTTTGATCAAATTATCTCCGTACTATGTATTACCTCCAACCTACCTTGAATCACTTAAATCCGATTGACGTAACCTTTGCGCCACACAGGGACAAACAATAGCAGAAATACACAGGGTAAATACCCGCTACCATACGGAGTATGTGGAGGAGCAACGATATCGCCATGAAATGTGGTGGTATTGCTGATGTGACTTGAGGAAAAGAGGCTGCTGGCTGGGCAGGGTGAAGAAGCTGGCCATGGGCAGTCAGTGGTCACGTGGCCACTGCCAACAGATTAGGTGAAGCCTTTCGGCAGGGTGAACCAGCAGTGTTTTGTTGATATCTGCTGAAGGCTCAAGAAGGGAAAAGGAAAGGTGAAGTATCCGGCAGTTGGAAGGAGGAAGTGGGCTGCCGGGTTGCCCGGCAGCCTAGCTCTTCCGGACCCGTTGTGGCCTATATTCCAACACTGACAACTTTTCCTTATAGTGAAGAAGTGAAACTATATCTGTATCCGTATCTATGTCCGTGATCCATCCATCCGCATTATCATCATCCCTCCATCCTTGTCAGGCCCTCGGGGTCAGCGGCCAGGCTGTTGCCAGCGGCCGGGCTGTGATGGGATGTTGATGAGCCGGCAGTTGGGCTGGCGGCCTAGCTGACGATGGGCCTTCTGGCAGCTCTTGAAGATGTGAAAATAATGAGCGGCAGGCTCTGCTTGGCAGAGGCCAAAGGTTGTGATGAGGGTGGTTACAAACAAGGGGTGATAGGTGGCAGGAGGAGGTAGAGACATATATATCTAGCTAAGATGGGTGAGTTTGAAGTAGGTAACTATTAAATACGTAAAACCATAGATTTATAAAGTCTCCCTGCTAGAATATGCAAACTTTAGATGGGGCTACTATAACGCTTTTTTACGCATAAATAAAAAAAAGTAGGTTTTAGACGCTGCTAAAGTAACAGACTATAGTAGGGGACCTCTGACAGTGCGAATTAACTTATAAGTGTTCGGGCTCGCTAAAATGGCTTTAAGACTAGGTGAGTTTATAGAAACATAACCGGGCTATAAGATGTGGTTATAATATTTACTGTGTAATATCATGTTGGTGGTTTATACTGCACTAGGCATGTGGTGTATCCGGTGTTAATAAGCTGTGCGTGGAGTGGAGAGCTGTCACTGCGCCCCGCCCCTGACCCGTTCCGCCATTCGATAGTCGCCGATTAGGTTTCAAGAGGCGGTATTAGTGGTGCGTGTGTGTGTGTGTGTGTGAGAGAGAGAGAGAGGGAACACTGGCTCTGTTTCTTGTGCTGCGGTCATGGCGGTTGTCGTGGCGTGGATGGCGATTATCGCGAGGGCGGCGGTCACTACAACGGTCACCCCAACGGTCGTCACGACGCCCATTCCGACGGAGTTGTTATCCTGGTGGTTGTTCCAACGTAGATGAGGACCCTGCAGAGAAGGACTTCGTATTCGGGTGTATATGTATTGCCTTTCCGCTAGACTTTGCTATTTTGTCTATTTTCCCACACGCAACTCTAACCACGGTGACAAATCACCTCCAAAAACGATAACATACTAGTTGTCTTGCCTCGCTAGCGTTTTGGCCTTAACTTGCCGCGATATGTCTAACATCAGTGCAAGCATCGGCTTCATCCTAGTCCCTAGCCCGCTTATGTATAAAGTCGGATTCGACAACGGAGTGGACAAGGCGCGTTTCCGAACGGCCTCAGCACGCCACCTTATGACCAGAAGCATGATGGCCACGGGAATACGGATTATTACAGACTTGACAGAACCCCTTATGGCATGAGCTCTTACGGATCAAGAGAAATGGGTCCTTACGCGAGCAAGAGCGAAGATGCAGGGGCAGGAGGTTGGGCCCAACGAGAGCAGGTGCTGCTACGAGACATTATAGGGAATACATATACGGCGACTAAAACCAAGCCATTCAGATTCAATCCCATCAATCCCCTCGAAGCAGGTCGGCCAAGAGTCTCATCGGTTCGTTGTAGACGTCGAGCTTTTCCCGCACCCGTTGCTCGAACGACAGATCCTCCTCGCTCATGGGCTCATCGTCCACCTGTTCCGGCCAGCCGGCCGCAGTGGTTGTGGTCGAGGAGGCTGTGGCGGCGGTGGCGAGCTCTCGGGACGCGAGGAGACGCATTGTCGAGGTGGCTTTCGCAGCCGCGGCCGCCGATTGGCTCTCGGCGAGGCGTTGGGCAGACTCGGCATGGAGGGCGGAAGCCTCAGCAGCCAGGTCGGCAGTGAAGAGGGTGCGGGCGACATGGACGACGATATTAGTACTTGAAGAAGAGACCCTAGCGCCGCCCCTGTTATCATCATCATTGTTGTTCTTGTTGCCATTATCCCTATCCTCCTGTCCGTCGCTATTCTTGCTGCCACCACCACCACCACCACCACCACTACTACTACCACTACTACCACCGATGTAGGCTGCTTCGTGGTCCCAGCCGCGACCTGTAGCGAGGCGTTGCACCCTGGTACGCTGCTTGTTGGCTTCGTCACAGGCGACGGTCATGGAGGCTGAGGCGCGTCCAAGGGAGCGGACAAGGGGGGTAAGCAGGTCGTTTTGCAGGTCGACGAGGCGTGCAGTACCTTGGCGGATTCTGATGCGACGTTCGGTGGCGATAGGCGCAGGCTGAGAACGCGGTATCTGCCACCACGGCCTGGAGGACACCTCGGGCGGTGACGGAGCGTCGTCTGCTTGCAGGCCAGAAACGGCGGAAACGTTGAGAGTACCAAGGAGGTCAAGCAGCTCGTCAATAGCGGTTGAAATCTCAACAACGTCTCGGACCAGGCTATTAAGGTGACTCTCGCCCGGCAGCAGCGCGTCATGGATCTCGTCAGCCTCGTCAAAGGGGTGCTGGTTGTTCGGGTACATCGGGGCGTTGTCAACATCAAGCGGGGGGCTGCGCAAGGCAGCAAAGCGGCGGGAAGACTGCTGCTTGCCCCAGGACTTGAAGTAGTTATTAATAGCAGCAGCTGGGTGGGAAGGTAATGAGGCTGAGAGATTCAAGAAGGACATATCGCAGGCAAAGTGCCAATCAGCAACCAAAACTGTAAGGTATGCGTCCACAGGCGCCGCCGGTGGAGTGCTGCAGAAGCGACACTGTTTCCATACGTCACGTTCAGGGTCCAAGAGGCCTTTGGCGTAGGCCAGGGGAAGGGAGGTAGCATCATAGCCAGCCTCAGCGGCAGTCTCAAGCATCCAGGCGGTAAAAAACAGCTTTGTATCGCTGTGGTATAGGCTGGCGGCTTTTAGGGCGCGGAGTGACCAGTGTAGCTTCGAGAGGCGATGTAAAATGTGCTGGCAGGTAAGCCTGATGTCGGCATAGAGGGTTGGTAGTGTTGTTGGGATAGGGTTATTATTATTATGCTTGCTTAGAACGAAGACGTCGCGGGACATACAACTCACGAGCTTTCCGAGCTCGCAGTCCAAACCAAGATCTGGGCCAGTGGCCATGACCTCAGCGATGTCAGCCTTGGCGGCCAGGTGAAGTCTCTCAAGCGACAAAATGTCCTCATAGAGAGAGAGAGGTTGGGTTGTCGGCACAGTGGCAATGTCCAGGACATAGGTTGCGTGAGGCAGTGATGGCAATGGATGGCTCGAGGGGAAGAAATGTTCAACATTTGATAGGTGGAGTTGATGGCCAAGGATGACACCGCCGGTAAGGACAGCGATAGTGTATAGTGCAATCAACAGCAGCCATATGACAAGACGAGGAGGGGTGTTGTTACTGCTACCGCTGGGGTCCGGGGCTATAGCAGTAGTTATTGCGTCGTCGAGTATGTGTAAGGAAACAGGGTCAGGGCTGGGCACGAATCCGTCATGGAAGCAGAGCTCGAAGCACTGCGTGTCTTGTGCATGGCCGCGGCTATCATCGTGTTGGTGGCGGTGGCGGTGGTTGTGGTCGTCGTCGACATGGTGGCTGTTGTCGTCGTCGTCGTCGTCGTCGACCTCGATGTCAAGGATGGGGAAGCGGATGGCAAAGCGGACGACGCTGAAGCAGTCGACGGGATGGGAGAAGGGATTGGATCGGGTACGGGCGTGAACTTTGACGTTGCGCATTGCCATTGTTGCAGAGGGACGGACGGCTGTTGTTTCGGCTGCGTTAACCTTTATCGGCGACGATGATGATGTGTTTATTCGATTGGGTTTGATGGAGAGAATTCGAGGGAACCTGTGTATGTGTCGGTCGGGTCATTGTAAGATGTGTCAACATTGTGTTGTTGTTGTTGTTGTTGCCTTGCAATGTTTGTTTGAGGTTGTTTGCCTGTTTGCTGCTGGAAGGAACAAATGACGTTGATTGGGATAAATGACAACGGACTGTATCACGATGGGCTCAAGCCGTTGTGGCTGATGACACTAGCCACATCATGTGTTATATCACCTGACCGTCCTTGGCACTTGTTTCTACATACAGCTGTATGTGCTGTAGAATTGGAACTCAATGTACAAAGCGGAGACGCCAGGAGAGACCCATTACGCCTTTTACTTTATCAAGAGTTTTGCCGTTGGTTTGTTGTTTAAGAAAGGTTGTTGGTGTGTGTGGAGGTGTCTTAGCCTCACGTCATGGCGGAACTAATAGAGGCCGAGATTGTGGTGGAACCGGATGACGCTCCTTTTTTGACGCTAAAGCGCCCGATTTGAGTAACGAAGCCGACCATTAAAATCTGAGCTACGACCCGACAAGAGGAAGGAATAGTGTAGGAACTAAAGAGAATAACCTGGAATATAACGTGACCAATATTAATTAAAGGAATAACAGAGCAAGCAAGTAAAATCAGACAAAGTAATAGTGGCGGTAGAGGAAGTAGTGGAAGCAGCGATAGTAGGGTAATACTCTAGAAGGCTTTAGAGTTGCTAGGTGAATCCTATAAAGAGTCCTAATGGCTAAAGGAGGCTCTTAAGCGGCAGATAGAGGTGGCATAGAAACAGGAAGAAATAATATATGACTTAAGCTTGAAGATAGATAAAACTATAAAACAGATAAATAAAGAACTAAAGTAATCCTATAAAGAACTAAAGCTGGTCTATAAGCAACTTAAAACGATAGTAATAAATGCTAACTTTCTATCTATACTATATACTAGTACTATATAATCAGCCCTATTATCCCAGCCGATAAATCTTTAAACGCTTTTATCTTTTAATATAACGCTGTCTAACCTCTTTAATACGTTGTACTATATAATCGATATATCTTATACTAAAAGTAAAGCTGCTAAGTAAATATTGGTTGGCTTAATCTAGACGATAATAGAGAGCTAAATCTATGTTGGAGAAGGTGATATTGTGTCTTGGTAGTGCTAAGTAGTAATAAAAGACCTTAGGAACCCTTATTAAATTAGGATTACTTATAGGGATGACAATAAACGTGTGATAGTGAAATAAGTGGTAGAAGTAAACCTGGCATTAAGGGCCTAGGTCCTTTAAGATAATATTTACCTAATCTAAGTGGACAGCGTTAATTGTATAGCAGTACTAAACAATAATAGAGATATGTGCGCTGGAGCAGCGGAAGCTTTTGGCTTAGAGAACGATGTCTCGGTTGTGAAGATAGTATGGCTGAGTGACAGAAGCGTTGTGAAGGCGTACGGTTTAATAGTGGTATATCTTAGGAAAGCAGCAGATATATATAGACTGCTTAGTAAAGGCTTCTTTTATACTAGAGGGGAATCTAGCTATACTAGGCCCTTTAAGAGCCAAGAATATCTAAAATAGTGCTATAACTATCAGGAGATTACTAACTATAAGGCCTATTAATATAATAAACCTAAGGTATATATAAGATATATTATAGAGGGGTATAGCTATTATAAGTATAGTATAACGATTTTAAAATACGTTTATATAAAGGGCTATATAAGTCGTTTAGCTATAACTATAGGAGACTCTTCTCTACTAGATATAAGTAAAAGATTCTAAATACTATAACTTAATATAATAAAACAAGGCAAGATATATAAAAGCTTAATAAATAATAAGTCGGTTTAGGATATAATAGTACTAGCGATCTAGAAGCTATAGGTAAGGGTTATCTAAGGCTGTCTCCTTATAACCCTAATAAGGTATTAGAGGTAGATAAAGATAGTCCTATTAGTGTGTAGAGAGGATAGGTAGGTAATTAGGAGTATATTATAGGTAAATAAGGGAGTAGAGGTAGAGTAGATATAGCTAGAGTTACCTAATGTAACGGTGGCAGTTATCTAGCTGGAGGAGCGGCTGGTAGTAGTAGTATTAGTGTATATACCAAGAGGTGAAAGCTATACCCTCTAGAATATATATAACAACTTATAATAAATCGTGATGGATACTAGATAATATATAGATAGAATAATAGATATAGTTATTACTGGCAACTTTAACCGGTATAACTAGCTTTAGGGAGAAGACAAGATATCGATGGTTAGGTAGGGTGAGGTAGACCTGATTATTAACCTTATAAACAAGTTCAGCCTTAGCAGTCTGCTACTATAGGGTATAAAGACGTGGTAGAGAGGAGAATACTAATTAACGATCGATCTTATCTTAACGTCTAAAGGACTAATAAACTTGCTAATTAAGTATATAATATATAAGATGGATTATAGGTTAGATTATAGGGCTATTAAGACGGTTTTTAATATCTTAATCCCTATATTAATACTATAGGAGTTTCTGTTCTTTAAGAATATACTGTGGAAAGAGATTAAGGCTAGGATTAAGAAAGTATTAGAAATAACAGCTTATAAAGAAATAATGTAATAAAAGATAGATAGACTGATAGCGGTGGTAATAGAGGCGATTTATACCTTAACACTAAAGGCTAAGCCGTTGCTATACTCTAAATAGTGGTGGATAACTGACCTAATGTAGCTTTATTAGATCTATATATACTAAAGAAACTAAGTATGTTTAGAAAGATAAGTGGGACCGGCTAAGGCAGACTTAGAAGAAAAGGTAAAGGCAGTATTGAAATAGTACTATAATACGATCCGTTAGTAAAAGAGAAAGTATTAAAATAAGTTTCTAGTGGATAATAATAATATATAGAAGACTAATAAGTACCTAAAAGCAGGCGATAAGGAGGCTTTTGGTAAGGTGCTATAGCTGGTTAGGATAGATAAAATAACGATAAAAAACTATATAGAATAAGCAGAAGAACTACTTGCTATCTTCTTTTCTGTCCTCTCTAAAGATATTGATAAGGAGGGTGATAGACTATAGAGAGCTATAGTAGAGATGCCGCCTATTATAATGGAAGAAGTGGAACGCTAGCTGTTTATAATAAAGTTGTGGAAGGCTTTTAGAGAAGACAGGCTTCTAGCGGTGGTCTAGAAGTAGATCTAGCCAGTGGTATAGGACCAGGTGCTGTTAATCTTTTAGGTATTATTACAAGAAGAAATATTACCCTACTAGTAGAGATATATAAAGATTATACTATTTAAGAAACTAGGTAAAGATAATTATATATTGGTAAAGGTATAGCGACTAATCTTACTGTTGGCTATACTAGGTAAGGTATTAGAGTCAGTGGTAGCAGAAAGGATATTATATATAGTTAAATCCTATAGTTTATTATTAATAAATCACTTTAGAGTTAGGAAATAATAATTCGCTAAGTAAGCGTTTTTACTTTTTTAAAAGTAGGTTTATATAGTATAGTAAGGCTATTATATTCTCAGCCTTATTAGCTTTAATATAAAAGGAGTATATAACGGTGTATATAAGGAAAGATTGGTCTAAAGAATAAAAGCGTAAGGTATCCTAAAGGACTTGCTTTAGTGGGTGTCGGCTTTTTGTTTTGACCGTATAGTAATAATCTAAATTAACAGGCAGTCGTCTGAATCGTAAAGCCTACTATAAGCAGGCCTTCCCTAGGGGTCACTATTATCTCTAATATTATTTCTTTTTTTTAATATAGATCTAGTATAGAGATATATTAATAATAATAGAGGAGTAATAGCCTTTATTAATAACTTTACGGTGTAGGTTATAGGGGAAACGGCTAAAGATAACTATAAAGGTATTAAATCTATTATATAAGATATTATTAACTAGGAAAGGAGGAGCGGTATAACGTTTAAGGTAGAGAAGACGGCTATTATCCACTTTACTTATAATAACTATAAATCTAACCTGGAAGTATACTTAATTAAAGGACGGCCTATTTAGCTAAAGAATTATATTAAGATCCTGGGAGTTATTATAGATACTTAACTTAAGTATAAGGAATATATAGTAAGAGCTTTATTAAAGGGCCTTAAGGCAGCACTGGAGCTTTAGCGACTTAGGGGTCTATTGCTAGCGACAGCGTAACAGCTGTTTATAGTAATAGTTATACCGGTAGTAGACTATACTTTAAATATATAGATACACCGGTATAAGGATAAACTTATAGGACTAATTAATAGAGTATAGAGGGTATCGGTTAAGGCGGTTATTAGTATCTTTCTTATAGTTGTAGTGAATATAGCAGAAGCTAAGGCCTATATACCTATAGCGAAAGAGCGGTTCTAGAGGAAAGCAGTTAAGATATAGATAGATATCTATATGCTACCAGATATAAATCCACTCTATAGGATAATATTAAGATATAAAAGTTCTAGACTACCTACCGCTTGCTGTTGTTTTAAGTGGCTAAAGCCCTAAAAGATATACCGATAGAAAGGGTTAAGACTGTTAATACGCTTATACTGCTACTATAGGAAGACAGACTTGAAGTCAAAATCGGTAAAAAAGAGACAAGAGTAATAGATATAACAAGCATGGTCTATATGGCGGTTAGCAGCTTAGTAAGAGGGGGGATAGTAGGTGTTGGCGGTGCTATTTAGAAACAGCTAAGGTTGTAAGTCGACCCTAAATTAGAGTATTTCTTTTTTATATTAGGCTTAAGTTTAGAATAGAATCCCTATAGTGTAGAACTGGTAGTAATGGTATATATGTTAAGGCGATCACTATAAGGGGTTATAGGGGAGAGGGTTATAGTGGTAACAAGCAATAAAGGTGTAGTGCTCTCACTTAAACAGCCCCTCTAGTAATCCGGATAAGTATATATATATAGTGTATATAACTTGGTAGAGGAACTTTAAAAGGACAATAATATTATTACGGTATAGTGGATAGCAGTAAGTAAGGGAGATGAACTGCTCTAGTAAGCAAAGAGACAAGCGTGTGATGTGACCAAAGACGGTGCTACCCCACAAGTATAGTTCCTGATGATGAAGTCAACGACGCTTAATGTGGCACAAGTAAAAGTTTCATAAGAATATGTGCTGTCTGAAAATATTGGATGATTTTCCAAAAGAATCGATAAAGCGTTGCCAGGAAAATATACCTGTTAGCTGTATGACCAGCTTATTTGGAAAGAAGCGACTACTTTTGCACAGCTTAGAACCGGAATGGCTAGACTAAACTACTATTTATATCGGATCAATATAGCACCCTTAGGTGTATGTAGATGTGGACAGGCAGCAGAAACGGTGGAGCATTTTCTATTCTAATGTATTAGGTAGATAACGTTCTGAACTAAGATACTCCAGTATACCGAGACGTATAGAAGCAATATATCCTTTTACCTAGGAGGCAAGGGCCCCTTAGATGATGAGAAGTGGAAGCTAAATATGTAAGCAGTTCAAGCAACTATACGATTTGTGATGGCAATAGGCCGTCTAGACGCAAGGTGACGAGAAACGGGATTGGAGGACCCCCCAACACACCAAAACCGACATAACCCTAACCAACTACCAACCTATGCTATAAACAGCAGGCACCGCTTCAGCCGCTATAGATAGGACGTTAAACACTTAGAGAATAGGCTCCAAGATGGCATGCTAATAATAAACTACACCATGGGAATCCGTAGTGAGGAGGCAGAATCGGAGGAGTAAGCCGGAAATGGAAACAGCACTTATGGGCTTTCAGGAGACCAGGGCATAAAATCAGCATTGTACATGTAGTCTGCTTTAGTAGCCCTTTCGGCTTTGCCGCCGGGCGTAATAAATTGTGTGTGTGTATGTGCTGTATGTCCTAACTCGTGAGATTATTCTTAGGTATCGATAAGTCCCAGCTGGGATTACTAATACGCATCGAAATACTCTGGTGATGCACCAACAATTATTATCAACTATCTCTTCCTACTTATCCTATGCTAGTTAGGAAAATAGTTTGGAGTTGTGCTTCAGCGTACGGACAAAAAGTTAGGTTTTGGACGCTACATACTAGTGCAGCAGACTGTATCTCACCCCTCTGCAGGCTGATTGTTGGCCAACGTTTTCTACCTATTGTCATTGGCTTCACCACACTGGGTGAATGGTTTTCCGTCCGACCGGGTCAATGGCTTTTCCCCGGCTTGGAGAAATCTCGTACTAAGAGCCTGATCGATGACTGCGTTAAGAATTGAAATGTGCAATAAGAATTTCAAATGTTCAATAACACCAGCCACAAGTACCCCCTAAACTCAAATCGTGTCGCATTAGGCTTAAAACAGGAGGGTATATCATGATTACAGTTCTATCTTGCAGAACCTGACGTTATTGCACATGGGCCACGTACCTCAGGAAAAAGCGACTTTTTGCTATAAAATTATTGCTCATTTGCCTATTTCTCCACACAAATTCTTAACGCACTCAAAACTTAGTTTGAACTTGCAATAACGCTATCGCAGTTGCTAGCAGCAGTAGGCAATTGCTGGCAATAATGGGCAATTGCTGGCAATAGTGGGCAATTGCTAGCAATAGTGGCTGGGTAGGTGCTGGCAACAGGGGGCAGGCGCTGGCAACAGTGGGCAATAATGGGCAATAGTAGGAGGCAACTGGCAGTAGGTGGCGATAGGGGTCCTAGCAGTAGTACATGAGGGCTCCAAGAGAACAGCGTTGTTGTATGGTAATTAATATGCCGACCTGGCCTCTACTTCATGCACCATCAAGTCACGTAAGCATGTCTTGTTTCTAGTTTGATACCATAGTATTCGCACTGTGTTGATCGAGTATGAAAGAAGGCAATAATCCTATTTAATCCATCCCTCTAACACATCCCTCTAAACCACACCCCACCAACACACACCTGCGATCCCGACTTGTCACCATCCCCACGCTGCACTCTGTCTGGCCAGACCAGAGCACAATGTGGAGACAGTGACAGGTCACCGCCGCCCACTACCACCACCTCTCTCCTCTACCAAAATCTCTGCCAAGTTTCCCCTCTCTCTGTCTCTCCCAACCACGCACCTTGTGATAGGCGGTGGATTTAGGCAGTGTTTATGGCTGTGAGCCAAAAGAGTTGTTTTGTGCCATCTGCCCTACAGGGCCAGTAGGCCCGCGTGCAAGACGGCAAAGTGAAGGTATGGCTGTGAGCCAAAAGAGTTGTTTTGTGCCATCTGCCCTGCAAGACCGGCAGGTCCGCGTGCAAGACGGCAAAGTGGTTGGTTGTGTAAAGTTGTTTTGTGGGATGATGATGATGATTGTGCTTAACGCGTTGTTTTGTGGGAGAGACAGGAGAGAGGTTTTCCTTTGTTTTTGGTGATGACCATGAGCCATAAACAGGCGGCTGAAAGACTGGGCTCGAAGAGGCAGTTTCCGTCTTGCAGCCTGAAGAGAGTTGTTTTGTAGTTGCCAACTGCCCTGCGAAGCCGTGTGGCCTACAGGCACGATGACGAGGAGGTTTATGTGGTTGTTTTGCGGGAGAGACAGGAGAGAAGTAGGGAGAAGCTCACTTATGGCTGGAAGCCACAAGTGAGTTGTGATGGCTAGAAGCCGAAATTGTGGTGTAATGGCTGGAAGTATGGTGAGTACTGTGTGCCCGTGCAATCCAACGGGGGACGGATCCATACCTTGGTGATGGATATGAGCCAGAAATATAGGGTGTGGCTAGGAGCCAGAAGTGCTTTGTGATAGCTAGAAGCATGGTTAATATTACGTACTGATACAACCTGATAGGGGACGATTTCGTACCTTGATGACAGCTGGAAACTAGACTGGAAGCCAAGAGTAGAGGTGTGACAGTCGCGATCGCCAGTGAGGTCCCCCCCCTTCAGGTCAGCAAGTGCAGGCGTCCCCGCAAATGCAAAGCTGGGAGGGAGGACATAGTAGGGAGTGAGTGCGGCATTCGCCAGTCGTTTCTTTCTTGTGTGATCCCCCCCAATAGGATAGAATGGCAGAAGAACAACAAAACTAGAGGAGAAAGGTGTGTGCCTGGGGGGCAACGAGGGGGATGCATTGGTTAAGTAAAGCAGAACCCATCCTTGAATAAGTGCGTTACCCTACGTCAACAGGAGGTCGTCTCTCATCCCCAGGTGTTCGTCTTGCTTCCAAGGCAGGCGTTCGCAGCAGGTGTTCGTCTCGCCAGTAGCCATGGTTCATCAGATGTAGGCTGCAAGTTGCATGCAGCTGCCCTCACTGCGTCTTGAAAACCCACTGGAACCTGATGATGCCCTGTGCGTGGGCAGTCCATCACCCGGAGGTGAGTCTGGAATGTCTTTCGACCTCCTGCAACTCGTCTATGCTGTAGGTACCTACGCTATGTATAATCTATGTGTAGCTGCTTAGCGGCCGTTCAGTCAGTCTCTCGGACTGTCTGTTAGTCTATACACTTATGTCGTGTTTGCAACCTTTGTCGCCGTCTTGTTGCGCAATGGTTCTTGGGCCGGTCTAGATAGTCTGTGCAAATACCTCCCTCCTCCTAGGCCTAGGTATGCATGACTGTGCAGGCCACCACAGACCGTTCGTCCATCCGACAGGAGATAGGTAATATGTACCATTTACAGGCTGCATTTAACATGTCAGCCACATCTGTGGCGCTGTGGCTAACGCAGCAAGTGGGCGGCTGGCTGGAGGCCGTAGGCCACGTAACCCACAGGCCCCTCAACATCATGTGTTAAGAATTGGTAGCAGGTAGAATGCCGGTGCATTTTTGGTCGGCGGCCAGTGATGTAAGCCTATTTTGGAAATCAGTTATATCAGCACCAGCTGAAAATCGCCCACAACAACATTCTGACTTATCTAGCTAAGTGGCGATGGTGTAGCAGCTGTGGCGATAGTGTGGCAGTGGTGGCAGCTGTGGCTGCCGTGGCGGTGGTGGCAGTACCTTCCAAAATAGGTTTACATTACTGCCAGCCGACCAAAAGTGCACCGGTATTCTACCCGCTACCTTAAGAATTAACACATGCTAGCCACATCTGTGGCGCTGTGGCAGGTCAACTACGCCCCGCTGTTATGTAATGGCATTTGTCGGCAGCAATGCTGCCGCCAATTGCTGCCGTCAATTACTGCCGCCAATCGCTCCTGTGACCCCGCCGCCGCCACCTGGTCCACATTATTGAGGCTGTGGGTGTGGCTTGTTGTCCATGCAAATGAAGGTATCGTGATAACATCAATCAATCGGCCCCATGCTTAGTGCCCCCACCATCACCACCGCAGACATGGAAGAATACGAAGCCACCGACGCGTTCATTCTATCACTCTTTCACTAAACTCGGATTATTAGCCTTCGTCGCCGTCTCCTTCAGCCGCGACCATACACAGACGTGTTGTCCTACCATCAAACACAAAAAGAAAATCGAACCTCAAAAGAAAGACATAACAAGCCATTGGCCTTCCCTCCCCAAGTCCGACATCGCGACTCATCCTCTACCCCCGTTTCCGCCTCGGCCGCGGTTGCGCTGCCGTCGTTGGTGGCCAATCCGTGCCTGCCCCTCCCCGTGTTCGCCACCGCCGCCGCCGCCGCCGCCGCCGCCTCCTTCGCCCAGCTCATTGCCTGCCTGTTCAAGCTCCTGCTCATACATCTGGATCTGGTTCAGCAGCTGTGTCATGGTGGAGGACGCATTTGAACACTCCGCTCGGTACTTCTGTGCCTCCCGCGCCGCCGCCTGATACAGCTTGTTTTGCTCTTTATAGTACATGGCCTCAATTGCAAACTGGTTCCGCAGCTTTCGAATCTCCTGCTTCGACTTGTTGTCGTATTCAACAGATTTTTCGTCATGGTTTAGGTGGTGGTGGTGGTCGTCGTCGTTATTGCCGTCGCCTTCAGCAAATATGTCACCCACTCGCAGGGACTGGGTTGCGGCGGCGGGGTGCTGCTGTTGTTGATTGCAGTTGTTGAGAAGAATCTCCCGCGCCCCGTTGGCCAGATCCCTCTGATTCCACTCATACTGCTCGTACGATTCCTTGGTCGCCTCCATCATGTTCATCAAGAGCTCCGATGGCACCCGGCCCTCGCTTGACTGAGAAATCGATGGAAACCGAACATCTGGCGCCGCTAGCCTCTGTGGAGGAATCGGGCTTCTGGCCAGCCCCCGCTCCGGGGTTCTCATGATCGGTGGAGGCGACGCGGTCCCAGAAAATGCCGTGCCGTGCGTGCTCGTGACGCTGCTTGCGCGATGCTGACTCTTTTGTTTCAACTCCTTACACCAATCCATGTACTTGGGCTGGAGAGAATCCGGTAGGGTCTGGAACGTCTTATGCAGTGTGACATTCTCAAACAGGGCATCCAGCTGAGACTTGTCCATGGTGTGTGGCGGCGGGACATAGGCTTGTCGGTTCTGGGATTTGTGCTTGTTTGTGGCTTAGTACTGACGATGACTTCAGCAAGAAAATGGTGGGCAGGAAGAGAGAAGTAGAGAATGAGAGAATGATACAGGGAGAGAAAGAGAGACGTTGTGTGTTTGTGTGCGTGTGTGTTAGAGGTAAGCCAACAGGCTGCAGCATGGAGTGTGCGCGTCTTGACTTGTCAAGCAAACGGGGAAATGAGACTTGAGGTCCAATCTGCCTCCGGCCGGTAACGACTGGCGATGAACGGAAGAAATAATCTCCTGCAGATTGATATCAGATATCTTGCCGGACACACGGCCAAAACCCGCCCCATCTTCCTCTTTCCTCTTTCTTCACCCCGCCATCAACCAACCACCCGGCCACCATGTCTGATATCTGCGACGACCATCTTCTGCTTCCTCCTCGTGAGCCGGCTGTTCCTCAAAACGACGAGAATGAATCACCTGTAGGCTCGACAGTTCTCTTTCACCCCCCTCCTCCCAATCTCGCTCGAATTCTTACACTTGCCTGTTTGCTGACTGCTTCTCCCAATCTCCCGAGCCAGGACCGACTCTCGTTCATTTTCCGTACACGTACCCTTGCCGAGCTCCTTTCGGTTTCGAAATACGACAAGGTCTTATGGTGGCCGTCCGATAAGATCTTGATCAAATCTTTCCTTGCCTTCTACCGCCTAAGCCCATCTGAGATCAAAGGCCTCAAGGGGGCTCCCTCAACCAAGACCATACGCTGCCAGGTTGATGCTGCTGGCCCGAGGCAACGTCCTGGCCAGGATCCTGACCTCCACCAGCTTGCTGCCTGGATGAACGTAGACCTTCCATCCCTATCACACAACGAGTGGGCTGCGATTAGTGGAAAAGTAGTATCTAGCCTTGAGTATACTATTGGTAAGGTTGCCAAGGAGCATTGTCTTGTGAAATACTGGGATGCTGAGCTTGAGGCCTATCGTTTGCGCTGGCCTGACGAGCTGCGACGTACCTGGTTTCATCCGCACTGGAAAGGCGATACGGGCTCATATCTGCTGCTGCCGCCGCCGCCGCCGCAACCGCGAGAGGCACAAGCCCAGCAAGACCAAGGCCGGGAACCCAACGGTGACGATGCCGCAGGCCGAGATCAACCACACACCGCCGCCGATACCAGCACCGCTCGAGGTCCTGCTCTGCTGTCGACGCCGCCCCTCAGTCCTCTCTCGACATGGCCACAGCACCAGGTCAATCCCAGCCGGGCGCGACCAGCATCTCAGCACCGGCCGCTCGTGCTGCTGACGCCGCCAGCCCGGAGTCCCACGGGCCACCAGGCTCGTCCACCCTGTTCGGGCATCTTTCCCCTCACGCCTCCGGGCAGTCAGCAGGCGAGCCGTGATGACAGTGATGATAACGGTCGTGATCGGAGGTGGGGTACGGTGGTCTACGGCACGCCCTCAAGGCCCTCGTCGCGTCCCAGAAACAGTCTACCTCTGCCGCCGTCCCCGCCGCCGCCACTGATACGCCCGTTGTCACAGCAAGCAGCACAAGGCTCCCTTACCCCATCGCGGCAACGTCGGTTGCCATTACCGGCCCCGTCGGCGGTGGTGGCCAAACGGTGGCGGTAGAGGCCTTGAACAACGCCATGCTCCGCTACAACACGGCCACCCAGGAGCTCGTCAACATCTCTATCAACGAAATGACGGCCCGGTCGAACCTCCATCAGGCCCTATTCCGGTACTCGACAAGCGGATGCGGGGGGGGTCCTAAACGGGCCCTCACGCCTCAGCAGCGGGCCGACAGCGCCCGGGCCCTCGTCGTAAGCCTCGCGGCTGACACCGACGACAGTGAGGCCGCCTCTCGCCTTCCCATGCCAGATGAGGGCGACTTTGGCCCTCTGCGGCGGCTCGTCAAGCTCCATGCTCGGCGTCATCAGGTCGTGACGGAGATGCGGCGCCTCGAGGTCTTGGTCCGCCTGGGGCTTAGGCACTCGTCTCTGGCGGGTGATAGTGTCAACGCCAAGGCCTGGCGTCACCTCATCATTGGGGCTTGGGAGCCTGATATGCCATGGCTTGGTGTGATGTATTAGGTGGTGGGATGGATCATGCATGGGTGTTGCTTGCGGCGGGTGGTAAAATTTGTTCAGCTGAGATGGAACGACGACGGGCAAGTGGATATCACATGACTGTACCTGGTAGGTGTACCTGCTTACTCACCCGGGGTGAGTAAGCACGTACATCTCTCCGTACTCTCGGCCCTTGCCCGTAGGTACGTGCTCGCAGAGGTGGAGTGGGCCTAGGTACGTACCCGAGTGGGACGCGTGACGCGTTGCGTGAGCGCACCAACTGCTAGCGCACCCGCTCATCTGTGTCGAAGCTGACGATCAGCGAATACCTGGTGTTGTACGGAGTACTCAGTATTTTGGTTTTCAGCTTTTGGCTGATGGATAATATAAACCTCCGCCCCCACCTAGAAGAACTGATTCTGCCTTACTACACATGAATGCTGGTTTCTTGTGGGCGCGTGTCCTCGGAGCGACGCTAACTGCCCATTATGGTACCGACCATACTAAGGAGTGTATACGGTAGTGCTGCCTTTGGTGCGCTGCTGCCTGGCCGTTCCGCTGGACGGCACTGAGCAGAAGGGCGCTGAAGCAGCCTTACAGCACTGTAGCCGCTGTATGTCGGAACAACACTCCACTGTGACGGACACCACCAGCAGACATGGTTGGTTGGACGCGTTGTGATACATCAACGTCACATTCAGCAGGACTGGGTTCTATTGCCTGACGAGTTGAGCTGGCGACGACAAAGGAGAGGAGAAGCAGCTGGAAATAACGCGCGACCAGACGAGGCGGCGCATCGTCCTTTCCAACAGCAGCAGCCTCACAATCAGGTCAGGTCGCCCCTTCGGCCGGACGGGCTGGCTGGCTGGCTGTCTTTGTCACATCTCCTTTCATCGTCAGACTTGGACAATCCCCATCATCCTTCGCAACCTCTCCGTCGTCGTTCGGCCCTACGCCCAACACTTCCGCCTCCTCGTTCGGCATCTCGATAACCCCCTTCCTTGCACGCCGAGATACCCTGTTTGATCAACACCCCGACGTCTGCGATAGGACTGCTCGACGTGGTGGCGGGCCGGATGCGATGCACATCCTCAACGCGAGTCTGCACGCGCGACGCGGCGCGGCTTTGACCAAGGGACGACGATATATGTTTGAAACTTCCGACTCCCCGCTGCCGAAGTTGGAGGACGACGGCATAGGGTCGAGTTGGAAGTAACCCTAAGCCCCGCGAGAGGAGATTGCCAGTGGGGCAGGTAGAAGAGAACAGGCCGCGGTATCTCTCGACTGAGTCTCTTGCGATAGGAGGAGACACCGGACGAGAACCATTACAAATCTGTCGACATGACATTCCATGAAAAGATTGGCTTGCGGCAGGTGTTGCTTCCAGGACGGAATAGTAACGATAATGGGACTGTCGCCTTGCCGCATTCCTTGCCAAGCGCGACATGCACGGGCCACAAACCGCAGCACGAAAACCTGGTCATGACATGCATGTCACGACAGCTTCATTTCATGCCTGATAGGTGAGCAGTGAAGCACACCTCCCTTAGCAACATGCATACTTATGTCACTTACTCCGTATCCGTAATACTCACTGAATTCCCCACCTTGGAAAAGGAAAAACCATGACCATCATCATTGTTTATCTTCATCGTAACTTATGATTAGTCTCTTGCTTGCAAATGTCGTCTTACTCTCATCGTCTTACTCACCCATCACTGACCCATCGAGATCTTACATCATCGCCCCATCGAACAGATATCCACGGCCTTCATCCACCCGTCAAGTCCGAGAGTCTCGCGACCTTGGATTGTATATCGTCAGCAAGATCGACCCGCTTGCAGGTCTTGATGGAGACCTTGCGCGCTGTCGTCCCTATTAAGCTTTCCAGCACGTGGGCCGGACGACCATCGTCCACCCATGTCACCAACGCCTCCTTCGAAAGCCTGGCACGCGGTGCCTCGTCGCTCGCTCTCTCTATTTTTGCGCCCAAATATTTCAGCTTGGACCCCAGGGCACGCGTGGCTGTTTGGCTGCGTGGCTGTTTGGCTGCGTGGCTGCGTGGCTGTTTGGCTGTGTGGCTGCTTGGTCGCGTGGCGGGAAGGCAACGACGTATCGATGTTGTGCCGCGCTGAGAGGTACGTACCTCAAAACGGCCCAGTAGACTGGGCTCTTTTTTTTACAGTACAATAGTTACTGGGTCGTTTTCGCAATCGACCCACCAGGTATTATTACTCCCCATCGCAGGAGGCAGGCACGCTCGTGGTGGCCTTTCCCCCCAACATCATCACATCACATTAATCGCTACTTCCACCGCAGCCACAGGACAAAGAACAACAACAACAACAACACAATGACTCTCAGCCTTCCCTCTCTCCCCCGACATCATTCAGACGTCACGGCACGCAGTAGTCGAGGCTCAATCGGCAATGTCGCAAGCCTCAACAATTGACCATCAAACGCAGTTGCAACTCCAAGCACGCAACGCCCTCTATCGCACACTCTCCCAGCTAAACGGGCTCTGTAAGATTGAGTCGTCGTCGCCCTCAAGGCCTGAAGAAGAGTCGCAGTCGCATTTCCCATCCATTCACTCCATTTGGGCGCGGCTTCGTCAGGATTTCCAAACCGCCGCATCACGACAAGCCATCAATTCGCGCGACAATGATGCGATCCCGTCCTTCTGCGCCTTCGCCCTTGACGAGGTCCACCGCGATCTGCTAAAACTCGCTCTAAACCTCGAGTTTAAAGCGGACATCGTTCGCCTGTCCAAGTCTGTTGACATCGTTCATCGCCTAACCGCCGTCGCCTCTCGCTGGCAGGCCTCGCCGTCCATATTCTTCTTCCTCTTTGGCTACGACGCCGTCTGCCGCCGCATCTCCATCGACGCCCTCAATCAGCTCCTCAGGGACAAGCCCGACATCACTTTGTCCCAGCTCAACCGCGAGTTTGAACGTCACCGAACCAACTCACGCTCCGGCGTAGAGAACGATGATAAAAGACGCCTCAAGAACGCCATCACAACCCGTACGCAATCAACCCCGCCCCCTCCCCCCCAGCCAGTCCGTCCCTTGCCTTGCGCATTGATACCATTGCCCCGTCATGCTCCCGCCTTGTTTACACGCCGACCCTGACCTTCTCTGTCCAGTCTCCGCCACCGCCTGGGTGCCTCGCGGCCGACGCCAGCAGAACAAGGTAGCAAAATCCCAAGACGACAACACCGACGCCGACAGCGGTCCCGACTCGCCCCCACAATCTGTCCACCACCCCTCCTCTCCCGACGCCTCCATAGAAATTGGCCGAAAAGCATTCGACCCTCCGAGCCACGAGCCGATCGAGATGCAGGTTCACGACTCCCGGAGCACTGGCAATCGAGGTCCAACCACGGAGACCGGACAAGGCAGCGGCAAAGAACTCGCCAAACCCTCCTCGCCAGCCAGTCCCATACACGCCCGACCCAGAACGGCCCCCGCCTCAGCTACAGACGGGGACGCACGTACTTCGCGCCAGGTCTTCCCGGTTCCACCGCAAGTCGCCCAAAGAGCCTCCTCCCTCCCTGCCGGCAGCATCGACACGGGTTTTGATGACTCCCAGAACTTGGTAGGCGACATGAGCGACTCTGACGACGTAGCTTTGGCTGGTGACGAACCAAAAAAAGGAGACTGCAGCCACCTGTCGACTATCCTGGAAGTCTGCGAAGAGAGTGGCCTGTCTAGAGTGCTGGCCGTTCCAACGGGCCAGACCCCGGGTGGACTTGCTGCTGATCAATGCATGCCGATGCTCATCGCTGATCGCTTCAGCAACATCACGACACGCAGATCCCGTGCTCGTTCGGATATATCGGACGCGGCCGAGCACGGTCGGAAGAGAAAGTCATCGCACGAGGACGACAACAGCTCCCATGCCAAGAAAGGCCGATTTGGGTCAATGGATGGTGGTACAAGGGACGATACGGAAGATGCGCCAGATCAAAGCCATGATTACGCCGTCGTGAATGGAGCTGATTCGGATAGCCAAGAGAGCGTCGAGCTTGCCAGGTTCAACTCGACGGGTCCCGACGATCTATTCAGTGCCCTCTCTTCCCCCCGGAGGTTCGATTTGAGCGATATCGAAAAACCGGCAGTCGAGCACAAGCGGGAGGAAATTCTCATTGATGGCGATGGCGAGGAAGACGACGATGCTGACGACGAGGACGAGGAAGCCGGTCGGACCCCTCGGCCCAGCGCTTTACTGGTCACCCCGCAGTCTTTGAACACGATCCTCGACCCCTCGGCGTGGCTTGCCGATGACACGACGCAGTCCTGTCTGTCCATGCTTGTCCACTCCAGCCTTGAGCGATGGGCCGTCGTCGACTCCCATGTGACCAAGGAACAGAACTCGGGCAAGATTTACAATCACGTCCTCCGAGACATGGCGGCCGATTCCGTGTTGATGCCGTTGTACGTCGGCGGAAACCATTGGGTGACGGCCGTGCTGAGACAGGATCCCTCTGGGATTTTGCAAGCGGATGTGTATGACTCAATTCAGCGAGACGAGCCTTGCGCCGAGGTGTACCAGAGACTACATAGCTTCTGTCGGTCCTACTTCCCCGACGTAAGGCTGACGCGCGCGGCCGTCTCCGAAATGGCGTGTCCCCAGCAGCAGAACACCTCGGACTGCGGCGTCTTCATGGTGGCCGTTAGCGCCCATGTCGTTGCAGGCGTCGGTCTGCCGCGATGTCTCGACTCGCGACTCTGGAGATACATCATATACACCGTGGCGATGGCGTGCAACTCGGGTGGGGAAGTTGGCGCGTTGAACGAGGCCGCGGTAGCCTTCCGGAATGGCTACCTGGAGAGTGCCGAGTTGTCGATGCCGCGTGTGTCGGCTTCAGACCTGCCGGCCCCGGCATTGCCATCATCGGCCAACACGGTAACGACGTATTCGCTCGAGGAGGTCACGCAGCATGCCGATGCCATACGTCGATGGCACCAGCAGGCAGCGGACCACGTCCGTCGGGCGCGTGAGAAGAAGTCGGCCGGCTGGGATTCGGCGCTTCACCAAGCGATGCGGACTCGCGGCATATTTCTGACTCTGCGGGCCGCCGCCAAATCTGCTATCACAACTCTCGACATGGAGCGACGGCGCCACAAACTAACAGTCGACCGGTACGCCGGGGTGGCTGGGCGACCAATGAGGGCAAAAGCCGGCGATGAGGAGCAGGGTTTGTGGCGCGAGTTGCGAGGTATGGAAAAGCGGCAGGCAATGCTTGCAACATGCCACTCGGCATGGGACGCAGTGTGCGGGCTACTGGGTGAGGCTGTACATGTCTTGAGGGATCGGCTAGAGATGGGAGGAGAATGAAGCTCGACGAGAGGGCCGTGTTAATTACTTAGTAACGTGTCGAAACTGGTGCGTCTATACATACCCATCAGTGTTCACAACCTGCATAACTAGTCCTAGGCCATTGATGTGCTTGGTGATGGCTAATAATGCCTCGGGACGCAGTGACTGATTTGACCTGTGCCGCTATTACAGATTATACAGCGTAATACTGTCTGACATGGGCGTCTTAGATAGCTAGCTCCCTCTGCACACTGCTCTAACGGGAATCACCAAAAGCTACCCAAACACCCTGGCTGATGTCGGTACCTTGTGGGAAGATACTCCGCGCTGTGTGACGTTTGGCATGTTAGCAGTAATTGCGGCGTTGTTGCTATTATTGCTGTTGCTGTTACTACCACCAAGAATTTCCGACATCTTGGCCATTCCTATTTCTGCTGGGGGCGCCAAGCCGCACGCTGCCGCCACGCTCTTAGTCAAGAACAAGGTAATAGAGACAATAGGGAGCTCTGTGAAACATGTTTATCACCTAGGACAGGAAGAGCAACAGGACAGGCGTTAACGCGACGAGGGAGATGAAGAGGACAATAAAGAGGCGCGACAATACAACGAGCAATGAGAGGCCAAGTATCTTCTTAAGTACGCAGACGACGACGCCCTCTAACACGAATTCCAGACCTGGAACGATGCGCCCAGACTATATCTACATCTCGGTTGCTTTCTAGATGGTCTGCGTTGCTTTTCCTGGGTGCGTTTCCTCTATGACGCCCTGCAGTCTTAGTCTTCTTGCCTGTCTTTTGGCTGCCTATGCCCTTGTCTCGCTGCTGCTGCTGATGTTGCTGCACTTTCTCCTCCCTCACCCTGTGCCGTCTCGAAGCCTCTTATGGCTTTCTTGTAAGTGTCTTCGAAGCCCGGGCCGTCATCTGGTGTGAGTTTGCTCATGGAAAAGGCCGTAGGATGTGGATGCGGATGGACGAAGACGGCGAGATTTATGAGCAAGGGCGGGGAATTACAAAGAATTGTCAGAACAAGGGGTTATGTTATGAATCGGGGGTGAGAGGGGGCTCAAGTTCAAGGCTGGCGTTATATACATCAGGAACCACGCAAGGGGTTGGAATACTCTGTGGTCATGAAGCAGTCCTTCTTTTCTGAGGATTTCCACCTAGACAGACCTACAAGCTTTCCCCCCCTTCTTTTCACCACAACCTGTGTCTTGCCTCATGACGGACCAAGGTTGTCTCAGCCACTGATGGGAGGTTTTGTCTGGAGAAGAAATTCACTTCACTTGCGAGAAATGATGTAGGAAATGACAAAGGTCCTACCGCTTGGGTTGTGATACATGACATGCCTCCGCTTCTGGCTCATTCGCGGCCTTTGACCATCAGCCATTCGTGTTGACGTGGGTAGTCAGAAAGACCACTCAATACCGCCCTGTGAGAGATGTGCTTGTTTCCTCATTTCGTCCACCTGGCTGTCCGGGGTCCGTCACGATGCGCACAAACCCCATGATGGTCAAATGGATCGGACCAGCCATTCTGGCAATCGATCGAAACGCCCGAGATGCGCGTCGCTCAGCGGCATGGTTTCAACTGGGGTCTTGTTGGGGACATAACGGAGACTACTTGTTGTAGTGTGCGCTGAAAGTTGGCGCGTTAGCTCAGGTACATGTTCCTGATGTCCACATGTATGAGTGAGATACACGGCCTTCTTGAAAGGGGCCCATCTCTAGAAAGTGATTCAGCTGAATATTCATCTGTCTCCGATTCCGGCGAGGTGGCCATATAGTGCGAGTAAACCCCAGCTCTCGTGAAGCAGGTTCAACATGGATATCTGTCCCCCTATAGCCAAAGTTATTGACTATGGCTCGGAACGCCCCTCTGCTGGGCCAGTTTTTTGAGCTCCACCGCAATCTATCTGCAATTTGGATAATACGCCAGCCAATCATCCGGCGGTCTTTTCCCTCCATCGTGGCAGAGGTTGACCCAAGGCTGATATCTGGGTTAGGCTGTCCCAAGTTAATGCTTGGGTCAGTCTGCCTGTTTTCTAAGGTTTTGATTGTCTTGATGATGGATGCTAGGCCAGAGACAGTTTTAGTGTACCTAATGTTTGCCTTAAACAAGGCTACACAAACAGGAGGGTATTAACGTTTTACATACTGTAACAGGACGCTGACAGTGACGCCTGTCACAATAGACCTGGTCGTGTCAATCTAACCAATTGACCCAGCGACCCAAAAGGTCCACCAATGCTCGAGTGATCCTCACGAGCACTGCTGTCAACACCACCTATATGGCCTCTGGCCATGAGGGGAATTGCCTATGACACATACGCAGGACGCAGAGCTTAACTAATAGTAGCTACCTTAATATAAAATAACCTTTAACTATAGAGGCCTATTTTAGACGTTTACTATTAGTTTTAAGTTAACTAATAAGCTTTTAATATAGTTTAAGGTCTTTAGTAAAGTAGAGAAGAAGATATTAAGTTAAATAAGTATCTTTACTAACGCTAATAGCTTTAATACTAAAGATATTATAAATAATAATTAAGGTATTAAGAATCTCTTTTAAAATAACTCAACCCCCCTACTTCTGCACCACCCCCACTTCTGCACCACCATCATCACCATCACCACCACCACTATCACCACTTATTTCACCACCTCTGCCGCCCACCCATATGCAACTTTCGGCCTCGCTAGATAATTCGGATGCACTGGATTCATCCGGACTATCCATATCGCCGATATCCGGACTTTGCGCCCGCTGGATGTCCCAAATAGTGGCGAAGGTGCTGTTAGGCGATAGACGGACCTTCTTTCTCTTGCGCTGCCGTATATCATCCAACTGGCCCTCCAGCTGGTGGACCTTCTGCTCTAGAAGTGCCCTTCTAGATGCCTGTTCATCATACCCCTTTTGCACCTTTCTAGATAGGTGACGAATAGTATGGGTATCTAGCCCATCCTCTGCCAGCTGGGTTAACTGGCGTAGTTGATGCCGTAGTTCAGCAGATCGACGAGGTGTTGACCATGGGACGATAGATACGGATTCACCCCACTGCTGGCTGCTAGGCTGGTTAGTCTGCTGGCTGTTCTGCTGGCTGGATGATGCCTTTATTACTAACGAGTTAGATAGAGGTCGCTGTATGCATATTGGCCATAGTCCAGCTGACCTCCAGCCACTTCTAACGTTCTGGGCTGTTATAGATGCATCTCTAGCCCTTATATAACAGGCCAGAAATGCCCTTTTGCCAGCAACAGTTGAATCACTAACCCAGTCATCTAGATATCCAACCTCCCTTCGATAGGCGTGCTTTAATGGGCTGAAGACCGATATATCCAGTGGCTGGAGGACAGCAGAGGAGTGCGGCGGTAGATATAGTAGATATATCTTGTTCTGGAAGCATTCCCACATAAAGTCAGTAGATATATGGCTGTAATGCCCATCTAGAACCAGCAGTCTGGCTGCCTCTGGCTCACTAGGCATAGTGCCTGGGATAAAGACCTTCTTTAGCCACTCAAGGGCAGTCTTCTCAGTTGTCCAGCCATTATCCGTATATGTGAAGTGCCATCCTTCATATCCAGATAGGTTAGATGGGAACCACTGGGCCTGGACTGATTTGCCCTTATATATAACCAGTGGGCATAGGGACCTCCCATCAGCAGCCACACACTCGATGATAGATACCCATGCCCGGGATCCTGGCTGCTTTTTCTGGATATGCTGCGATGCTGCAGAGCCCAGCACTAGCCCATTAGATCCCCTGCCCTCCATAATGCCAGTCTCATCCATATTCCATCGGTTAGATGGATGGATTCCCTGGATGGCAGGGATATTAACCAGAAGATGGAAAAAACCCTGGATAACCTCGGAAGAATGGGCCTTCCATCGCCGGGCATCTATTGCCCTAGATCGCCTGGTCCTAAGTGATGGGTTTCGCCGCAGGAATCGCCCTATCCACTTCCTCCCTATGGGCTGCTGCCCATCGCCTAGCATACGCTCTGCTAGGCCCTTTAGTTGTTGATGGGTAGGGCCAGCGCCTAGGGCATCCTGGATTTGAACCCATTCAGATAGATATTGCTCTTGGGCCTGGGATAACCGCTGCATATGAATATAAGCAGTATCCTTTGATTGCATGCCGTGGAATCGATGTCGAAGAGTATGATAGGGAATTCCCCATCTACGAGCTGCCTGGCGGATAGAGCAAGTAGTATCTATATCTTGAAGTGCCCGTTGGAGCTCATCTTCAGTATATTGCTTCATGATGGGTTAAAGAAGGTATCCTGAAAAAATGGCGTTATTTGGCGATATATAGCAATTGTTATAATAGTTTGAAAAAGGTAGTGGTGTTGATGAAGGAGGAGAAATGCGGGATTTTTGGGTGGTGCAGAAGTGGGGGTGGTGCGGAAGTGGGGTATTAGAGTTATCTTATCGAGTATAATTAAGCTTAAGATAATATATATCTCTAACTATATATTCTAGGTATTATTTATATAAGGTAGAACTATAAGGTTAAATAAACTCTAGGTATAATAAGGTTTTAGTGTCTAATTAGAAGCTGAAGATTAAGTTAAGTATAGCTAAGAGGTTTATATCACGGGCTAGCAGCTAGGCTGCTCCAGTGGTGGTTGCATTACGGCCGTGCCCTAATGCGTACGCATACCACTGTGGCATAGGCAAAAGGATACAGAATTCTAAGACTAGGAAGTCTTAGAACAACCACAATTAAGAAGGCAGGTGCTAGGCACTGCTCCTGCCAGCCCATCCAGCTGGCCAGCGCCGTGACACTAGTCAAGAGACAGATAATAGTATACCTTCCTGTTTTAGCCTAAGCTAGAATCTAGGAAAATATAAGAATTTATAAGTTTAAGAATACCTTACTATTTATTTTTCTTTCTTAATATTATCTCTAATAAGCGGTATAGCTCTTATAAAACTTATAAAATTTAAAGCTTTCTACCTTATTTTACTTATCCTCTATATTTCTCTTACTTTTATAATATATTCTTACTAGTAAGTTTAAATTCCTTTATTAGGGTTTTACTAGTATTATTTAGGCTACGTTTAGATAAGTTTATATTATGTTTCTACTAAATATAGTTATTTTTCTATTAGCTTAACTTAATACTCCTCTAGTAGCAAAACAAAGTTACACTATTTAGTAACATAAAACTCTAAACTAATAGCTAAATCTAACATAAGATTAATATAGATAAATAATATATCTTAAGTAGTATGATGTCTTATTTATTTATTTATTTATTTAATAAGTATAGTACTTATTACTATGAGAGACTTATTTGGAGATCTTTAGTAGTAAAGGAAGTATTAAATATACTCCTTAGTAATATTATATCTTTAATTTATAAAGAGGCTTTTTAGTTCTTATAAATATTCTTAACTAGGTCTATTACTCTCTCTAAAACTAGAATATAATCTCTTTCAATATTTACTATATTATTCTACTTAATTCTTTATATAGATACACCTTATCTAAATCATAATATATTATATTTTAGAAGATATAAGAGATATTTACTAATAAAAAGATTGAATATATAATGCGTTCTAATATTAAAAGTAACGTTTAAGAGTAAAACAGACTAGGATTAAGTCTATTCTAAGCATTAAGCCTCTTTTCTAGTAGTTTACATTAACTGTAGCTTGGAATGTTCTTACTAAGTGCTAAGTGACTATCAACGCTCGGCAATGCTACGGCTAGGTGTTTTGACCTTGAAAAATTATCTATAGCGTTAATCCTTAACATGGTGTACGGATGAATGGGGGTAGGATGAATGCGTCTAACCGCCGTTTATTTAGCTTTGCGCCACGAATGTCTGTACTACTTGTTTGATAGTGGTTGTTTTTAGTTAATTAAGATAGAGTTATGCGACTGAGTATGAGCTTAGGCGATGTATAGAGTTACCCTTCTAATTCAGCCTTACAGCGAGCAACCGTGGAGTATAGTTGACGACTGATGGTACCTTTAGATATCGCTCTGTGTATGTTGAAAAGAATAATTATAGATTTATGGGGGGTAATTATATGGAAATAGTATAGATACTGAAGTGTGATAATATGAGAGAAGGGCTTTTAGAGACGGCTGATAACATAGTGTTAATAGGCCTTTTTTATTTGAATGTAATCACTCTTATACTTGAATATATAAGTAGACTAATTTATGAAAAAACTGACTGCCACTTCCAAAAGGGCTGAGTAGAATAGCGTTTAAAGAGGAGTAGTAGTTAATACAGTATTGCGTTGTTTATCCTAACTATGTGAGAGTGACAGACAGTCTTGTTTCCCTTGGGTATGGAGACTGGTTATCTTGACGGGAAATAGGAATGTCCGTTGTGCCACTTGGGATAATATTAGAGCTCTCTTGCCGTTAAGGAAAGCAGGATCAAAGGGGTCTGATGCAGCCAGGTGGCTCTGGCCTCAACATATAGTAGGCCAACCCTCAAGCTTTCATGCAGGACTTTTTGTGGTTGGTCAAGTATGTCAGCAAGAAACCTCTACTTGATAGGTCAGAAGTGTGTGTATGTGCTGCTGGGGAACATGTTGAAGGCAGATATGGCTAGCGACAACTGGCAGTTGTAGCTTGCGATATTCAACATGATGGGCAGATGTGGTGGCCTCTTGTGCTTGCGGTGACAGCCTGAGTATATGTATACCGACCATCCATCCGTTGCCATGTCGTGTCTTATAAGTCATCGGCCCTCACCTAACATCACCTTGCTCTTGTTGAACGACTGAAGGAAGTGGATTACGGGCTAGCTATCTGGTCTTGGGATGAAGTCGGGCATGGAAAAGGGATCGTCCTGGACATAGTGGCGGGGCCGGTGAGGCCGACGTCAAAGGCGACGAGTATTTCCAGCCGCGGCAGACGACGTGGCGCTTCAGTTTTACCGGCAACATGATTAGAACGGATGGGGAAAGTCTATATAAATATTCTTAACAGAAGAATTGTGTGGTATTACAAGAAATAACGACAATACCCTACCGAACACCTCGCTTCTATGGTATTATGATATGGTATAATGTAAGTGAAAGCACAAACCCCTATACAGCGAACGCCTCTATAGTATATATAGACCCTGACGTAAATCCCCTAGGAATCAACGGTTGCGGGTTGAGCCCTCGCCAAGGCTTCAGAAGGGGACAGCAGTGGTAGCAACGGTAGCGTAAGGCAGCTAAAGGCGACTTAATCGGACGACGCTAACAACGATCCACCGGAGCTGCTTGTGCCGTTGCTAGACCTAGAGAACAGCCTTTCGGAAGCGGCCTTATCACCCTGCTCTTCCCCTCTCTTTCAGATATGCAGCTTAGTTAATGGTGTAGCTGTAAGCTATCCCACCACGTCTAGCTATCCCTCCTTAGACTCAGGCCTGACCAGATTGTTAATAGGAGTCTTGAGGTGTATGGCGATATAGACTTTTGGAAGCGCAGGATCGAGGTGAGGAGTGTAGATACGGACCTGGGATGGGGTGAAGGTTGTGAGAGTCATCTGAGAGGCTGCAGTCAGCAAGGATGTCACGGCGATATATAAAAGGGTGAGGTGTACCGAACAGAAACCTGCCACTCTGCGGGGCTCGTCCTCTGTCGCGGCTCGAGGCCAGAGATCTAGCGGCAGACAAGGGCGAGAAGAGAGACTGCCTCGCTGCGGAGGAGCGATGACGGCGGGGCCTCCTTATCGGCAAGGATGCAGTTGACGAAGTTGCCGCCCTCGACCAAGGAAACCATCTCCCAGGATGGGCGGCAGAGTCCGTCGGGTACCGGCTGACTGCCGGTGGCGAGAAGCTCGCGCCAGTGATCGGTTGTTTCTGGTTCGCAGAGTTGGCCGTCGTGGAACAGGGCGGAACGGGTGTTGTCTAGGTATACGGCCCATTCATAGGCCGTCCGAGGAGAGGACTGCCTCCAGGGGCAGGCCGATGGTGGCGGGCGGAGGGGAGCAGAAGAGTGGCTTTAGGCCGGGGATTTCACGATCCAGGACTTAAGACCTGAACGCTTCATTGGGGTCATGAGATTGAATGTGGCAGCGGCAATCGACGACGGGCTGTTCAAGGTCGCGATGGATGAATCGTCGGTGAGGACGTCGGCCGTGGTAGTTTTTAGGGAGCCAATCCTTAAGGATATACTGTAATACCTTAGAGAAGTATGTCTTTATATCTCGCTATACGGGGACATTTGAGCTATCGGATGTTATGTCGTGTGACAGCATGCACGGCGTTGGGTGCAGAATCCTTTGTTGATTATGAAGATGTTTACTGAATGGGACGCAACCGGCACGCTTACTCACACGAAGGACGTTGGGCTTGCTTAGTGGCTTAGGTAAACATAATGACCTAGCAACCAATTATCACCCTACATATACATAAAAGAAAAAGAAAGCAAAAACGAGGGGTATTAGTCAGCCACCGCTACGCTAAATTCACGGGATGTTTAGCTTAAATGTAGATGACTAAGACCTACAGGTAAAAAAAAAAAAATGGGCAAAAAAAAAAAAGCATCAAGATCACTAATAAGTCAATGCAGCTGTTCTGGCAGGCTTCACTAGATATTACCTAATTATATACCACTGCACGATTACCTAAGGCATTCGATAACAGGCCAACAGTCGCAGGCAAATACCAATCAATCCATCCAGTCCAGGGCAAAGTCAGACTTCTCTTTTCCTGAATGCATCGACTTTCTTTCTCTCCACGACTCTTTACGCGATACACCGACCGCGCCGCTACCGATACTGCCCCTCTTTCGCGTAACAGGGAAAGCCGTGTCGGGAAACACACCTCATGGCGCCATCATCGATACCAGCCAACCCCACGCAATGGCACACGGCCGTGAGGGAAGCCAACCTGGAAAGCACATCACTTGGCAACATGGACAAGCACCGGGCATTCTCTGGCTCTACAACGCCTTACGCGGCCTTCCTCCAACTTCGAGCCATCTGGCCACGGCGGCTTCCGTCAGTCGCTGCTACGCAAAACCTTCAATCTAGTGGCTTTTTCAACAGCAACAACCTCCATCTCGCCGAGCGTATCATCGGGCATAAGGCTGGTACCAAGGGTGCCCTTGCGGCCTTCATCAAGGAGATCAGTTCTCCCTCCGCCCCGCAGAACCCCGAAACCCCGAACCCACGCCCCGGCGGCGGCGCAAACGACGCGGACCAAGAAGCCTTCGACGATGATGTGCTGGGTCCCTTTCTTCCCATACTCTCCATTTGGAAGCTTCTGCGGTGGTCCCCCCGGCCAGCCGCCCCGGCTCTTCAGGCGGCCACTCCCGCCGTCATCTTCCCGCCTCTTGATGAGTTTGGGCGTGGCATCGCCAAGCTGGATTACGGCAAGCCCGCAGTCGAAATCGAGTGCAAAGACAAGACGGACTTGGTTGCCCAGCCCGCTCCTGGCCTATTTGAGACTCCATCCAAGTCACGACGAGACGATCCTCTAACGGACTGTTTCGCTGCAATGCGTGCTCTATCACTCCAAGAAGACGCCGCGGCGGTCGGGAAATCGCCAACTTCCCAACCACCGTCGCAGGACGACTCCCCCCACGCCCGGCAGACTGCCTTCGCCCGCTCCCGTACATCCTACGAGATCCAAACCTCGGCCTTCTTCACCACATTCTTCCATGCCCTCTATGCATACATACTTACTTACCCGCCTTTTCAGCTCATGTATACAGGTCCGACCGGAGGAGGTGTCGTACACGTTCGGCAAGGGCCAGGGGAACCGAGAGTCTGGCCGGCGGGATAGGCTGTTTGTCGCATGTCCTGACGGTGCCTTCTATTCAACCAACGACCCCTCCAAGAAAGACAGTCCGTTTACTTTTTTTGAGCTCAAGCCGTTCCCGAGGGCTGTTGCCCAGCAAAGCATCTCGCGGGAGGAAACGGCCGAGATCGTGGCCATCTTGTCGCACGACCTGCGCGAGGGCAAGCTACGGGTGAGACGACGGGCTGGAGATGATCCCCTGCCGTCGTCATCGCTGGGCCATGATGAGGAGGCAAGACCTGACTTGAACAAGCATCACCGGCTGATGATCTCCCTCGACAAGGATAAGTTCTAGCTTGTTCACGCGTCCTTCACTCACAAATATCTTGTATACATCACTAACATGGAACAGACGATACTTCCTGCTCTGCAACTGGGAGACGACGAGTTCATTGAATTCCGAAGCTACGGACCCTACCGTATAGATGTGTGCGACGAGCTGAGTTGCTTCTACGCTATTTCGATTGCTCTGGCCCTTCACCAGCTCAAAACCTCGACATTAGACGGTCTCTCCTGCACCGTCTCAAGCGCGGGCTTAAGCTTGCCGGGTAGTTTGTTTACCCATCTTCGCATATGCAAGTGCATGGTGCCGGCATTCCTGCAGTGTCTTGATAACAATCTGGGCAATGCGCTGGATACGTGAACACGCATGCACGCGACGTATGGTGATGCTATTGCTAAAGAAACCGAGCTCTTCTTGACACCAATAATGGCGCATGGCGTAACGTAGGATGGCGGTGTGACGGCGCCCTTGCTATAACTGCGAGTGAATCCATTCCCGTCCGCTACCTATCAATATCCTCAGAGGATTCCATGGCAACAGCAAGGTGGCGCTCGATACGCATGGAGACGCATGATGCGCCAGCACTTGATGATTACATAAGGTAACAGCGGCGTCCTGGCTTTTCCCCCCTAGGTATCAGAACACTAGTGTACGTCGCTGTGGAGCGCTCTGGCGTTTTTTTTTTCTTTTTTTTGCCAGCTCCCTCCGGCCGGGACGGGCCGAGCCGACAGGAGAGGAGCCCTTACTTAACTAGGTAGCGTTAGCTATACCTAAGCTGATTAGCTAGGTACCTAGGTACATCTACCCACGCCACAGGGCCCTGAGGGCCCAATTAGCCCTACGCGATAATTACAAAGATACGGTCCACGGATACATCATCGTAATTTTATCATGTCCCCAGCAATAAATAGAACCCACGCCCCTCGGCGTTCTCGTTCAAGCATCGCAGCCCTCACACAGCATGCTGTCCTCCGCCGGCGTCGTGTGCGGGAACTTGGGCGCCATGCGGTAATACTCCACCGCGAACATCTACACGCGCGTCTCGTGCGCGCACGTTGCCGCGAGGAGCCGGCTGTACGGCTGGATAACCCGCCGCCGTGCACGGTTTGGGCCCATATGGAGGGAGTAAAGGGGTATCAAGGACTTCATAAGAGTCAGAGAGGGTTCAGATTAAATATAGGTTAATAAACGCATTCAGGCGCCTCAAGAGCCCTTTAATCTATAACCTTCCCACCACCTAATAATCGTCACTATTAGAGTGAGGAATCCGCCCAAGTAGTGCGCAATTTAGTTAGAGTAGGTTCTCAGCGGCTGATATCAAGGAACAAAGGAAACAGACACTACTGCGCATCGATCTCAACAAGATTTCATTCTATCTCCCTCTAGCGCAAGCTATACATTCTGTGCGTTCTGCATCAGCCAGAAAAACAGTTGATAAAACGTCAGCCGTATCATCTCGATCACTTACAGAGGAAAGACTCCACGACACGATCACTCCAACAGAAATGGGTTATCTGTGGACTGAAAACTTCCCAGTGGCAGGTGATATAAGCCACGGTCCGGACGAGAATCCTGTGGCAGTAGACTTTACCACACGGGAGAAGAGGCCCGAGTCAGCGACTTTCTTCACCAATGGTCTAGCAGTCTCGTTACCTTCGTTAGCGTCTGAGGGTTTCACTACCGTAATATCTCCCTTGCACTATGGTCCCTAAGCTGCTAAAACAATAACCGACCCGGTTTCCCCTGACAATTCCACTAAAACTATATTAATTGTCAGCTTAGAGACTCCTGCGCAGAAATACACTCTACCTGATGCTGATCAGCTGTCCTAAATGAGTCAAGCAGCCGGTAATGGCTTTATGCCTTGGCTACAACGTTAACAAGTCGGGCTATCCAGCAGTACAGAACTTACAGAGCTCTCAAAATCCTCAAATTAGATAATAAAGTAATCAGTAGTGTTTGAACATGGACTGCCGTACTCTAGTTTAGTAACCCTGGAAACTAGCAATAAGGATGGCACTAATTAAACCAACGATACCTGCTTTAGAGATAAATCCTTTACTGGCAGAATCAAACAGTCTATAGAATTGGTCGCTACAGTCAGGGACAATGCCTTAGAGAGATCAGTGGATTTGTCCTCAATAAGGACCTCTATTCTGGCAACGCTCCAAACCCTCATACTAGGTCAGGCGCCAGGCGGCTTATCACCAAACTTTTAGCAAGACCCTAGAGCTAAAGGGAATATAGTTAAGCCTTAATTTACCGGTGATTAGACCAAAATTCTACTAGATATAAGCCTTAGTAACCTAAGTAGGGATACTGTCTTACCCTATAAATAGAAGGAACAGACTGCTTTATTTAGTAATTTAGAGATAGGCAGCTTGCTCGCTTGGCTAGAGAACGGCTAATCTTAGCTAAAGAATAATAAGCATACTAAAGAGCTTTCTAGATCTACTATGTCTGCCTTAGCAAGATCGGACTCTATAGTGCTGTCGACAGAAGACAACTTAATGTCTCAAATATCGCCACCGTCTCTAGCTACACCATCACAAGATAGCTAGCATAGCGTTAAGCCTACTCTCATCTTTCAAGACAGTCTTAAACGGAACACCTTAACAACCTTTAACACTGGACTATACTTAAGTAGCTTGGCTAAGGAAGCCAGGTGTAAAACAACTCTTAAGCCCTATCCGACTAGTTTCTTACTAATGCTGGCGATTTAGCAAGCAGATAGTACTGAGAACATAGCCTAAATCTATTTATCTCTAAATCTACCTGCTGCCCCTTTGACCTGAACCCTTTACCGGTCTACTAGAGGCTAGGTTCCTCCTCTTGGCACCTATATAGAGATTAGGTCTAACCTAGAGAGTCACACTAATGAAAGTATGTCTTTAGAAGACGTTTGATCACTTGAAACAAAAAGCAGCCACTTTGGCTTACGGTGTTAGCCTGGCGATAAACGATATAGGACCTGTTTTACGATAAATACTCTAGGGATAGCAGGGCTTTTAAAAGGATTTATAGAACATAAGAAACGTTAACTTCTTTATTAAAAACCAACCGGACATCGACTCGGATTATAAAGCAAACAAAGCATACTGGCATCATAATCCCTCTATATTCTAGGGTTGTTTTTAATAAGGAGCAACGTGTGGATTATGTCGTTACAACGTTTGACGAATACCCCCTCCCCGACTCACCCTTAAACAACCTCGTTCTCAAGCGCACCGCTATGAGGAACATAACGATATTCGCGATGGAATGGCAACAGGTGAATGCCATCTATCGGTCTCAAGGACTCCCACAGGTAACCCAATCGTCCAGTCCTTCAAAGAGGCAAACAGACCATGCAAAGTCCGTAACTAGAGGCAGAAGGGCATTTTCAAAAAGAGAGAACAGCGTTCTGCGCGACTTGAAGCAGAATAGTGGCCTTTCATGGGAGGAAATTCACCTCAAGTTGTTGGCCGAATTCCCAGACCCTGCCCCTCGGTCTGTTGGCTCGCTGCAAGTTCGTTATCCCTTTAATCGCGAACGGACCTCACTAACCTCTCATGTGGAGTAAGGCCAATCGGACTAGAGCATTAACTCTAAATATTCAATAGTTTTTAGATACTTCTATTTGTATAGGGTTTAGCCTATACTAGAGGTACTAATAATCTCTACCTTTACATAACGGTATATTATAGTCTAAGCAGCCTTGCTATGTCTTCTACCGCTATAAAATATTGCTAGATATCTGCTTAAGAGCAGCAGCTTGTTGCTGTATGCCAAACCAAGAGTAAGGTAAAGCCTTTCTATATAACCTCTATCGGTGGTCTAATAATAGAATAAAGGTATTTTGTTTATATGACTGTTGTTAAGGATATAAAACCTAGAAATCTTTTGTTCATACTTGAACCTATTTAATAAGCTGGATAGAAAGCAGTTACCGTTATTAATATTGGTTTATTATCTTTAGCTACTTTAGGCTTTTTTTTTTAGCTAGAGAATTAAGGTGTTTATAATAGTAATTTTTAATAGAAAGGTCTAGGTAATAGCTTATTAGGCTTCCTAGTATATATAGTGGCTGAAGTGATATAAGGCTTTTAAATGATTACTTATATCTACCCTATTTATAGTATAGTTATAGTTACCTATTAGCGGAGGGACCGGGAGGTCCTTTGAGACCTTTAGGCTAAAGACAGCCTAGGTAACGTGTTTTATTACTATTATATCGATAGGCTAATAATACTATCAGATTATATAATTAGCCTAGTCGCTTTGATATACTATTATAAGAAGAATTATAAAGGTATTATTTTTTTTAGATAATTTAGTTAATCTATAAGAAAGTAAACTAGTTAGTATAGATATCTATATATAAATATAGTTAAAAGATATATATTATCTTATTAATAAAAGAAATAATGTATATGTAACCCTATAGGATACCTTAGCCTTTACTACTTTTTTTAATAATAAGTATAGTATTAATACTACTATTTCTCTAGTATATATTTAAGGCTTTAACTTACCGGTTTTAGAAGGCCTAAAGAAGTCTAACATAGATAAAGAGGTTATTAAGAAATATATAATATATTATAGCTAATAGTAAGGTAAAATAAAGCTATAACTATCTTTTAGGTTAATATTAATTAGGCCTTTAGTTGCTGGGTTAGATTTAGGGCTTTAGAGACTAGTCTATATAGGCTAGAGCTATGTATATACTATACCTAGTGAATAGATGTTACGACCCAACAAGTTACAGGCAACGAAGCCCCACCTGAGGAACAGGGCGTAGAGGGCGCGACACTTAAGGGATATCGTCACACAGGATAACCCCTCCAGAACGGGAAAACTAAAGAGGGTCATATAAAGATAAGAAGGACCGACGCACGATAAGCGGTCTATGGTTAAGGACCGACATGTTGCAGGCGGTCTACCCCTGTAGGACCGATATCTGGGTATCGGTCCCAACATCAAGACAATAGGATATAAGGATATTTATTCCACTAGATAGATTACCTTTTATAGCTCTTTAGCAATCAACTTGTGATATATTCCCTGAATACCTTTTAGTATCCCTCTAGTGACTTATTAACAAAAAGCTATACAAGCTACCCTTATAACGTTAACCATACGACTTATCACCAGGTGATTAATAGACTAATAAGCTAATAATACTATTACTAAGTATTAACCTTAGCTATACTATTAGCAGAAACCCTACTATTAGAATACTGACCGTAATATTTTAATTGCTTCTGTTAAGTAAGTTAACCTTAATACTTACCTAACAGTATTCTATGATATCTACTCCTATACTATACACTACCACTTTAACTCCGGTTGTAACTAGACTAACTAATCAATAGCTGTTTAAAATAATTACCTAGCTATAGGAAGAAAATTGGTAACTCTAAGCCTAGCTGTTAGCACCTAGACCTACTCTACCCTTATAAGCCAAGTACCTGGATCTTGAACCCTACGACGGGACCCCAGGAACCCTATAGGGATTCCTTACTTAAACTAAGGTCTACTTTAAGTTCTATAAAAACTTCTTTACGACTAAGGCCGACAAGATATTATATACTGCCTTATTCTTAAAGAAAGACGCCTTAGCTTGGTTTAAACCTATAATATAGGACCACCTAGACAATAATAAAGAAAACCAAGAAGACAATACTAAAGCGATCTTTAGGAAGTTTAAGAACTTTAAGAAACAACTTAAGGAAGTCTTTAGTAGCCCTAATGAGGAATATATGGCGGAATAAGAGCTTATAAGCCTTACTTAGAAAGGATTAGCTAGTAAATATACCGCTAAATTCCGATATATCACCTTTAAACTAGAATAGGGAGATAAATCCTTAATAGCCAAGTTTTATTAGAGACTTAAGGAAGATATTAAAGATGAACTTAGTTAAGACGACCGACTAGATAAATTCTATAAATTTATAGATAAGGCTGTTAAGATTAATAACTAACTATATAAACGACAGCTTAAATAAAAAGGATAATAAACTTAGCCTAATAGGGTTAATACTAACACCGGCCGGAAATATAGACTAAAGATACTATAATAAGAAAACTATAGCAGCACTGCCTATAGATACTATATTAGACCTATAGACGTTAGTATTACTAGAAGACAAGATAAACAACTAATATAGGATCCTAGCACTATTAAATATTTTAATTATAAAAAAATACCACACTATATATAAGACTATAAACAACCTAAGCGATTTTAAAGTAAACCGCTATCTAAGTATATTAAGAAAACTAATACGGCCACTAAGGAAATACTATATAACTAACTCTCTTAGACCGCCTGTTATAATCATAATTACCTAATGCACCAAGACAGTAAAAAGCAAGCGGGATAGTACCCTAAGGGACCTTACTGTAAGATTCTTATAATAGTAAAAAAAACAGGAAAAGACTGAGTCACTAAGTTAAATAAATAAAATAAAAACATAATTGTAATACTTATTAAAGCCCGTCAAGAAACGCTTAAAAACCACTTAACGTTTATAATTAATAAAAACTTAACCTGAATAATAAACATTTAAAATAAAAAAAATACGCTTATAATGTCTCCTATAAATAAAGGATCCTAGACGAAAGGAATCCACCTGTAAGTATTTTAATTAAAACACCTATAAGAACCATTATGATCCTATATAAGAAAACCGTCGATAGCGATATATTCTATACTAATAGAACAATGAATTAAGTGATAGGGAAATATAATAAATATATCCTAAAGAACCTTAAGAAAATACTTAGGAATATATACCAATAAGCAAGATACCTCTAGAACTAAGTAAAAATTAAGGAGGAGGTATAAGGTAAGCCTGCTAGATAAGCATAAATCTACCTATAACTCTATAAGAAACTTAAGAGATATATTAAGAATTAAGAAAAGTTAATCGATATATCAGAACTTCTAGAACTTACCTAATAGATATAGGCTGAAACCTAGAGAATCACTAGTATACCTATCAGGATTATAGCTATAGTTAGAAAGGTCATGAACTTCCTAGAACCCAGACTTCAGGCAAGAGAGAGCCCTAGCTGGAACCAAGACGATGACTTATACACTGGAGAGTCCCTTAACAAATTTATTCCACTAAGCAAGATAGAATGACAAGCAGCTAAATAATTAATAGAATTAAAGAACTCTATAACCCCTATATTAAATAAGACTAAGATTTATTGTCAGCGTATTTAAATATAGGTAGAGAATATTTCTTTACTATTAGCCTAAAAAGACAACCTATATAATATATATAAACCTCTAACTATATTAACCTCTATAAGAAACCTACTAAGAAGAAAAGATAAGATATTAGGGTTTAGAGAAATTAGGAAGGATACTAACGATCAAGAAATCCATTTCTATAGAACCCAAGACCTAGATTAAGACTATATACTAATCCTTAAAATTAAGGAAATATCTATATTTAGGGATAATAAACGATTAAATCCTGATTACCTTATATATTATGGTGTATTCTAGACGGAATATATCTATAATAATTATAAGAAATATAAGAAAGAAAAAAGACTGTTCTCTTTCTACCTATAAAGACGGAATGAATAGCTAATTTCTAGAATCTATATAGATTATAAATTACGAATATAGGAAATTAAAGAATACCGTAATAATTAGCTTAGCTTTTAGCTAAGCCTAAAGAAACCAATAGCTTATATATATAAGATAACTAAACATTAGTCTAACTATATATATAACAGATATATCCTATATTATAAAGGAAAAATATATATATAGTAAACCTAGTTATAGAAGGACGCTTCTACTAATAATAACAACGTTAAGAAATAGTTAAAAAATAATGAACGCCGACTGTAATAGGACCATAGAAGGCGATATAGGGTAAAAAGTCCCTATATATAACAACCATAAATAACGACAATATACACCTAATACTTAAAGTCTAAATTAATAGATAGCCCACTTAAGTTATAATAGATAGTGGAGTATAGGTAAACCTGATATTACCCTGACTAGTGAATCAATAGAATATTTAATAGCGATATAAGAACGACCTATACACCCTTTAAACCGTTAAAGGAGAAGTAGTTATATATAGTAAAGGAACTATTAGATTAGAGACTGTATACCTCTCTATAGTTACCTATAACTATTATAAACAACTAGTCTTTAATATTATAGTAGTAGGATAACTAGATATTATACTTAGTATCCTATAGTTAAGAAAGAATAATCCCGATATAGACTAGAAGTCTAGCCAACTTTAGTGGAGAGATTTAATAGTAAGACAGCGTTATATATTATAACCTCTATACAAATTATAGATATAAGTAAAATATATTATATATATCTAAAGGATTAAACCTATTAAGAAAGGAGGATTTAGATCGATAAACTAAGAATAAAGAATAACAGAATAACTCTTAGTAATCCCTAAGATCTATAGAAAATACGTAAAACTGTTTACTAAAGAACTAGAAATAGGGTTACTAGAATATAGTCTATATAACTATAAAATCGAACTGCTATCTAAAATACACCCTAGGTTAGAACCAATCTATAACCTAAACAAGATAAAATAAAAAGTACTTAACAAATAGCTAGATAAAAATCTTAAGAAAGGATATATTAGACTATTAGACTTACTAATAGGATACCTAATCTTGTTTATACCTAAGAAAAATAGGAAATTACAACTATATATTAACTATTAACGACTTAACGATATCACTAAGAAAAACGTATACCTACTACCACTTATCTTAAAGCTATAAGACCTTCTATATAGAGCCAAATGGTTTATAGCTCTTAATCTAAAAAGAGCCTACAACCTAATCTATATTAAGAAAGGAGACAAATAGAAAACAGTATTTTAAATATAATAAGGCTTATATAAAACACTTATTATACCCTTTAGACTTACTAATATATCTATAATATTCCAGATAATAATTAACTACATCCTTTAAGAAAATCTTAATATCTTTATTATCTGCTATCTTAACGACATCCTTATCTTCTTGAAAACGCTTAAAGATTATAAAAAATATATATATTAGGTACTATAAAAACTTTAAGAAGTAAAACTACTAGTTAGACTAGAGAAAAGCGAATTCTATATATAGAAAGTTAACTACCTTAGACTTACTATTACACTAGGTAAAATCTAAATATAAGAAAGAAAGATTTAGGTAGTTAGGGACTAGCCTATACTATAGAATATTAAAGACGTATAATCCTTTCTAGGATTTATAAACTTCTATTAAAGATTCCTTAAGAACTATATAAGCTATATTAAAGGACTCTAGAAACTTATATATAAAAACACCGAATTTATATAGGCAGAAGAATATAATAAATCCTTTAATAAGATTAAGAAGCTTGTAACTTCTAAACCAGTCACTTAAATACCTAACCTAGATAAACCCTTTAAAGTTAAGACTGATGCCTTAGACTTCATTATAGGTAGACAACTAGGACAATAAGACAAGGAAGAAAGACTCTATCTATACGCATTCTACTCTAAAGCTTTCTATAGACCTAAATTAAACTATTAGATTTATAATAAAGAACTTATAGCTATTATTAAAGTATTCCAAGAATAGAGACTATACCTATTAGGAACTAAACACTAAGTCTTGGTATATATAGACCATAAGAACCTCTCCTATTTCATAACCTTAAAGGTTCTTAACAAGAGATAAATCTGATAGTTAAAATTCCTTTTAGAATATAACTTTAAAATTGTCTATAGGAAAGATACTAAAAACAGAAGAACGGACGCTCTTAATAAAAGACTAGACTATAGGGTCCTAATACTAGAAGAAATATAAGTAATTCTTAAGCATAATAACGATAGAAACATTATACCAGTATAAAAACTTATTATAATCGGTAAATATATTAATATTAGTATAACTAGTAGAATAACAGTAGACTAGATCTATAAGATATATAGCGTAAGGGTATATAGACACTAAGGAATTATAAAAACCTTTGAATAAATCAGACAATATTCCGATAAAAAAGTTATATAAGAAGAAATGGTTTTAGTAATTAAGGACTGTGAAATATATAAAAAAGCAAAAACAGTCCTTATAAGCTATACAGATAAATCTAACCACTACTAGTGCCTCTAGAGGTATAGCATTCTATCTCTTTAGACTTTATTATTAAACTACTAAAGTCAAGAGAACCACTTATAAAAACCTATTACAACAGTATTTTTATAATAATCAACAGACTTATAAAGTATGCTTATTTTATCCTATACCTAGAATCAAGCATGGCAGAAGACCTAACGTATATATTCCTTAAGTATATTATTAGTAACTATAGATTACCTAAGGAAATCGTATTAAATAGAGACAAGCTATTTATATCTAAGTTTTAGAAATCCCTGATTTTATAACTTAGAGTAAACCATAAATTATCGATATTATTTTATCTATAAACCGATAGATAAATAGAAAGAATTAATTAGATACTTAAATAATATCTCTAATACTATATTAACTATAACTAAAATAATTAGGTACCACTACTATCTATAGCCTAATTTTCCTATAATAATGCCATTAGAGAAAGTATATAACACTCACTATTCTATCTAAACTATAGATTTTAACCCACTGTATATAGAGAACCTTAATAAGGACTATAGGCCCTAAAGGCCATGGCTGACTTCAGTAAACTTTAAGAAATCTAAGGCAAGATAGTTAACAACCTGGAATTTGTTAAATAACAAATAAAGAAATACGCCAACTAAACAAGGATTAAGGGACCAACCTTTAAAGAGGGGGATAATACCTATCTCCTCTAACAAAACATTAGAACCAAGCGACCAAGCGATAAACTTAACTATAAAAAACTTAGACCTTTTAAAATCCTCTAAAAAATCTTAAACGTTAACTATAAGCTTGACTTACTAGAAACAATAAAGATCCACCCTATATTCCACATCGCACTACTGGAACCAGCACTATAAGGATTAAATATAAATAACTATATTATAGTTAAACCTAATAAGCCAGAATATAAAGTTAAAAGGATTATTAATAAACACTATAAAATAATTAAAAATAATACCTTGTTAAATAGAAAGATTATAGATATAAAGATAATTTATAGGAACCTATTAACAACCTCTAGCACTTTTAATAGGTGCTTTAGGAGTACTATAACTCCTAGATAGAACCCCTAATAATGGACCTAAATCTGTAAATTCCTTGCCTAAGCCGTAGGAACCCTAATCGATATTATTAGGGACACTAAGCGACTATAAGTTATACACTATCTAAGACTTATAAGAATTTAAGAAAGAAATAATACTATCTTCCTTATCTAATTCCTGTATACCTTATTAAAAAGTCTCTTATTAATACTCCTATACTTTCTTATAAATTTTATAAATCTGTAATAAACAACTTACAGCCTTAGCTATTTATAACTATATCTCTATAAGCTTTAAGTAAAGAGCTATAAGCTTCTTACTAGCTTTTTCTTTCTTTTTATCTTACTTTTTTTATTAAGTATTAAGTTTTTAAACTATAAACATGATTAGCGATAAAAAAACAACTATAAGAATAGAACACCTATAAGTAGAAGCTATTAAGACACTATTATAAGGCTTCTTTATCTTAATATATATCTAATAATAAGATTATCTTTTACTAAAACGATAAGCCACCTTTATATAAAAACAATAAGTGTAAGGTATATTGGTAATAAGATATTAGGCCTTAATAAACTTGAGTAATATAAGATGTTTATAATCCTTAACAACAGTCTTCCTTGATTTTGATTTCTCTGTACGACCTGACATAGTGTCAGCATTATAGATAAATCGGGAAGTAAGTTTAATAACTCCTTAACCTAAGAGACACAACCTACTTATATAGGCCTTAGGGATAAGACCTTTTAGAAGGGAGACCTAATGTTACGACCTAACAAGTTATAGGTAATAAAGCCCTACCTAAGGAATAGGGTATAGAGGGCGTAACACTTAAGGGATATCGTCACACAGGATAACCCCTCTAGAACAAAAAAACTAAAAAGGGTCATATAAAGATAAGAAGGACCGATATATAATAAGCGGTCTATAGTTAAGGACCGATATATTATGGGCGGTCTACCCCTATAGGACTGACATCTAGGTATCAGTCCTGATATCAAGATAATAGGATATAAGGATATTTATTCCACTAGATAGATTACCTTCTATAGCTTTTTAGTAATCAACTTATAATATATTCCCTAAATACCTTTCAGTATCCCTCTAGTGACTTATTAACAAGAAGCTACACAAGCTACCCTTACAACGTTGACCGCACGACTCATCACCGGGTGATCAACAGACCAATAAGCCAATAATACTGTTACCGAGTATCGACCTCAGCTATACTGTTAGCGGAAACCCTACTGTCGGAATACTAACCGTAACAATAGAGTAGCCTAATTAAGTAAACACTTATACCTTTAAGCCTGTTAGGATTAGCCTTATTAGTATAGTAGTTATCTTTTAGCTTTAGCCTATAAACCGGACTATTGCCTTATTAATAGTGAGATTAGAGCCAGCCGTATAAAAGGAGTCTCTGGTTGCCTGGATATAGGCTGACTATTAGTTAACCTTTCGGTACATATCTGGTATCTAGCTTTTTATTAGACCTATCGACTTTTAGGGTAAAAACTTAAAAAGGTTAAATATCTAGAGCTAGATATAGAGCTATTGGAAGTCAAGGTACCCACTTACCGACCACCCCCCCATTCCGAACACATGCGAATAAAGCCATCATAACCACAACCACTTGTTCAATTAACTATCAACCACCCTATGATGCCACAATAATACAACTTTCGGCCTCGCTAGGTAAATCAGATGCGCTGGATTCATCTGTATTACTTTTAACCTCACCAGCCTTAATTTGCGGTTGCCGTACCCGTTTGATTGTTGCGAACTTTGTGTTTGGGTCTAGGGTAATAGCCTTCCTCTTCCTGCTAGTGATATTGTTGACTTAGGCCTGGAGGAGCTGTATTTGATGCTGAGCTGTAGCTATCTTGAAGGACTGCTCTTCAAAGCCTTTTTTCACCTTTCTGAAGAGCTGGCGTTGTGTGGCGATAGTTTGGTCCCCTTAGGATATCTAGGTATATAGTCGTAGCTGTTTATCTAGCTCTTTCATCTTTCTTAGCGTTAACCACTTTACAGCAGATGCCTAACCCTCGTTATCTTGGGTATCTTAGGTATCTTAGGTATCTTAGATACTGCTTTTACCCTTATTTAGTGTTATTGTTGTTGATAATGTTGCCTTTTAAACTAATAGCCCACTCATAAGTGGTTTTATAACAGCAACAGGCCATAAGCCTGTATATTTCCAGCCACTTTTGATATTACTGGCTGTTAGGCCAGTCAGGCAAGCCTTTTAATAGCAGGAAATAAAGTTCCTCTTACCAACCACTGTAGAGTCAATCCACTGGCTGAGATATCCTAGCTCCTTACGAAGGGCTGACTTTACAGGCCTAAAGACTGACTGATCAAGTGGCTGGAGGACATAGGAGCTGTGTGGCGGTAAGAATAACAGATAGACGTTATTAATATAGCATAACCATATAAAGTCTGTCGTTGTATAGCTCCCATGCCTATCCAGGATTAATAGTCTGGCCTGATCAGGTTGAGAGGGTATAGTCTGAGGAAGAGAGACCCTTTCTAGCCATTTAACAGCAGTATCATCAGTAGTCCATCCATTCTCTGTTGCTGTGAATTCCCATCCATCATATGGGCTAAGGTCTAGAGGGAACCACTGCTGTTAGACTGTCTTACCCTTGTATATAACCAAGGGATAGATAGAAGTCCCTATAGCAGATATACACTCGATAATAGATACCCAGGCTCATAAACCAGGCTGCTTTTTCCTTACTGCCTTTGTTGCAGCCCTGCCCAGGACCAGCCCATTATCTCCTTTGCCCTCAAGGATGCCGGTCTCATCCATGTTATATCTATTGGCTGGTTTAATAGCAGCGATATAAGGCATTACGAGATATTTGAACCAGTCCCTGATAACCTCAGTAGATGCTCTATTAATACGTCTAGAATCGATAGAGCGACTTCTCTGGACCTTAATAGAGGGATTCCTTTTAATAAAGGCATTCACCCACTTCTTCCCAATCGGCTTATCATCACCCATAGCTTTAAGGATCCGATGGGCAAATTCCCTCAGCTGTTGATGGGTTGGAGGAAGGCCAAGATCAACCTGTACTTGCACCCAACTAACCAGCTTAGCCTCCTGACTAATAGATAGTCGTTAGTAGTCAGAATAAGCTAACTTTCTGGTCTAGGTAGTGCCAGCGATGCGATTTTGTAACGTGGTCTTAGGGATGCCGTAGATACGAGATGCCTGGCGCTGGCTAGTGCCTTTTGCAATGGCATCCAATGTCTGATTAATCTCATTTTCGGTATATTCAACCATAAGGCTATAAAGAAGTCATATATCAAAAATGAAGTAATTTGGATGAAGGTGGTAAAAGTAAGGATTGTTTGAAATGGGAGGGTTGTGGTAGAAAGTAGGGTTGATGAGGCATTTTTGGGTGGTCGGAAAATAGGGGTGGTCGGTAAGTGGGTACCTTGACTTATACCAGAGTGTTGTCATGTTAATGTTGGTATACAAGATGTGCCGCTTTAATCTTTGTGATTGAAAGTTTATGATTCTGATAACGCAATATACGTACACTTTGTGCCCTGGTGTCCTCGAAACCCATACTTTCTCGAATCCCTGCCTGCCGTCTCAATTCCCGTGGTTTAGTAATGTATTATAAGCATACCTTTTAAAGCCTATTCTCCAAGTGTTCAACGTCCTATTCACGGTGTCTGAAGCGGTGCGTGCTGTTCATGGCACGGGTAAGTGGTAAGGGTTTACGTCAGTTTTGATGTCTTGGTGGTTGACTTTTAATTCCGTCTCTGGTCACCTTGCGTCCAGCCGCCCTGTTGCCAGCGCAAATTGTATTAACTCAACCCCCCACATCCGAAACACCCCCGCATCCAAAACACCCTATTTCTCCTCCTTTACTAGCACTACCACCTTTTTTAAACTCTTATAATAATTACTATATATAACCAAACAACGCTATTTTTTCTAAATATTTTTTTAAACTATTATAAAGTAATACTCTAAAGATAGGCTTTAATAGGCCTTTCTAGAGATAGCAGTTAGAAAGAGTATCTAGGAAACAGCTTATATATAGGGTATACTAGTTATATTATTTTATTACTAGTTCTGTAGATAGTAAAATAAAAATATTACGTATACCTATATATAATAATTATCTTAAGCCTAAAAGGATTATCTAGCTAAATAGGTTTATATTTAAGATACTTTAGGTATTAGTTTTACCTATTAATAACTTAAAGGCCTAATAAAATATATATTAGGTAATACCTTTAATACCTATTAACCTTTAGGTAAGAGATAGGTATACTGATTCCTATAGCGAAATAAACTGATTGAGACCTAATAATCTAAAGTAATAGATATCGAGTAATAAACTGCCTATTTTTCTAAGGTTATTTATGGTTTTTTTATTATTTAACTAACATCTCTACTATCTAAGAAATCTATCTATCTAACTAATAGAATATAGATATGACTAATAGAATAGGGTAGGGTTAAAGGCTACCCCTAACCCTCCTTCAAATATTTTCCTCTTTAGTTATTATAACACTAGACAGGTGGTATAAGGGGGCACTTATACAGCAGATATAGAGGTATAGAGGAAAAAAAGAATATTAGATAACTATATATATATATATATATATATAAGTAGATAGAGATAGAGAATATATAGCTTTAATAATATAAAAAGCCTTATATTTTAACCTTTTTGACAACCTTTTAGACCTAATTAGATATATTAAGATCTAGGTATAGAGTTATTTTATTATTACCTAATACTTAATATTAGCTTTTCTATCCAACTAGCTTCCTATAACCTCCTCCTCTCTCCCTTTTATACCAATATATAAGATTAATAATAGTAACCTAAACAGTCTATTAGTAACCTTACTATAGACCTTTTAAAATACTTCCTTTAGCCTTAATATTACGGTCAATAATCTAACAGTATAGTTTCCGCTAATAGTATAGCTAAGGTCGATACTTAATAACAGTATTATAGGCTTACTGGTCTATTAATTACTTAGTGATTAGTTATATAGTTAACAGTATAAGGGTAGCTTATATAGCTTTATTATTAATAAATAACTAAACAGATATTAAAAGGTATTTAGAGAATATATTATAAGTTAATTACTAAAAAGCTATAGAATTCTATCCTTAAGTATACCTAAGTCTATCCTATATATAAGTCTTATTGTGTTACGGTCATTATTCCGATAGTAGGGTTTTCTACTAATAGTATAGCTAAGGTTAATACTTAGTAACAGTAGTACTAGCTTATTAGTCTATTAATTACTTAGTAATCAGTTATATAGTTAAGGGTTATAAGGGTAGCTTATATAGCTTCTAGTTATTAGATTACTTAAGAAGATACTAAAGATACTTAGAGGATATATTATAGTATTAAGGTTAAGGCTAAAAGATAGTAAGGCTTAACGATAAGTTAATTACTAAAAAGCTATAAAAAGTAATCTATCTAAATAAAATAAGTATCCTTATATCTTATTATTTTCTTATTAAGACCGATATCTAGATATTAGTCCTATAGGGGTAGACCACCTTTAGTATATCGGTCCTTAATTATAGACCGCTTATTATTTATTAGTCTTTTTTATTATTATATAACTTATTTTATAGTTTTTTTATCCTAAGGAGTTATCTGTATATTAATCCTTTTTGTTTTACTATATGAAGGCTGTACTGTCTATATTCCCAGCTTGGTAAGGCTAACTTTTACCTGTAACTTATTAGGTCGTAATATTGGGTCTCTGTAACGGGCTGGGCCCGAAGAAGCCTTGCTGGATATCGCGGCCAGGAAACACATCACCTTTGATCGGAGGCACGGAACCGCAACAACGTCAACCCGACGGCCTGTGCGCTCCTTCGCCCTGACCAGACCTGAGAAGCGGTGAACCTTTAGGGAGCTTTTCTCTTTTCTTCCCTAGCTTTAGATACTCGTACGTAGTCGCCATAGCTGGTTGCAATATACCTCGCCTTGGACCGTTACATTATCTAAAGCTCAAAAGAAGCACTAGAATTCTCTAGACTAGACGTGTGGTCCGCTAGTGAGAATTAATTAGGTACACTGTAGCTTAGGCCTTAGTGCAAGCCTTTACGCTATAACAGACCTAGAGAGGGAGGCTAGAGCGATACGCCTACGCAGCTTAGTTGTAAAAGGATTCCATTAACGAGAATAGCTGCCAGAAACGCTGTATCCTAGGTCTAATCAGATTGAGCTGATTAGCCCTGAAGGAGCTGAGAACGGTAGGCTGCGCATCAGCCTACGTGCTTCGAAAGAGCTCAGGTTTCCCTGTCTGGCCAGATATAGGAAGGATTTTCCCTGATCAGAGTGAGGCCCATAAGCAAGGACAGGAAGAGCCCCAATACAACTAGAGCAGTTAAGGGAGCTACAGACAAGATGGACGGCAACACAGAAGCCCAGCCATCTATGGGATCACAGCAGTTACTTGAAGTGGTGAGCCAGCTAGCCACTCAACTGCACGAGATGTGAACCTCATAAGCCAACGAATTGCAAGAGATGCGAACTGCCCAGGCCAACGAGCGAGAGGCTCAACGGGAGCAGATACGCCTGCTGCAAGAAGCCCTCACAAGCATGAGGCAACCCACGACGACACCTACCTCGGTCACCACAACAAGCATACCAACGTCTGTCCCTGATCAGACCCCAAATACTGCAACCAGACGAAGAAAATACTAGATACCTGACCCCCCCAAGTTTGATGGGACACATAAGAACTTCTAACGATGGTTCCTAGAGATGAAAGGGAAGATCCGCCTAGATAGGATGGCTTTTGACTACGACGCCGACATCTTTGGATATATATACGCTTGACTCGAAGGGGCGGCCCAGACGATGGCCTCAGCCTACTACGCCCACAGGGGAACCGACGGAATGGAATCCCCTGACCAGTTTATGAGCTACCTAGAAAGCTGTTATGGAGACCCCAACGCCCAAGCCTAAGCTTTGACTCAACTACACACAATTAAGCAGAAAACCCATAAGAGCTTTGCCTCCTTTCTACCTAGGTTTAAGAAGGAACTAGCTGAGAGTAGGGGTAGCGACTAGGCGGATAAAGTAAGGATCAACTACTTAGATGGAGCTATCAACAAGAGCCTTCACGATGCCCTAATCAGTATAGTAGACATCCCAAACATATACTCAGAGTACACCAGGCTCCTTATGAAGATAGGCTCCCGGTTGGACAGTCGTAATTACCAGGAGAAGCAGGAGAAGTACAAACGGCGCCCTCCCACACCTGATCAGGCCAGGCCTAAGTCACCTGCAAGCTCTAAGGAGGACAAGATGGACTGGGAACCCACCAAGGTTACTAAGGTCCAGCACCCTAGGGGGCAGAAGGGCCCAGAGCATCGCCGCAAGTTGAAAGAGGTCGACTGCTATAGCTGTGGCAAGACAGGCCACTTTGCAAGGGACTGCCCAAAGAGACAAGAACCTTCAGAAGCCAAGAGGTCAAAAGCAACAGAACCAAAGGCTAAGAAGTCTTCAGCTAAGAAATCGAAGTCCTCCCCAGAGACCGACACCGACTCCAGCTCTGGGGAATGGAGCGAAGCTAGGTCTGGCCAGACCTCAGACGACTCGGGAAAAGAGTAACTCCTGGCCAAAAGCGCGGCCAGGAGGACGCAAAGAAGGAATGGAGGCTAGTCAGAAAGACCATGGACAGTGACCCCTTTTTTATCAACATAGGAATTAACCAACTTGCCTATACCTACACCCTTGTTGATTCGGGATGCCTTACCACTGCCACCATGAGTGAGGACTACGCTAAGAAGCTTTGTTTGCCGTGTATCAAAATCAAGCCTAGAGCGCTTGAGACTGTTAACGGAATTATCCCTGACGTTATTACTGTAGTTATGTATAGGGAAATCGATCTTGATGGTTATAAGAGAAGCCGCTTATTCTTCTATGTTATCCCTGATCAGACTGAAGACGTTATCCTCAGCAAGACTTGGATGGTAGAGGACGACGTCACAATCCGTCCAGCCAGGAACCTGTTACATATTGGCGTGGCCAACCATACAGTCCACGGACGAGACCCAAGCCAGAAGGAAAATCGTTTGTCTATCTGCCAGCAGATAGCCTTGGTTTTTATGGCCCTGATCAGGAGGGGAAGGAAGTTAAAGACTCAACAACCCCAACAGAGGACACAGATTTTCGCCGCAAGTCTAGCAGATATAACAAAAGCCTTAGCGCCAAAGAAAAGGCCTAACGTTAAAGCCCTACTGCCAAAGGAATACCACCAATTCTTGGACGTCTTTAACCCTAATCAGGCTGCTAAGTTACCACTGCACTGTGATGGTATTGACCATGAGATACCCTTGGAAAAAACGAAGAACGGCGCTGATCCTGAAGTCCCATGGGGACCACTATACGGGATGTCATGAGAAGAACTGATAGTCCTCCGGAAGACCCTTACTGAATACCTGGATAAAGGGTTCATAAGAGCTAGCAGCTCGCCAGCATCTGCTCCTGTATTGTTCGTGAGGAAACCAGGAGGAGGATTGAGGTTTTATATGGATTACAGGGGCCTAAACAGCATCACTAGGAAGGACAGATATCCATTACCGCTGATCAACGAAACCCTAAGATCACTAGCATAAGCAAAGTGGTTAACGAAACTAGACGTTATCGCCGCTTTTTATAAGATCTAAATTAAGGCTGGAGAAGAATAGAAGACAGCCTTCCGCACGAGGTACAGACTATTCGAGTGGCTGGTCACCCCCTTCGGCTTGACTGGTGCACCAGCTACGTTCCAGCGTTATATCAACCATGCCCTACAAGGATACCTAGACAAGTTTTGCTCAGCATACATCGATAACATCCTAATCTACTCTAATAGATCATTAGCAGACCACCAGGACAAAGTCAAAAAGGTCCTGATTAGGTTAAGAGAAGCCGGCCTACAGATCGACATTAATAAATGCGACTTCAAAGCAAAGAGCGTCAAGTACCTAGGATTTATTGTTAAAGTCGGCCAAGGGATAAAAGTTGACCCTGAGAAGATTAAAGCGATACAACTATAGGAAACCCCTAAGTCAGTAAGAGGAGTACAATCCTTTGTGGGATTCGCCAACTATTACCAACAGTTTATTCCTCAGTTCTCAGCACTTGCAAGGCCACTTACGGAACTGACTAAGAAAGACACCGCCTTCATATGGAGCAAGGAATGCCAGAAGGCCTTCGAAGAGCTCAAAACCCGCCTGATCAGTGCCCCAGTACTGGCACACTGGGACCCAGAACGGGAAACAATCCTAGAAACAGACTCCTCAGGATACATAGTAGAAGGCACTCTATCACAAGTTAACGACGATGGACTCCTACGCCCTATAGCCTTCTTCTCAAAGAAGAACCTCCCTACAGAATACAACTACCCAATCCACGATAAGGAGCTACTAGCTATAGTACAATGCCTAGAGCAGTGGGACGCTGAGTTAAAGAATATAAAAAAGTTCACTATAGTGACCGATCACCTTAACCTTAAGTATTTTACAAAGAAGCAGAAGCTAAGCAAACAACAAGTCAGATAGGCCAAACTACTCTCAAAGTATAACTTTAAGATAGAGTACCGCCCAGGCAAGCTAGCTATAACGCCAGATACCCTCTCAAGGAGAGAACAAGACATGCCCTTTAACATAGAGGACACTAGGTTAAAGGGACAAGAACTCCAACTCCTCCAAGGATCAAAGAAAGCCTTACAAGTCAATAAAGCTGCCTTGACTAGACATGATTAGACTGCTACATCTGTAAAAGCAGGATTTATAAGTGGCGTAGACGCCGACAAAGAGGGGGACAACTCCCCAGAGGATAGGACGCCCCCAGAGAACCCATTTGGAGAAGAACCTCTAAAAGCCCTATGGGATACCGGCCTTCAGAACAACGCCCGATACTACCTAATCAGAGAGGCAGTAAAGAAAGGGACATAACAACTACCCTCAGCTTGGGGACTACCTATTATATTGTCAGAATACACTATAGACGACAAGAGAAGGCTGAAGTGGAGAGACCGAATTTGGATCCCGTACTATGAGCCTTTGTGGACTAAAATCATCCAAGTAATGCACGACTCTACCCTATCTGGGCATCCAGGAAAGGATACGCTTAAGGCCTTGATCAGTCGGAGCTTCTACTGGCCAGGCTTATCGCAAGACGTTCAGAGGTTTGTGAAGAACTGTGACGTCTGTGGAAGGATAAACTTCTGGAGAGAGAAGAAACAAGGCTTACTAAAGCCACTCCCTATACCAGAGCGTATATGGGCTGAAATATCGCTTGACTTTATGACCGACCTACCACCAACCAGGATATATAAATAAACCAACCTCCTGGTTATTATAGATAGGCTATCTAAGAACGTTGTCCTTGAGCCTATGAAGGAAATCTCGTTAGAAACCACTATATCTACCCTACTTATAGGCCTAATCAGACACCATGGATTACCAAAGGCAATAGTCTTAGACCGAGGGACTCAGTTTATTAGTCAAATGTGGAAGCGTCTCTGCCAACTGTGTGGCGTAAAACAACGGCTGTCTACAGCCTATCACCCCAAGACAGATGGAGCAACTGAGAGGGCTAATCAAGTGGTTGAGACCTACCTAAGAGCATTCTGTGCTTACGCCTAGGACGATTGGGATGAGCTGTTACCAGTAGCTATGATGGCAATTAACAACAGACCAGCTACTTCCATAGGAATCAGTCTATTCTTTTTCAGTCACAGATACAATATAGACCTGATTAAAGTCAAGGAGACACTTAGGATAAAGGGCACTACCCCTATCGTAAAAGCTGAGAATCTGGTACAGAAGATAAAAGATGCTACGGTATAGGCCCAGGCTGCCATGGCCACGGCGCAAGAAAAACAAGAACACTATACAAACGCCCGTCGTTAACCCTCTAATCAGTTTAAACCAGGGGATAAGGTATAGCTACGGCTATCAAACGTTAGGATAGACCGGCTATCCAAGAAGCTTGACTAGGTTTACGCCAAGTATACAGTCCTAGAGGCCATTGGATCCCACGCATGCCGCCTAGATATACCACCTGGGATACATAACGTCTTCCACGTCTCACTCCTAAAACACGTGGGGGATGACCCTTTTCCATCTCAACAACAAGATAACAGACAACCTGCCGCCCTAACATCCAGGCCTGATCTGGAGTACAAGGTCAAGGAGATATTACAGATGAAGCGTAGAGGAAAGGGTTGGAGAGTTCTAGTAAAATAGACAGACTACGCCAAACCGACCTGGGAACCGCTAAGCAACCTCAAAGACACAGCAGCGTGGGCTGCCTTTCAGCAGAAGGAGACCCCTATCCCTAGGAGAGGGAGAAGGGGGGTATTGTAACGGGCTGGGCCCGAAGAAGCCTTGCTGGATATCGCGGCCAGGAAACACATCACCTTTGATCGGAGGCACGGAACCGCAACAACGTCAACCCGACGGCCTATGCGCTCCTTCGCCCTGACCAGACCTGAGAAGCGGTGAACCTTTAGGGAGCTTTTCTCCTTTCTTCCCTAGCTTTAGATACTCGTACGTAGTCGCCATAGCTGGTTGCAATATACCTCGCCTTGGACCGTTACAGTCTCCCCTCTAAAGGTCTTATCCTTAAGGCCTATATAAGTAGGTTGTCTCTCCTAGGTTAGAGAGTTATTAAACTTACTTCCCGATTTAGCTATAATATTAAAACTATATCAGGTTGTATAGAGAAATTAAAATTAAATAAAACTATTATTAAGGATTATAAGCGTCTTATACTACTAGAGTTTATTAAGGCTTATTCTATTATTACTAATATACCTTATACCTATTACTTCTATATAAAGGTAGCTTATTATTTCAGTAAAAGGCTATCTTATTATTAGATATATATTAAGGTAAAAAAGCCTTATAAGAATATATTAATAGTTTCTATCTATAAGTATTTTATTCTTAGAGATATATTACTTTATTAATTTTATATTATAGTCTAAAAGCTAAATTTTCAATAAAAAAAGTAAAAAAGAAAGAAAAGCTAGTAAGAAGCTTATAGCTCTTTATCTAAAGCTTATAAAAATATAGTTATAAATAGCTAAAGCTATAAGTTGTTTATTATAGATTTATAAGAGCTTTAAAAAGGTATAGAAGTATTAATAAGAGACTTTTTAATAAGGTATATAATAGTTAGATAAAAAGGATAATGTTATTTCTACTTTAGATTCTTATAAATCTTAGATAGTATATAACCTATAGTTGCTTAGTGTTTCTAATAATATCGATTAGGGTTCCTATAGCTTAAGTGAGAAGTTTATAGATTTAGGTCTATCATTAGAGAGAGGTCTTATCTAAAAATCGTAATACTCCCAAAATATCTATTAAGAGTGCTAGAGGTTTTTAACTGGTTTTTATAAGTTATCTTTATATCTATAGTCTTTCCATTTAACTAGATACTATTTTTTATTATTCTTATAGTGTTTATCAATAATTCTTCAAACTTTATATTCTAGTTTATTATTTTTGATAATAATATATTTATTAATATTTAATCCTTATAATACTAGTTTAAGTAGTATAATATCAAAGACTAGGCAAATTTTACTATATCTAGTAAGTTAAGTCACTAAGAAATGAAACTGCACAAAAGATGTGGCGCGCCATTGATGTTATCAATTGACACAAGATCATTACCTATATGTGGAATCTAAGTAAGTCTATAGTTAATATTTAAGATTTTCTAAAGGATTTTAAAAGGTCTAAGTTTCTTATAGTTAAGCTTATCGCTTAGTTATTTAGTTTTAATATTTTGTTAAAAGAGATAGGTATTATCCCCCTCTTTAAAGGTTGGTCCCTTAATTCTTATCTAGTTAGTATACTTCTTTATTTATTATCTAATAAATTTTAAGTTATTAGCTATTCTATCTTAGATTTCCTAAAGTTTATTAAAATCGGCTACAGCCTTTAGGGCCTATAGTCCTTATTAAGATTCTCTATATATAAGTAGAAAAGTCTTCGTAAAACTTGAGGATAATACTAATATAACCGATAATATAATAAAAGAAGACTATATCTATAATATCTATATAAAAGTAAATTTTACTACTAAAGGTAATAAAAATTCTGATAACTATAATAAGGATTATAAATATATAGAAAAAGTCTCTTTTAACCTCTATAGACCTATAACTCCTACTACTTATAATAAGTATAGATAGTTTATTATTTTTTAAAAACAAAGTCTAGACTCGTATCTATAAAGTTACTTAAAATAAAAAAAGTAAAAAAAGTTAATACTACTGTTTGAGAATATATAAATAAAAATAATATAGATAATAATAATATAAAAAACTTTAAGATAGATAGAGTTCTAGAATTTAATAATAATCTTATAAATTATACTTATTTAATAAAAGGTATAAACTATAATATAAAAGTCCTTTATACTTATAAACCTAATAGTATAATAGAAAGAGTAATAAGGACTATAACTAATAAAATAAGAGCTATATTATTATAAGCTAACTTACCTTTATACCTATAGGGAGAAGCTGCTCTAACTGTAGTAGACTTATATAATATTGCTCCTTATAAAGCTCTAAAGTATAAAACACCTTTTGGAATAGCTAATAATAATAAACCTAACTTAGATAATATAACTATATTTAGATCTATATATTACTATAAGAATAAAAATCCTAAACTAAAAAAGCTAGATAATAAAGCTAATAAGGTAATAGTATTTAACTCTAGAAGTAATATATATAAAGTATATAACTTTTAAAAGAAAACTAGCTTTTAGACTAAAGATATAACGTGGTTGATAAGCGAGCTGGCCACCCGACCGCGCCTAACCCATCTTCTACCTTCCAACTCTCACGCCGCCACAACAAAACAATGCAGTCATAAAACAACGAATCCCAATTGAACTTAGCCCTCCAGGCTATCCAAAGAGACCCAAATCTTAGCGTCTGAGCCGCTGTAAAGATCTACAAAGTCCCTTGTTTAACTCTTGGTATGCGAATAAAGGGAACCCTATCACGAAGCAACGTAACGCCTAACTTATAGAATTTGACTGCGCTAGAAGAAGAAAAGCTAGTTAAGTATATTCTTGACCTAGATTTCTAATTGTTTCCTCCCTAGATCAGTGGTATGGAAGATATGGCCGATCGACTGCTCGCCGACCGTAATGCGCCTCCGGTCGGGAAGCGCTAGGCTTCAAACTTCGTCAAGCGACAACCACAGCTCCAGACACGCTTTTTTCACAAGTATGACTATAAGAGGGCCTAATGTAAAGACCTAGACGCAATAAACACATAGTTTCAGCTTATAGCGAACACAATTATGAAATATGGTATTGTGGACTTAGATATCTATAACTTTGACGAGACTGGGTTTATAATAGGCCAGATTACGTCTAGAATGGTTGTAACAAGTGCTAAAAGGCGTTTAAATACAAAAATGATGCAGCCTGGCAATTGTGAATGGGTTATAGTTATTTAGGCCATCAGTTCGTCAGGCTACAGCGTTCCGCCGTATATCATTATTGCAAGGCAATATTACCTCTCTACCTGGTATACAGAAACAGGTCTCCCGCACGACTGGGTCATTGCAACGTCTAAAAACAGATAGACAATAAATAAAAGAGGCCTAGACTGGATTAAACACTTTAATCGGCATATAAAACCGCGTATAAGTGGCAAATATTGCCTCCTTATTATTAATGGTCACAAAAGTCACCATGCCACCGACTTCAAGATATATTGCAAGGAAAACGATATCGTTACCCTTTATATACCGGCCCATTCCTCTCATTTACTCCAGTCCTTAGACGTTAGGTGTTTTAGGCCCTTAAAGAAGGCGTACGGTTAATAAATTAAGGATAAGATATACCGGGGTAATACCTATATTACAAAGGAAGACTTCTTCCCTGTATTTCGCGACGCCTTCACGCAAGCCCTCACGGTCAAAAACATCTAGGGAGGTTTCAGAGGGGCTGGGCTTATCCCTCTAAGTGTAGAAAGTGTACTTTCAAAGCTTGATATAAAGCTATACACTCTAATACCTCCAGGGTCCCTCCTAACAACACCCCCTATATAGACTTCTTAAACGCTAAACAACCTAATAGAAGCATCTTCTCAGTCTGAACTTATTAAAAGGAGGATCTCCCGCTATCAGAATAGCTTACTAACTTTAATTATTGAAGCTGTAGAGCATTTATTAAAGGGGGTATACGGATTTATATACCAGATTGCCTTATTAAGGTCTGAGGTCCAGATCCTTTAAGAGGAGAATAACCTACTTAGCCGGCGCCGGAGGGCTAAGAAAACACGTCTTAGATAAGGAGGAAGTCTTACTATAGCTAAGGTAGAGGATATTCAGTCGCAGAGAGAGGCGACAACTCAGATCGAGGAGGAAACACGTCGGAGTAGTAGTCGTCGGCCAAGGACTAAGACAGGCCAACGGCGGTGTGGCGTCTGCAGGAACACCGGTCACAATGCGCGAACATGTCAATTCGCTGAAGAAATGTCTGAAGAAGAGGACCTCAATTAGCCTAAATTCAATTGATTTCCTGGGTGTTATGTATCTGTCGGAAATATGCTGTGGTTATGGTCGGGTGGCCAGCTCGCTTGTCCGGCCAGCTCGCTTATCAACCACGTTAGTAGTTTTTAAAAATTAATTTATACTACCTTCTATAATTAATAATAATAATAATAATATAACTCTATACAACTATAATAGTAGAAGGGATACCTTGGATCTAGAAGGAAATAATAATAATAATAATAATAATAATATAAAATCTAAGATAATAGTAGAAATTCCTAAGCTGGATAAGGAAAAGCTTAAAGACTATAACTAGATAATAGAATAAAAAAGCGCTTTATATACTATAAAAGATTACCTTATAATTAAACTAATACTTTCCACTATAAATAACTATAATAATAAAATAAATAGGTTTAATAAAGCTTTATATATCTTATTTATAACTATAATAAAAGACCTTATACCTATAAAAAGGCTATAACCTCTATATTTAGAGATAATTAGATTTAAGTAATAGTTATAGAGGTTAATAATTTATATAATATAAATACTTAGACTATACTTTTTCTACCTAAGGGAATAAAACCCTTAAGAGAAAGATAGGTATATAAGTTAAAAACTAATATAAACAATAAGCCTATAAAATATAAGGCAAGATAGGTAGTATAAGGTTTTGACTAATATATTGGTAAATATTACCTGGAGACCTTTAGTACTACTTATAAACTAGAAAATTATAAAGCTATATTTATTATAGGAATAACGTTAGGCTGGAAATTTAGGTAATATAATATATCTAATGTTTTTTACTATACTAATATAGATAAAGATATATAGGTATAAATGCCTACTGGTGTTTCTTATAATAATAAAATAAATACCTTAGAATATATAGATAATCCTATAAATAAAAAACTATACTATAAGCTAAATAAGGCTTTATATAGATTAAAATAGAGCCCTAGACTTTAGTATAAATAGTTAAGATCTATTATAACTAAAATAGGCTTTAAAGAATCACCTTATAATAAAGGGATTTTTATAGCTAATAACAATAATATAAGGGCTATAATAGTTTATTACATAGATAATATAATAATAGTAGCACCTAGTAATAAAGATATAGATTATTTCTATAACGCTATAAATAAAGAATTATAGATATAAGACTAAGGAATTCTATATACGTTTTTAGGGAATAGAATATATATAGATAATAATAATAAGATCTTATATATATACTAAGTACAACATATAAATAAAATACTAGAAAAATATAGTAAGAAGGATATATATCCTTATAATATACCTATAGACCCTAGTATAAAACTAAGGAAAAATATAGGGTAAGTAACTAAAGAGAAAGTAAATATATACTAACAAGAAGTAGGCTTTCTACTATTTACTACTTGAACAACTAGACTAAATATAACATATCTAGTTAATATATATACTTGCTATATAAGTAACCCCTTAAAGAAATATTTTAATAACTTAAATAGAATATAGGGATAGCTTAATAAATACCCTAATCTAGGCCTTATATTTAACTGTAGTATAGACTATCAGTTAGTAGTATTTTTAGACTTAAACTGGGCTAAAGACCTAGATAATAGAATATCTACCACTAGATATATTAATACTTTTAGTTACTAAAATATAATAAGTTAGAATAATATAAAACAGAAAACAGTTACTTTATTAACTTATAAAGCTAAATATATAGCTCTATATAAAGCCATAAAGGAATCTATATATTTATAGAACTCCTTTTTATATATATATATAAATCTAGGTATAGATTTACCTCTAAATAAGCCTATTATTTTAATAGATAACAAGGCAGCTTAAAAGATAACAGAAAACCTAGAGTTATATAAAAAAGCTAAGTATATTAATATTAGATATTATTTTTCTAAACAAGCTGATAATAAAGATAAAGTCTCTCTATATTATATATATATTAGAAATAATATAGTAGATATATTTACTAAGTCTATTAATAAAGAAGTATTTAAATACTTTATAGAGACTATAAATCTAAATATTAAGGGGTTTTTACCTAAAGGAACTATAGATAATAAAGAAATACTATCTAAAAAGAAAGTATTACAGCTTAAATACTAGGTTTCCCCTTACAATTTTTTATATATAATTTTTTCTTTCCTCATATATCAGGTTTTTATTTTTAAGTTATAATATAACTATATATAACTAAGGAAGAAAACTAAGAATTAAAGAACTAATATCTTTATTTCTTATAATATAAATTCTCTATATGACTTTATAATTAAAGGTCTTATAATTAAATAAGTATCACCACTAGATTCTCCTAGCTAAGAGGACTCTAATAGTGTATATTTTATATCTATAAGTATATCTATAAATAATTAATAAGCTAATGCAAAAGCATAGACTTAGAGACTAATGCCAACGCTTATACCTACGGGCATATACCGGCGCTTAATTAACGCTTAGATACTCTCAGATACGCTTTAATAAACCTAATAACTCTTAGACCCTTTATAACTATATTATATATACTAGAGATTTCCCCCTTATAAGATAGTTTTCAGATTATTATGGTTAATATTATCTTTACCTTTTCTATCTACCTTTATTCTCTCTATTTTACTTTATAACTATTCTAAATAACTCTCTATTATTCTTACTAAAACTTTAGATTTAAATAACATCTTTATTAAGATTACTATATAAACTAAGTATTATAATATACTTAAGAAAATAAAAGTTAAAATTAACCTTATATATTAATATAAAGATTAATAGGCTATCTATCTTTAAGCCTAGGCTTACGTTATACCTAAGGTTAAAAGAGAGATTATTGTTAGAAGTAGAAGCTCTCTTAAGCGCTCTACTACTTCTTTATCTTATATTTCCTTTATTATAAGGAATGATCGATATAAGATATATATATATATAATCTACTAACTTAGTAGGTTAATATATATATTGATTACGTAAGCAGGGTGATTATGTAATCTGGTCGAATCTAGGAGAAGCACCTAGAATGTCCTCTCTGCTCCTCCTAACTCTATCTTTCCTATAAGGTTATCTATTTAAGTTAGGGTTATTAACTGAGGGTTATGGAATTACGCAATCCTTAGGTTGATTTATAAGCAGCTTACGCAAGTATGGAATATTCTAGTAAGCTGGAAAGGACTATATAAGGGACTGAAATCTTCCTGTTTCTTAGTTTTCTATTTCTCTCCTCAAGCAAGCAAGTTAGTAACAAACAAATCCAACTATTATACTCTCTTTAACTACATATCCTTATATCTTCTATTTACCTTTCCTAGGTATAAGCTTAACTACCTCTGTTATATCTTATATTCTTGCTTCTATAAGATATATCTTTATATATAAGAGATCTATTCTCTTATATACTTTTAGGCTATATTTCTCTATAAGAGACTAGCCTACCTGTTGTGCTGACAATTATAGTAATTAACTTTCTAGATACCGTTTAAGTTTATCTTACTTCTAGCCAGGGAGACTATAAGTATAAGACGCTTATAAAGAATCTTAAGTTAGATTAACTAATACATAACATTATTAATCTAGAAAGAACCTTTTATACTATTAAAACTAGTACTTAATCTGCTTAAAAAAATCATCTTTTTATAGTAAAATATACTTGACTTTTATAAGATAATTAGATATCACTTTAAATAAAATAAAATACTTAAAACTAAACTATCTAGATAGGTATAACTATATATAGAAGGTTTTAAACTATACTTATATTAAGTTTACTCTTATTAGTAAAGTTATTAATAGCTGTTTAAAGGTAGCTATATCCCTATCAAAGGAGTATATCTAGAAGATTTAAAAAGAAGTTATAAGAAGTAAGTAGCGTTTAATATATAGTAAGCTTATTTTAAAGAGAGAACTCATAGCTAAAGGTAAACTTTATCTTAAAGGCTATAATATAACTTTATAATAGAAAAAGGTAACTAACTTAAGGCTTTTAGGTAGTATTATTATAGTTACTATAAGTTTCTAGGATTTTAGAGCGGTGTTAAATATAATCTTTAGTATAGCCTGAGGGAGTATTTATCTACTCTTATAGTGTATTATTATAGATAGTTATAAAGCAATATATATTATTAATAATAAAAACCTCTTAAAGGCTGACTCTTATATACCTTTTAGTTTAAATAACTTTATAAAAGTAGAGATAACCTTTATCTAGATTAATAGAAAAGAAACTTAAGTTATAAAGAATATTCTAAATAGCCTAAGAGGACCTAACTTAATAGACCTTATTTTAACCAATATTATACTAATAAAGAGCTTTTATATAAATATTACCTTAAAAAGCTTACGTTTTAAAAGCGGTATATAGTACTATAGAATAGATTATACTATACGGTTTAGACTAATAAAGAATAATAGTATAGTTATTAGCTTAATATAAAAGTATAACCTAATCTTTATCTAACATAACGCTATCTATAACTACCTAAAAGCACTATAGATATTAATTTCTAAAAGCCTTACAGGTATTATTACTATAACTAGAAAAAGATCTTATAGAAAATCCTATTAACTTATAAATAAAAAGAATAATTTAGTACTTCTTTAGTATCTATAATCTAGACACCTTAGTTTAACTATACTATATAAGCTAGTAGAATAAGCTTATAGAGTATAGATTACTATACTAAGTTAATATTAATATAAATACTATATATTAATATATTTAGAAATAGTTATCTTAAAAAGGATATTCAAGTTAAGAGTAATATGTCTATAGTATTATATTTATTAGGATCTTTTTAACTTCCCTAAGTTATTTATAGAAATAAAGTGGCTATTAAGTACTTATAATAAATGTATCAGCCTTATAGTTGGCTTCTCTCTAGTAAAAAAGACTAAAGATCTCCTGTTCTAATCGCTATAAATACTTAAGGCCTAGGTCTAGCAATAGAAGCGTCTTACGATTTATAAGTTCTAGTATAATAATAAAGTAGCCTTTTTAGTTTAGATATAAAAAAGGCCTATAAGAGGTAGTATAAAATAGTTAGAATAAATATTAAGGTGTTACTACTAAATGTAAAAAACTAGTAGATATTGTAAAGAGAGTAAACTAACTAGTTATAGAGAAATTAATCAAAATATATATAGAAGTAAATCTCTTAAAGAGGCTTTAGGATAAAATAGCCTTTATAGTAATATATATTTATAGAATTAACCTAAGAGAATTATTTAGCTAGATATCTCTTATTAAGAAAAAACTTAGCTGATTTTAATAGTATTACTATTAATAGTAACCTAATTTACTAATACCTTTAATTAGGTTATTATTTCTATACTAAAAAAGACTCTTTATATATAGGTATAAGGTATATCTAATATAAAGGGATTATAAAAAAGGTATATAGTAAAAGGACTATAAAGTGTTTCTCTATAGACACCTTAGGTATTTAGTTAGTTATATACTAAATATATATAACTTACACTATATTTAGACATCTATACTTAAATAGGTAATAATAACTAGAAATATTTAATTTAATAAAAGCTTTTTCTATAACCCTATAAAGGAGACTAAAGCTCTCTAGGGCTAAAAGATAAAAAAGATAGTTAAAGTCATCTAAGGCTATATTATAGTCTTAGATAACCTTCTTTAGGCCCTAGGTATTATTAAGACTGATAGCCTTGAGTTAATTAATAATACTAGAATAATAGTTTTACCTATAGATAAGACCTTATAATATATAAAAACCGCTTCTTTAGAATCTAGATAAATAGTAGACTATATAAAGAAAGCTTATAAGTATATTTCTTTAATCTTTTTAACTTTAGCCGTTTTATTAATACTTAAAGGTAAAGGTAATAATACTATTTCTAAAGCTAGGTTAATAATAGTAAATAGTAATAGTCTTTTAGACCTTTTAGTATATATACCTTTAAAAAGGCTATTAACTATAGATCTAACTAAGTAACTAGATATTTTAATAACCGGCTTATTATAAAAAGCGCTTAGTAGGCTAGACGTTAATAGTAGAGATAAGAATACTAAAGTTCTGTCTAGAAAAAACACTATTAGTACCCTATAAGAAATACACCTAAAATAAGAAATCTATCTTTACCTCTTAATAGAGAGAATAAAGAGAACTTATAATAGGTATATCTATACTATAGTAAAAGGCGGTAGTATAACTATATACTAGTAATATAACCTTAAGTATTTCTTTATAACCTTTCTATCTAATTAGTAAAAGGCTTATAAAGAGAGCTAGTAAGGATATCTAACCCTTTATAAGACTTTTTATAGTATAGTAGAGAGGTTATATCTTAATTACCTATCTAAAAAGTAAAACCTTAAATTAACCTAAGATAAGCTTATTACTTTATTAAAATACTAAAGAGATATTACTAAACTTCTCTTAATTATAAAAAGGATATTCTATATAGCTATTAATGTTAAGATGCATAAAGTTAAAGAACTTAACATATAGGAAGTTATCCTTTAGGAGCTTATAATAGGGTAAATCCTTTCACTTGAATAGGTATTTACCTAGAAATTTAATAAGAACAGCCTTCTTAACCACTATAAAGTATATATTTATATAATAAGGAATATATAAGATAAAGATCCCTTATAATATATATATATGTTAATGTTAATAGTAAAGATATCTAGGATTATTATAGCTCTTATAGTGTAATTTAACCTTGAGATATAGTAATTTAATATAGTAAATATTTTCTTAATATAGTTATTAACCTTAATAACCTAATATATATCTATCTACCTAATAGATATTAATAGTATAGAAAGGTTAAACGCCTATAATAAGCGTTATATAGATTATATAATACCTTTTTTCTTTAGTTTAACACCTTCATAGGGACTTTATATAAGCTAAAAATAGTTATTTATAATAAAGAGATCTATATCTTTTAAACTTTAGATAAGACAGTAATTTTTATCTTCTATATAGACGACTTTTTAGTTATCTATTATAAGTAATACTAGTTAATAGCTAAAAGGATTATTTAGGGTATTGAGAAAAGATTTAAACTTAAGAAAGACAAAAAAGACTATTTCTTTAATATATATATTATCTATAATAGAAAGAAAAAGAAAGCTTTATCTTTTTTAAGACTTATATATTAAGAGAATAGTAAAGAAATTTAACTTTACCGATAATATACCTTTTATAACACTATTATCTATAATTAACTTTAAACTAAATAAAGGATAGACATCTCCTAAAAAAATAAAAAGCTTTTAAGAAAAGGTTAGATTAATACTATATCTAGTAGTAAGAGCTAGACCTAATATAGTATTTACTTATATAAGCCTTTTATAATTTCTTATTAACCTAAGCTTAATCTATATAAAAGTAATTAACTAGTATATTTATTACTTATTTTATATAAGATTCTTTATACTAGTTTATAGTGTTTTACAATAGACTATTACTCTCTTAATGACTAGTAATATAAGCTTTATAGATAACTTAGCTATCTATTATTTTTATAAGGATTTATTATATACTTATTTAAAGGGCCTATTTAATAGAAAGCAGTATATTAAAATATAGTCATAACTTTAACAATAAAGGTAGAGTTACTCTACCTTAAATATATTATAAAGAAAATAATAGCGTTTTCGTATCTATTTAGAGATCTAGCTTTAATGATTAATAACGATTTTATAATTTATTATAATAATATATAGGTAATTTAACTTATAGTAGATAAAAATATAATAATAAGACTTTAGTATATTAATATCTAAAATATATAGCTTTAATAAAAGTATATAAAAGGAAGCTTTAAAGTGGTATATTTCCTAATAAATAATATAACGTATATATATAACGAGTCACCTATTATAGCGAGTCGCCTACTTCTTTCTATCTTTCTACCTTTTCTATAAGTTAATTAAGCTATAATATATAAAATTAACTAAAACTACTTATCGCTATCTTCTTTATTACTCTCCTAAACTACCTTATAGGTTTATGTGTTATGTCTAGTCTTTCTGTAAATGCTATATCGTTGCGTGTGTGGTTCACCACGCTTTGTATGACCCTCTGTTTAGGATATTTTCTTACCTCTAGCTTTAATACCTTCCTTTTTTCCTTAAAGCGCCTCTGCTTTAGCTGTATTAAGTGACTCTTTAAGATATAGTTAGGTCTTTTTTACCCTCTGCGCTTACTTAGTATATCTCACCCTATATAAAGTCTAAGGTTTTTAGCCTTAATAAGAGTAAGCCTATATATTAACTTACTAATACCTTTAGCTTTAAAGTTAATAAGCTTATATATTGCTGTTAGTAAGCTAGCTTAATATTATTAGATCTTCTTTTTAAGGGAACTAGAGCTTTATACACCCTTAATTACTATAGTTAGTGTCTTTAGGTCTTAAGAGCTATTACTACCTAAAGGTAAGCTAGGGAGTATTAGTGTCTTTAGCTTGAAATCTAAGCGAGAAATAATAATTTTAGGGTTAAAAGGTATAAGACCAGCCCGTCTAAAGCCAGCTTATACGTTTCTTTCCCTTATTAAAGTAAAAAATACTGCTTTAAAGGCAGAAAAAAAGTCATCCTTTATAATATACAAAATCTACCTTTATATTATCTTCTTAATTTCCTTACTATATAAGTGCTTTAATAGGCTAAAACAACCTATATCAAGAGGCTAAAGCTTATATAAGGAATAGAGAGATATATATAAAGTAATAATCTTCTATTCCTTATAGAAATCGTTAAATTTAGTTAATTTATAGCTATTATAGCTATTAAAGATTAAAAGTCGATAAGTACCCTTTATATAAGACTTTATATACTAATTAAAATAATTTAACTAATCTAGGCTAATCTTATTTATTATCTACCTATTTTTATTTAGATAGATATACTATTTAGCTAAGAATTAACTATTAGTATACTAAAAGAGAAGGTAATATTTACCTTTTATAATAACATATAGAGGTATTACCCAGCTATCTATATATACACCCTAAATAATAGAAACCTATTCTTAATTACTAGGCTACTTTATATAAGGCCTTCCCTTACCGTTAAAGGTTATAATAACCTTTACATATAACAGTATTCCTATTAAGAACCCAGTTTTATTAAAATTATAGATATTATAAGCCTATATCCTATACTTGATAATTATATTTTATATAAGTATAAACCAGCCTTATATAATTATAGGATCTTTAGCTAAAGCCCTCTAATAGTCAATTTAATATTAAAATTGTATTTCTAATTAGGGTTATCGTTATATAAAGTTCTCTACCTATCAAGGTCTAACATGCGTTGCGTTATATTTATTTAGGAGTTAGTTAGCTATATCTTATACGTCTTTCTATCGTAAAGGAAACCCTTAATTAATTAGGTTAATAACCTTCTTAAGAATCAGCTCCTCTTTTACTTCTATTATCTTCTTTAAGTTTAGACATGTCTCGTCTAATGTGACACGTCCAACGCGTCGGTCGCATAATGTTGTTCTAGAGACCTTAAAGATAGTAGCTGCTTTTTATATAGACATTTTTAGGTCTTTTTTAATAGCTTGGAGGGTAAGGATAATACGGCTTTTATTTGAGGAGGATTGCATCTTTGTACGTGGAGGAATGTTAGTATAAAGGTCAAAGAGGTAGAAAGCTGGAAAAGTAGGCGACTCGTTATGTATGTACGTTATTATAAATCTCTTATTTAGTAATTAATAACTTAAATCTTTTAAATAGAAGCCGGTTAGATAGTAATTTATTACTATAATTTACTTACTTCTTAAAAATTAATAAAGTTAATAATAGGTTAATAAAGAAATAAAAGATAACTAGTTATTAGATAGATAAAAAAACTGCTATATATATATATTAACTATATTTTATTAGGTGGTCTAAAAAATCTTAATTCTTATATTTTCCTTTTTTTAGTGTTTTTTATTTTATTATTTATAGTATTAAAAAAGATAACTTCTATAAGCTATTTTAACTTATTTATTTTATTATAGTAATTATTTGCTATATTAAATAATTAGGGGGTATATCACGATAGATTTATATATTTCTACCTTATATAAAAGTATTCTTACCTGCTATATCACGTGGTATTTCACTCATTACTTATGTATCTTGCCTATATATAGGGCACCACTTTTTTACTTTCCCTTACACAGAATTAAGCCTTTTAGACCTGAATCCTTATATGCCCTGCTGTGTGCTCTAACTCGTGACAGATCCCGTCCCCATCGCCACCGTGGCTCTCAGTAGCGCGAGCCAGGACAGCAGCACCTTTAAGCTCAACTTCACCTCCTCGGAACGCTACGTGCCGTTCAAGGGCGCCTGACCCATCAGCGTCTTGAGCTGCCTGCCCCCTTCCCGCAGTTCAACTACCGCTCCATCAGCAACGTCCTATTTAATATACACTACACAGCTTTCTATAGCAGTACGCCCTGGCAGCAGCAGACTACTAATGCCATGCGTGCTTTCCGCATCAAGGTCGCTAAGCAGACTTCTAGGGTGGACAAGAGGGATGCTGTAAGTGGTGGCGCGCTGCTCTTTGTTAACCTACCCGCAGACTTCCCTAAAGAATAGAACTTATTCAAGAAGAAGCTTAATGCCGCTTCAATTGTACTCAGTTAAGCCAGTAACAATAGATCTTGGCCAGTTTCTAGACATGTTCCGTTTTAGAGCCGGAGGCACGCAACCTCAATCATCAGCATGTCAGCTTCTGTACAGCCAGCCGCTTCCAGCAATAGCTGGGACAACGCGGATAAGGAGGCACTAAAGTTGCTGGTACAAAGCCTGGTTAGGGATAACAGCATGGGCAATAAGAAGCTCAAGGTGCTAGTTAAAGCACGAGCGCAAGTAAAGGATGCTGGCAGTAGTGCTACTATTACTACCGCTATCAGTAAATCCCTGATAGAGATAAGTATAGAATTACCCATAGTGCCAAAGAGATTTAAGGGCAAAGTCACACAGAACTTCTAGGTTACTGTTTATTATTTATATAAATTGTAGAATTGTTATACCATTATTTAACATTAGCTACTATCTTAGTTATCAGTCGCTCATGTCCTATTAGTAATGCAATAATTGTTAAGATGCAGCCACACGCCAAGGAAGCAGGTGTATAAGGCAGGGATTTACATATAAATATATAAGCCATATGTTACAGAGTTACCTATTAGGTAGTAAAAAAATGTAAGTTTGCCTAAGGTAGAACTTAAAATACGTATCCTATAAGTCGGTTAGCCTAGATAGGACCGGAGTTACTGTTATTCTGGTCCTAGAGAAAACTCCTCAAGGCTATAGAGGCATCACAATACCATGTATAAGTCCCTAGTAGAGTATAGGAAGCAGGCTTTCCTCGCGTTAAAAGGGCTAGGAATGCACTAGCAAGGGTGCTTCTTAGCAGAGAACAACAACCAATTCATTAAGTTTCAATAATAATCGTTCTAATTGATTTACACACGCTCAATAGTTCTAACACTAAATTAACAGTAATAACCTTAAATTATTATTATACTCTTAAGCCTATACAGTGTTTAGCTAATCATTAACAGACTATAATCTAATATTAACTTTACTAGATAAACAAACCCTGAAATCTGCATATAGCGGAACATAACCCCTGCTCTCAGCCACGCTACTTCCCCAGTTTATTCACCTCCTATTTAGCAAACAGCTTATTTGTAAACCATTAGTAGAGCTTCTTAAAAGTTATAGCCTAGCTAGAGGCGATTACCCCTTTAAATTTAACTATATAGGGTTGTAAATGTGTAACAAGTGCTTACTAAAGGACTCCTATATCCTCTATGTCCTTTAACATCTACTGGTAGAGTTAATTATAGATATAGTTAACATGCTTTTCTATATCTTATAGAATTTAATTTCTTTAGACATGCCTTCCTTTACAAGCAATTTTGCTAGTTCGCTATCCAATAGCTTTAACAAAGGCAATTCCAGAAATACTGCTCTATACAGGCTTGTCATTTTCATCTCCCAGCCCTTGTTGTAGATGTTATCAAAGTATTAATAGACATCGCGGTCCACGTCAAGCGTTACAAGATCTTTATTAACTCTAACACAACAAAAGATGTGTTCCTATTAAGCTTAATGGATGTAGTGTTGCTCTATATAAATAACTCCTAGCTGTAGGAACATATACTTCTCTACGAACTCTTAAGTTTCAGGAGACCTTGTCACGATGTCATGTACATATCTAGTTAATTCTCAGATTCAGGCTAAGTTAACAGTTCTTATCTACATAGGAATAACACTTACACCCTTTTATATATTTAAAATAGCTATAGATAGGATAAAAGGAGGACTTTACTAGAGAAGTCCTATAGTTAAATACAAGCTAGCAAGAACTTTAGACATGCTGGTTAGGTTAAACCCGTTAATTAGATTAGTACTTAACATATATAAGGATGCTTAGTCTATTAACATTGCTAAGTAGATCTAGTGATATCCAGTAGCCTGACTATAGACAGTAACACCGCTTCTTACAGTAGTAAAAACCTGTCTTGCGATTATGTTTATAGCTAGTGAAGCGGTAGACATATAAGGCTTTAACCTCCCAATAGACAGTAGAGTACACTACATGACTAAATAGCAAGTACTCTTTATAAGAAATAAGCTACGCATTAAGATCTAGTTCTATACTGTTACCTACGTGGATGCAGTAAAGCAGTCTTCAGCTTTAGCAAGACGTACTTCTCTCAATAACGGCTAGGGAACGGTCAGCATTGTTGTTGCCACCTACACGCGCAAGCCAGAGCTGCACGTCACGCCGCAGACTTTAGAGCTCAATTCCCCCCCAGTACAGGCTTTCTTTCTGCTTGCGCGGCGTCTCACCAGCTGGCGCGAACGAGTTGGTAACCTTTCGGACACGATTTCCTGCGTGGTTGTAGATGTAGTACGTCCTTTCTAGGGTGCCGTCTCCCTGAACGCGCTGTGTCAAAGATGATAACAGCATGTGGTTCATGTCCCATTCAAGCGCTGAGAACTACGGAAGAGACATCAGACAACCAGCCAGGCTACCATCTCCCTGGTAGTAGTATTGCTCCTTAACATCGGCAAGAAAAGTCCGACTGAGGCGATTGCTTCTAACACTGTTGTTGAGCTGGCTCGGCTCCTTGTAAAAATACTGCTGAGTCCAACCCGTCACTCCGCTGTGATCAGGCGTTTCGTGGGCCATGAACAGGATGTTTCCTTCCAAGTTGTATTCGAACATCTCGAGATAGTTGTATAGTTGATTGCCACCCAAAACACCGCGCTGCAAGGTCGACCCGCTTACGGCATCATGGGGCCTCAGCCGCGTACCACTGCGAGCGTCTGCGGTAAATTGTGCCCTGCCAGTGGCCGGGACGAGTCTCCCGATCGCTTCGTATGTATAATCACGCGCAGGCTTGACATAACTGCCGCTGAACTACTTGGCTTGTTCTGACGCGTCGGAAGTCCTGATTCGATGACCAGCACAGTCATAGACATGCGAAACGTCCTCAAGACGTCTCCTAGGGCCGCTCCCGTCCCTTGTTTCTTGCGTTGTGACTTGGGAGACGAGCTTTCGAGTTCGCTGGTCGTACTGAAAAGCTGTCATTGCTTTGTTACCGTGCTTGGTATTGATGGGCAAGCCATCTGTGGTGAATGTTATAGATAGGAGTAGAGCGTCCCACTCAGTACTTCCAGCGAGCAGAAGGTTGACCTTGTCAACCTGACCAAGTCTTGTGAAGTGTCTGAGAGTTTTGTTGCCTTGAGCGTCCCTTGTCTCTATGATCTGTTTGTGGCTATTGTAGACGAAGCTTTGGACGTAAACTGTAGGGTCTACATTATTCTGAATCGTCTAGTTGATTACAGCTTTGTACTCTGCAACCGATTGAAAGCTCTTGTCCAAGCATTGGCTATGAATATTGAAGCCGGTATTAATGCGAATCCCGGCTTGGTCCTGAACTTTCCAGACCTGCCCCTTGAGATTCTTCGTCGGATCTGCACTGGAACCTGAATCGACATAAGTCAAAGCACCCACTTGTGGGCTGGGAGAGAACTGTGCGGAAGCCGAGTACTATGGTTGATGTTGGCAGATGACTCGGCCATTCTTGTCGGTTACAGTTGCGCCAGGCACAAGCCACATCTCCACTGAGTCCTCCGGGTCACCCAATCGAGATTCTTGTGCCACGGCTCCATGGCCGTCTGCGTACCTTACATGAACAGCAATATTGAACTTTATAGAACGCCCCCGAGAAAGGGCTCCCGAAAGACTGATAACGCACGCGGGCAGAGGCACGTTGTCGTAGGACTCATTCTAAGTACGCCTCCATTCCGCGAAGCGGTCAATATACTAAAAGATCCGCATGTTCGCGTGTCCCAGCAACCGCCTGGCAGTAGCCCCGTTAGGGTCCTTAAGAATATCTTCCAGCTCTTCGCCGCCTGCCTCGAATACAAGGTTCTCAAGAAAGTCTGCGTCCGGATCAACATCTAAAGCTTTCCCAAGACCGGCGTAAGCTGAGAGGGATCCAAGGGGGTCAAACCTAACACCCACTATATTCAGGTTAGCGTCAACTATTTCGTACGGCTAAAGATGTTCATAGTCGTTGCTAAACCGTTGTGTGTTCCCAACAGCATCCTCCAAGCTTTCCACCAGCAACAAGTCGTTATCCATTATGATACGTATCAGATTCCCAAGTGCGTTGCGTAAGACTCTTGGACTATAGGACGAGTGCTGGGCCTCCTGAATCTCTTTGCCCTCCTTAGCCTGTGCTGCTAGATTGCAGAAGAAGTAACGAGCAGACGGGATTTACTAAGCATTGCTCTCATGAAGTCTTAAATACCCTCCTTGAGCTGTGAGATCTTCTATTTTGCTACTGATACTACACGTCTGTAGCCTGAGTATGATCTTCTTAACTATGTATGAGCTTAGGGAGAGGTTGAATGTTTGGTTTAGAACTGAAAAAGCTTCTAGTTCCCTATTGGGTAGTGTAGTCTTTAGTACTGAATCTCTATAGATAGCTCTGCTTGTGGTGCGGCGTTGCTTCTACACTGTGTCATTCTTTATGGTAGGCAACCCTGCGAAGCCGAACGCGCGAGCTTTATCGAGGCTGATGCTGAGAGCAATCTTCTGGAAGTCAAAGCTGAGAACCTTGTGCTCTTGCTGTCTCTATGCATGCGGCTTGCAGAAGTTATTGTTTCTGAGGACCGCATTGTACCGCGTCTGAACGTGTGTAATATTGCTGACTGCGTGGTTCTTCTTGACTTCTTCTAGGAAATCCTGTAAAGGGACTCTGTGCGGGTAAACGATGCGGAGACTCTCTTCGATATCGCCATAATCGTTCGTCTTTAAGTGAAGGAGGTGGGTTGTGTAAGCATCGCTCATATCGCGTCGATCATATTGTGTCTCGACGGTTTCCTGTGGAATTAACTAGACTACATTGTATTTGTTTGACCCCGCCGCTTTCTGAATCCGGAGATGGTAAGAGTCCTCCTGAATCTGGAATGGATAACTGGCATCGGCCGTCCTATCAACGCTATACACCTCGGTGCGTAAGCTCTTACCCCTCAATGTTTAGTGACAATCTGTAGGAATAACAGAGTTCTCTTCAGAGGCTGACACGATATTACTCTTATTTTTTAACTACGTTGTGTCGATATCTAGTTCTAGTCTAACACTGAACCATGTCTTTGTGAGCGTGGCTGGTTCGCTTATATGTCTCGGTTGCACTGACGACGATTCTCTCAGTCTCTGCGATTTCCACCATTTTGAAACCGGCAAACTGCCTTTCGATGGGATCATAGCAGCCGTTGTGGTAGGTGTACTCTGTTGATTGCAGATTGCGAGTGATCTCGTCTAACACGGTGGTTTTGGAGACGCACTGCACTAGGAGCGGCAGACGCGTAGTCCAGCTATATGCTCTTCTCTCGCCTTTAACATAGTACCTGGTTGAGGGCTTGTAGGAGATCGTCGTGGTTGCCCTTAGACCGTTGGTGTAGCTGTCGAGAAGATGAGACTTGGTGTCACCCATGAGGTCGAGATACATCACCTTGTTACTGTCGCTGCCTGTGGGATCTAACCAGTAAAGACAAGAAGTACCACTCCCGAGGATGTTGAGGGTAAAGATTGTAGATAGACTCGGCAGGGCAGGTAATGCAAAGATAGTGACGCCTTTGCTCTATGAATTACCAGCCTCGTTGTAGGAGAGCACGGCGCCGCTATTAGGACAGATATAGAGCATATCTGTAGGCCCACTACCATCGGTATCCAAAAGCCAAAGACGACTGTGCTCAAATGTTTCCTGATTCGCCAGCACCGGGAAGTTGCCCATGATCACAGGCAGTCCGGAATACCCATATCCGCAGTTCGGCCAGTATCTGACGGAAGATCTCGTCACTTCCACAAGGTCGCTCATCGCGCTGCCGGTCATGTCCGCCACGTGTGTGAGGGCGTCGGGACCCTGACAAAGACGTGGTCGGAGTTCAGGCTTTGCCGTGGGGCAAAAGATTTTCCGCGTGATGGAGAATCCCTCTCTGCTGATGTTTTGCTGCTAGAGAAGTGAGCCATGCGGATCGCTGGAATGGAAGATAATATCTGCAAGGCTTCCCCTATTTAAGTCGATTTCAACAAGGTGTTGCCACTTAAGACCACTTGGCGTGTGAGGGAAATCAGAGTGTATTAGCTTAGTTATATACTATCTCTTCTCCTCCTTCTTATTCTTAGGATTGTGGATGCAACTACTAGGTTGCAAATCTCCACGATCTCTCTCCTTCAGAAACTGTAGGTGTTTAACGAAAACGCTAGCCCCCATCAAACGGAGGCGCCTTGGTAGTTGCCTCACGGCTTCCGCCCCAAACCAGGCTATCACTGTACCAAGCCGTTCAACTTCGTCTTTTATCGCGCTGTTCAACCGCCTGCGCCTGGAGGAGGGCAGGAATTTGCTCTTTATTGTCTAGCAGAACTTTCGCGCCTTCCGCTGATGAAGGTAGGAGTGCCAGTCCTGTCTTAACATGGTCGGTTCCTTTAAGGGCTTCTCGAACGAAGACGTATATGTTGTAGGCTCTCTCGTTACGAAGCGGGCTTTCAGGCAGCAGACGCGCGAAGATGCGTAGGTCTTTCGAGGCCGCCCGGTTTGCGGCTTGTTTTTTGCTGGTGTCGGTTCATCCTGCTTTCTGGTAAGTAAGTGAGTGGCTGGCTCGCCACGGCCGCGTAGGACCGAACCTGGGCGCGGCGGGTCCCGCTAAGTGTCGAATTTGTGATTGAATCTGCCCTAAAGCTTACCTAATTTTCGACGGTTAGCGTGTCGCTCTGTTGAAGCGTGGGTGGGGCTGTTGCTATCGTTCAGTTCGCTCAGCAATGGGTAGGTGCTGTACTCTGTACACTGCCTGTGGTACTCCGTATGCACCTGCCAAGTCGTAGCATGGCCCCTCTTACCTTTTGGCCCACCAGCCCACGGGCTGGCTTAGTCAATCCCCCGCATGACCTGACAGATCTACTTCTGCTTTTGCCGCAGCCCAGTCTTTCGTCTCGCTGCCTATAGCGTGGCTGGCTGTGGCTTACAGCGGGCTCCCCAGACCTGAGCGCACGCTGCACGCTGCACGCTGCACTTTCCTGTACGGTACTCTGTCCCTAGCCACGACATGATACTTTCCAGACCTAGACGCTTAACAAACGGCGAGGTTACCTAAGGTGATTTGAAAATTGTGGCTAGATATCTAGAGATCTAGACATCCGGGAGAGATGCGCAGCGATTGGGCATGTCGAATTGGCGAGAGAGTCCTGCAGACGTTGATGAAGCAACGGTGCTATTGAACTGTTGAAGTGTTGGTGTTTGTGCTCCGTAAGTAAAAACTACAGCGCCAGCTAACCCAGCTGGTTAAATCTCCTCACACCGACCCACTGCAACGCCCCACGTGTTCACTGTAGATCGCCCCAGACTTTGGCCATTTCAGGGCCATCCCACCCCGTGCGCTCCACTGTGGGCGTGGGTTTGTTTGGCTTCAATCAACCCAGTGCTCAACGTGTAGGCAGAATGACCGACACTTGTGGGGTCAACGGGCCGAAATTGGGCACGCGAGTTCTTGAACATGATGGCATCGCAACAGCCACGCGGGCTCATCGCCCTTGTGCCCCTGAGGGACCCGACTTGTTTTGCAAGTCGCCAACATTGATGCGACGTGATTGACGTGACGCGACCGAGTGCGGCGCCCGTGGTTGTCTCTATAGTCCAAGCAACACAAGTCGCTCGTCCTTCACGATACTCCAAGCCCCCCAAGCGATTCAGAACATTCAGAAATACTGCTGTGCAGCCAAGCAATGACGGATCGCGGCCGGCTCTGTTGCCTGGTCACGATGGAGAAGCCCACAGTGCTTCTATTTTGATATGAGACAGACAAGCGCTGCAACTTGTTCTCGTGGCAGCGTGATGGGAACCGACTGCTCCACTACAACTCTCTCTACCTTTGGAGACAGTGTATAATTCCAGCCAAGATGTGGTCCACGGCTTCCTAAGATAGGCCTACAATGACCCGGAGCTTCCCATCGCCTTTCAGGAGGCCAAGGCATATAACTCAGACTCTTTCTCTCCCGCTTGACCCCCTTTACCAGTCGATATCTAGTGCTGGCTTCCCATGTCAACACAACAGTGTCTGACGCAGCCTAACTCTTGGGGTTATAGCGTTTATGTCATGCAAATAGCTAGGCTGATTGCTAACGGCAAGGCGTTGCCGGCTTCCATTGACGGGTGCCGAGAACGCGTCTCCCTCCGGCAACAGCTCCTGACATCGGACAACTGCGTCCTCGGCCAAGACGAAGTAGACGGACATGTGGGTTTCTCCATTCCACACGCAGATACTACGTAGTCAAGCTGTGTTCTTATACCCTTTCCCCACCCGAAAAGTGCGTCTGCGACAGTAATCAATTCACCACGGTGACGGGAGGTTGACGGATTCGTCGTTGCATCTAGCCCTTGGTTCAGGTGCGGCGGGCCGGCCTACTCAGCCATCTTGCCACTTGGGGCAGGATTTAAGCGCCGGCAAGAGCTTGCCCATCTGGCAGACGTCTTTTGCCGGCATAAGCCACGCCTGGCAGCCCAGGAAACTGTGGCATATCAATTCAGTATGGGCGGCGCATTAAGAAGGTGAAAGACGGGACTGAAGCATGAGTATGGAACGTTCTGGCGGTGCATGCGTACAGTGTGGCAGCAACCAGGTGCTTATGTCATTAGGATGGTTCAGAGCCAAGCCGTAGGCCTGTGCGCGCTGACCTAAATGTGGGGCGGTGTCTGTGCTGCTCGGGAGTCGCACGCCTTGACGCCCTCGCTTGTGGGCGTTAAGGTGACATAACGCCCCGACACCTGTCCGCCACCTGTTCAAGGAAACGCCCATGAAAAACCGCCCATACAAAAAAACGCCCATTGTTATGGGCGTTTCCTGCTCCGCCCGCCCACTGGAGGAACGCCCTTTTGATTCCTCCGAGTGGCTGCTGCATTGATCGTCATGTGCAAGCTTCGCCACTTTATCAGGCCAACGTCTCCACTCTACGACTAACGAATGGTTTTTATCACGCATACTTACTGCGTATTTATCTGGCTGGCTCAAGGGGTCATGTACTGAGGCGTCGCCCAGCGCCGTGCCAGCTCATGCACGGCTTGTGACTGACTCGTCTTGGACACAACCACCTTAGTTGTAGCCTCCAAGACTGGCGATGGTGGTGATAATTCATCGCCAGCATGTCATGTTAGCAAATCCAACTTTTGACATATCGCGACGCATAGCCCCAAGAGGGTCCGGACTGCCTTGGAGACGTACTCTGTACCCTAAGTTTCGCACCTGCTCTTTTCCCCATACCTACCAGTGTAGCATCACATCAAACTGCACAGCCTGACAGCCAACCGCGGCGGCAGGTCTGCAACACCGCAATAACCGGCTGAGTGCATTAGTGTAGGTGCCGACAACAGCCCCAAGACACAGCAGCGCTTACCGGCGACTGTTCAGAATGGCGGCGGGTTGAGTCGCACCTTAAGGTACGTCACCCGGTCACCAAGGCGGTCCCTCTGACATAAGGTCGCGTGGAAGGAGTGACGGCAGGGAGATGGGGGACCTTGGACTCCACCATCCATTCAACATTCACGCGGGTATCTGCAGATACCCAGGCACCCAGGTACCTAGTGCCCGTGGTGGGTACTACGTACAGTACCTAGTGCCTGCCAACCCGAGATACCTAGGTACGTACCTACAATACCTAGTTGCCTTATGCAGCGCTGTGGCATATCGCGTGACAGCGCGTCACCTCGCACCTTCCTCGACCTCTCAAACGCGTTGCGTGCCACGCGTCGCCTTCTTTTCACATCTTCTCCGTTTGACAGGTTTTTTTCGCGTCCCCACGCTCGTCACCACTCTCCACATTACTCCGTACTTCCAGCCTAGCTTTTCTTTCTGACTCGAACCCTTTTCCCTGCCGAATAACGCCCCATCCCCCGCCCCACTAATGACTTTACGGCTATGTCTCTTGAGGATACGCTCACGCGCCTTAATGCCCTTGCGCCTGATGATGACAGTCTCACCAGGCTTTGGCTAGCACTTCAACAAGATTTCGTCCGGGAGAGGCAACCTGGAGGAGAAAAACCTTTCCCCCCATGGGCTCTCGCCCACGTCAATCCGCTGATTCTCAACATCTGCGCGGATAACCAATTCCGTGACGAAATCGGGGCCATTCCTGCCGACCAGCGCACTCGTCTAAAAGGCATCGCCAACGAATTGGACATCTCTCCTGGCGTCTTTTACCTTTTATTTGGCGACCTTGCATCTTCTCGCGCTGCAGCCGATATCATCCGTCAAGTCAAGCGCGCTCACACCACGTTCGACATATCCGAATTCTGTAGTCGCTTCAACTCTCAGCCCCAGACCCGCCAACTCACACGCAAAATGTCAGTCCCTCGACAACCCCTGGACATCTTGAAGGACGCAGCTGCTTCTTGTGTGTCTATGCTTTTGCACTTCTACTCGCTTGCTGCTTGTTCTGCTTTACTGATTCTTTCTCCCCACCCCCCTCATCTAGACGACAACGTAAACCTGGTATCGAGAAACAGTAGGCGAGGCCGTGCGACTGCATCCCGCCACCGGGCCCGTAATCCTGACAGCGAGCACAAGCGCGACGATGAACATGGCAGCGAGCACGAGCGCGACGATGAACACGGCAGCGAGCATGGGGTCAATTTGGGTGCCGATGACGACCGAGGGCTCATTACCGACATTACCTCCCCCCCAAGCAACGATGACGATTTGTATGACGAAGCAGAGGAGATTCCCCGAAACGACGTAACAGGGGAGCAATATGAACTATCAGTGTTGGAGGTTAGCGACACCTCCACTAGTTCAGCACACGACCTACGTTCTGTATCCATTCAGCGTCGACACCACGAGAGGTCTCTTTCTGACCTGGATATCGGCTTTGCAGACAATGCACTGTCGCCTATACTTCCTAAACGATTCAAGCATGCAATCCCGTCATCTCCCTTTATGCGAAGAGACTCAACCCTTTCCCTCCTTGAACCGTCCCCAGACGGTCACTTCTCTAATCTGCCCCCAGACAATATAGCGCCCGAGGCAGAGGGCACGTATGCAAAGTCACTCGGCCTTCAGCTCTCAACTTCCTCTCGCTCCCGTCCTGATTCACCACCACCACCACCACCACCACCACAAGAGTTGCGACAGACTTCCCACCTCGAGCATGTCGTAGACAGCCTCAGATCACTTGAACCAACGGCATGGCTCGACGACACCATCATCCACGTCCTCGCCCGGCGTTTAACTAGCGCTAGCGTTGGCGTTATCGATCCTCTTGTTCTTAGGGCGGTCAGGAAAGACAATCTACGCCACCGCCTTTCTGGCACTTTTTCCAAGCCTGTCGTTCTCATAGTCTATAACTCGGGCCACCACTGGGTGCTCTACAAGTGGACACGGTCTCGCGCTTTGCTCGAAGTCTATGACTCGATGCGCCACAACGGCGGCGGCGGCAACAGCGGTGGTCGCATAGCAGCTACCTCAACGGTGGCCGACTTTGTTCGATGGGCATCGGAGATGCCTGGCTCTGTCAACCTGCAGCAGGCCGAGGTATGTCGCATAGACGCCCGCGTGACATGTCAGAAGATGGCTAACCCAGCACTCGTTGTAGTGTCCCCGGCAACAGAACACGTGGGATTGCGGTGTGTTTTGCATCCAGGTTGCTCAGTATATCGCAGCCGGCACAGCAGTACCGCCCAGCATTGATAGCGACATTTCGCGGGCCCAGCTGCGACAGGCAGCTCTCACATCCTGGGATTGTGCGTTCCGTCCACTGGAGGTGTTAGACTACGATGTCACGTTTGATGCCGAGGGTCGCATGCGCCAGCTCCACGACATCTGGCGCCGCCACCATCACCATGCAGGCCTTGGAGAACCCCCACTAGGCTTTCGTATGAATGCTACTTGGCACTTGAGCCTCAAGGAGCAAGCGCTCCGAGAAGCCAAAGCAGCAAGCCAGTGTGCGCTCGCTGGCGTCATTGCAAGCCTGCACGAGCTGCACGAGATTGCGTTACGAGAAGCCCTCGTCGAGCATGCAAGGGTTGCTCGACTCGAGACACAACGCGAGGCGGAGGGCAAGATAATGCGCTGTCTTGGGGACTTTGTTGCAGCGTGCAACTCGGCGCCTGAAGTGTCGCTTGGCGGACTATCCCCCGAAGGCCAGCTGTTCTACCGGATGCTAGCAACGACAAAGGACAACGCAACCGCGACGCAAGATGTCAAGAGGCTCTCCCAAGACAGCGGCGGCGAAATCGGGCGTCAAGTCGTCAATGACAAGTACAGAATGTGCTGTGCTCTGATCTTGGTCCTTCGAAAAGCGGTGGAAAAGTTCCGCCGCGGTTTAGAGGCGTGAGGAGCGGGAGACTCGGCAAGCAGGGGGGGCTTGCCAAGCATCATAAAGGCACGAGCAAATGATATCACAACAAAGGGCTTTAGGTCATCACCTAGATGGATGATTTATGAATATAGTTACGGTCTACCATTGCAAAAGAACTCTCTCTCTCTCTCTCCCCTTCACCAAGCTCCCCATATACACCTGACAATGCCACCCGCCGTGGCCTAATTTGCCGCGATGCATAGCAGTGACGCCAGCCCGTCTAGGCCCCCTGCGATACAGATGTACACAGTATGTGCTTATTGTATGGCACACCCAGGAACTCGGGGTGCGCGGCTGGGCTGCTCTATCCCAGACTCCGTTCCGGCACTTTCGCTGGCCAACCATCTCGGGTGGACCTTTCCACAGCGAATTTCTCATCACAACGCGGTCGCCGCCATCGCTGTCAGTCAGTTGAAGCTATTTCCAGCCGTCTTCCACCATAGATATCAGCCAACGATGCCCGCCGCAATCCATTACTATTTGAGCACTCCGCTGCCCTCGGCCGCCAGCCCATCAGCTACAGCTGACTGTCCTTGGCGGTAGATACGAGGCCGGCACCCCAGATGCAACGGAGGTACCAGCGTGCTCTTGCTGCGCTGACTGACTTGGATACTAGCAGCGAGGCCTCAGTGAGGCTACGACGGCGACAGCGACGGCGACAACGAAGGCGTGACGAATGACTATCGAGTAACAGTGGGCAGGTGATACGGTCTAACATTAGGCAATTTAAACCACTATTACTGTCCTAAGGCACTATTACTATACTAAACTACTGTCACTGCTAAACAGGGACTGTCTATACACGTGGTGTAACTTCCTAGCTTAGGCAATTACATTAGCCATAGGTTAACAATAGCACACCGCACAGTTCCGTCATTTTGTCTGGGCAGCAACTGGCACCATTGCTCTCAAAAATTGCTGCTATGATTTGTATTAGTTGTTGCATGGTCTCGCCATGTTCCGGGCCGTTGATTGATCACTCAGAAAGCAGGTCAAAGACGCGTCTTGGCCTTCCCTCCGTCTCCTGTTTAGTTCTCTTATGTACAAAAAACACGCCGAGTGTCAAAGCCAAGCAAGCATCATGTGGTATTCGCGGCGGTTGAGAACCATGGTGGCGGGCATCTCGTCGACGACGTGTGATGGAAGACGGCGTGGAGGGTTGAGATCGGTCAGAATAGGGAGAAGAAAAGACGACCTACTCTTTGCATTAGGAGATTTCCCTCTACAGGTCTTGAAGGTGAAAAAGTAGTGTATATCGGATTAGATTGCTAATGCGTAAAGGAGGGGGTTAACAATGCTGCACTAAGCCTGCGAAGTAGATGCCAGGTAAGCCATGGAATAGAAGCTGCTAGAAGAAAAGTTCGTATCAACCAAGGGACGAGCGATAGCGCTAAGGACCTTGCCTGGAAGCCTAATAATTTCAAGAGCTGCAGCGTGTGTAGTAGGTGTTTCGGAGGGACAGATGGCGGCCTGAGACAGAGGATTGATTGTTCGACTGCGGCGGCGTAAGTTGTAGGTTTCTTTTGGTCATTACGGTGATTGTGGTGGTGAAAGTAAGGATGAGGATGAAGGTGAGGGAGAAGGTGAGGGTGAGGATGAGGATGAGGGTGAGGGTGGTTGACTGTGGCGGCTTAAGCGTGGGGCCACACCTGCTAGAGAGCAATTGTACTTTGAAACATCCTGCAATATTGTCCTACCAATACCATGGTATCCATCTGAAATAAAAACACCCTGTTAGGTCACTTTATGCAACCTGCTGGCCTGGATGAACCTTTTACCTATCGATAGGGTGTGTATACACATGACACGACGGTGTGCTTTGACTTGCCCCTGCCACCCTGTAGATACCTAGGCACGACAGACGTAAACTCATTCGTGACTGATGCAAACAGGAGCTCACCTATGACTTCTGTTGAAGAGGATGGCACCAACAATGACGATGGAGGATTAATCAGCTCTGAGTCTGAGGAGATGACTTGAGAACAGATGGCCGAGATCTGCAACGAAACCGTTAAGTTAATGTAGAAGATTCCCTCATTTATTTGAAATGAAGTCACTATCAGATAGTTGATAGATAGATAACATGGTCGACAGTGGCATCGATACATTGAGAGGGTTTGACGATTTCATTGAAGACTCTCTCAAGTCGGTCGAAGGGGAGATGCGGGAGGCTCGTCAGCCTACACAGCGGCAAGAGAAGACGCTTCGGCTAGTACTAATGACTTTCCTCTTATGAATACTTTAGTTTCTATTTCTTTCCTTTGTTGATTCATTTACTTATCGAAAAAACGCGTCAGCGGAGGTGCCGCCCATTATGTAAGCGTCCCTCAGTGTCCATGCAGATTTCAAAACTTATGTCATCAGCCGCTCATCTGTAATAGTGGGGCTTGAACGTGGCGGCGGACTTCCCGCAACAATAATCCGAGGTGGGCTTACGTAATATTCTTCTTCAACATCACCGTTGCCTGGCCAATTGTTACCACCACCGGCGATATCTATCGAAAACAATCATGACAGTCCTTGTGCACGCAATCAAGGCATCATCGTCTGTAATCAACCACCGCATCAACGACTGCCCCCAATCTCGCTCCCATGCCCGCCGTCGACAGCCCTACGCAACAAAACCGCGGCCGTGAGCACATTATCTCTGCCTGGCTGAACGACGTCTTCGCAGCAGCCTCGCCCGCAGGCCGCCCGCCCCACCTCCCTTCCCCGCCGTCGTCTCCCACGTCCTCGAAGCGAAAGGCGGTCCAACACCATCTTGGAATTCAGCCCCCTCCCAAGCGACGGGTAGTTCTGGAGGAGCAGGGCACCGACACCATGCATGAGTGTCCAACGACACCACGGCCGAGGAACAGAACCGGGGCTAGCCAGGGTGGTGAGGCCGCCTCCGATGCCGATCCCAAGAACAATAGCGACAGCAACAACACCTCATCGAATTCGGGTTGGAAAGTGGACGACAACAACAATGACGGACAAAACATGCCACAGGGATCCCCGACTCCTCGGCGACGCGAACCTCACCCCAAACCCATATTGGACCGTGTCGCCAACGAGAAGACTCAAACTCCGATCCGTCCAGGTGACACACAAAAAGCAAATACAGCAGCATCATTCTCCTCAAGCTACGCTGCTGCCATTGCGACCGGTGCTCCCTTCACCCTACTCCCCTCGGATGCTTCAAGCACAAGGTCGAACAGTCCGGTCAAGGGCATGGCGGATCTGGGACTCGCCGCGAAGCCGGTCAAGAGCATGCGCCTGTCGGGGCCTGAAGTAGTTCCGGAGGATATCAAGGAGCTCTTCGAAGAAATCTTACTCATCGAAGACAGCGAGCATGTCGTTCCGTCGGCTATTCGGTCCGAGTTTGATGCTCTTGCCTCGAAACTCGCACCCTTCAAGCGCCGACCCCTGAAACCGGAGAATCTGGACGAAACCCCCACCGGGCGATCCAAGATTGATCTGATTGTCGAACTGGAAATACTCGGCGGTGTAGTGCGAGAGACTGAGGATGCCATGGCTGACGAACGCGCCGAGGCCCACTGGAACGATCGCATCCACTCGCCCGTGTTGGTCGCCGCCATTGAAAGAGATCGGGGCGAACCAAGCGTGAGCCGTCGGGTGAGCGTCTTCAATACAACCTCTGCCGCCATCGCGCCAGGCTGCATTCCCCGCCATGTCGCAGGTTTCAACCTACAAGCCAAGATGGTGGACTACTGCATCACCATCTCCAGCCCCGAGGTGGAGCGCATCGCGCGCGCTGCCGTCGCCGCTCATCAACAACGGGCTCGGCAAAGCGCGACATCTAGCACGAGCAGCATCAGCAGCACGTCCCAGGACGGCGATAGCAGCCCTACCAAGAAGAGGAAGAGGGCGGCTCCCCAACCGCCGCCGCTGCAGTCCATCAACCACACGGCGTATCATCCGCTTTGCTTTCGCCCCATCTCCGTCAGCATCGAGACTAAGAAGTCCGGTGGCAGCGAGAATCTAGCCAAGGCACAACTTTCCGTCTGGGTCTCTGCGCAATTCCTCCGCTTCCGGCAGCTGACGGGATTGACGCCCGTTGGTGTAACGCTGCCGCTATTGTATGTGAATGGCAGGACGTGGCAGATCATGTTCGCGGTTGAATCAGAGGAAGAAATTGTAGGTTCCTTTTTTTTTTCCTTTTCTCTCTGTTATTCTTGATTGTGTTGTAGATGGCTTACAGGATTGACGTGTTGCATACAGGTCGTGCTCCAATCCGTTTTAATCGACGGTACCGATACACTCCTGGGATGCTACCGGGTTGTTGCGCTCCTCCGCGCGGTCCGGAGATGGAGCGAAACGACATTCCGGGACTGGTTTGTCAAGTCCATGTCGGACGCGGTGGCAGGCTGAAGCGCAGTAGATGTTGACACGCCATCTATCAAACCTACCCGAGTGCGGTACTTCCACAACCTCATCAGGATCTGCTGCTGACTCATATCAGCATTGAAATCTTTGCGGCATCAAGGATTTGTAACAGTGCAGCATGATGGGCAGGTGTCCCTTTAGCTGGCTGTTTTTTTCTTTTCTTTCCGGTGGTTGCGCGTATCACCGAGAAGAAGGCTGAGCTGGAGCACCTGAAGGAGCTTCGCGACCTCAGCGCTGCTGTCGCAGGCCAGATGGAGGCCCTGGAGCAGAAACTAGCCACCCTTTCGGACGGAACGGAATGTGAGAACAGCCGGTTCCCAGCTCCCAACTAGAGGCAGGGCTAACAGATCTTAGCAATTTCCATGGTCGTTGGCAATTGGCATAACGCTCTGCGTGCTATCAATATGGCTTCCGGTACGTTCCAGCTGCTTGCGAAAAATATATCCTAGACTAACACTGCATCTCAGCCCACCTCGCCAAGCCACAAGGAGAAGAACCGTTGGAATCGGAAGGCGCTAGCCTTCCTCTTCCTCAGACGCTGGTTCGCATTCCGACGGAGCATGCCCTAACGCTGCAGGTGTAGACCGAAACCATGGCCGAACCGGCAGATGATAGCATGGCTATTCCGTGATGGATGGGCTTGGAAGACAGCATGTGTGGAGGCACGAAGCAACGAAGTGGGCAATAACTCGGTGTATTGCCTTGAAGTGAAGTGAGTGGTGATGATGAAGGAGCTAGAAGGGGTCCGCCAGCCAGTGGGCTGGTGGGCTGAAGGTGAGGGGCCGAGACTGGCCACCCCGGAGGTTACGTGACCTCCCAGGCCCCCTCAACAGCATGCGACCGAAAAACAACATGTCTCACATCACGACGGACGGCCTGCTGCAAAAGTACCATCTCGGTTGTTCCACATACGTTAGGGGATGGATATCAGAGGTTTGCACATTCTTTGTACCTCGAGGTGCTTAAGCACCTTGTTATCTCTTGCTGGCAATTCCTGCACAATCTATATCCTTGCGGTGACATTGCTTGTTGGTTGTTGAGGTATGAAGATGTGAAGTCTAAGTCTGTGGCTAGCGGCAACGTGAAGTGGGATATTATGTGATATTACCTATACCGCTTGTTGTTGCTGAATGGCTGACCTATCTTCATGCTGGCGCTGATTTCCGTCAAGTCGGTGATCTGTCTGGTGGTTTTTGTTTAGATCATAATGGCGAATCAAGAAGCTTGCAGCAAAGGCAACCACCGCTAGCGCAACATACACACTATGCACGCCCTTGAATCCAAAGGCGTACAGACTCAGCATGGCGTTCTTAAAATTGTCGTCAAGTAGCGTCTGTAAGACGCCAAGATACTCTTCAGCATGCAAGGCAATACTTCGTGAAATTCCTTTCCGCTCGAGCTCTAAGCCCATAACGTTCTGAAATATAGTTAAGCCAACGTTAACACCGATAGTGGAACCTAGCATACGCATAAACAAATACATGGCGGCCGCATGGCCTGATTTATATGGATTAACGATGGCCCGTGTTACAAAGGTCTAGGCATTGTGAATGAATCTATGGCTGATGCTGGCAATAGCGAGAGTAACAATGCTTACGATCAAGTGAGTATTAACATCCCAAGCGACGAGGGGCCTAAAGGCAATCAATACGAGAGCCCAACCTATCTAGATAGACTGGCGGTAGGCGTTCAAGCGTGATACAAGAACACCCGAAATGATGGAGCCAGAAACCAGAAGGAGGGTGACGGGGATCATTGCCACGCTAGCTATAGTGGGTGTTATTTATTTTACTAAGAGGAACTACCCGTAGAATAGGACATAATACATTTGGCCATAGAGCTAAGATGGGTAACTCACCACCCCTCTATTTAAACCACCATCACCACCACCACCACCACCACTATTACCACCCATTTCATCCCCATCACCGCCCACCCATATGCAACTTGCGGCCTCGCTGGATATATCCGATACACTGGATTCATCCAGACTATTTATTTCTTTAATAACCGGAGTTTACGCCCACTGGATATCCTATATAGATATAAATCGACTGTTAGGTAATAAAGGTATCTTTTTCTTTTTATATTGCCGCTGGTTATCCAGGTAGGCCAATAATACCATATGTTACTACTCTAGAAGGGCCAGTCTAGATACCTAGTTATCTTAGCCTTTTTATACCTTTCTAGATAGGTAATAAATAGTATAGATATCTAGCCTTTCCTTACCTAGCTACTTAAATAGATGTGTTACGGTCAGTAATCTAACAATAGGGTTCCTACTAATAGTAAGCAGAGGTCGCTACTTCGTAATAATAGTCTTAGCTTATCGTTCTATTAATTACCTGGTGATTAGTTATATAGTTAAAATTATAAGGGTAGCTTATATACCTTTTTATTAATAAATCACTAAAAAGATACTAAAAGGTATTTAGAGAATATATTATAAGTTAATTACTCAAGAGCTATGAGGTCTATCCTTAAGTATATCTCAGTATATCTTATATATAAGTCTTAATCTTTTTGGTCCTAATTATACCCTATAATTTTATTAGTTCTAATTATTTTATTTATCTTATTAAGTATTTAATAAGTACTATTAATCGCTTAATAAGTCTTAATAATTAATTAATAGATCTTATAAGATAATTACCTTATTTTATTATTATATAATTTATATTTTAGTTCTTTTTTTCTAAAAAGCTATCTATATAATAATCTTATTTATCTTATTAGTATAAAGGTTATATTACTTATACTTCTAGGTTAATAGAGCTATTATTATTTATAACTTATTAGGTTATAATATTAGGTCTCTCTTCTAAAGGTTTTACCCTTAAGACCTATATAAGTAGGTAGTATATCTTAGGTTAAGGATTATTAAATATCTTTCTTTTTTATATTTTATTAACGTTATATTAGATCTTTAATTATAATATATGTCTTTTATTTTTTATTATAATCGTTATACTTTTACGGATTTTCTAGTTTAAATATAAAGTTATACCTTATATATACTATTATTCCTAAAGGGTATAATATAAGATAGTATTAAAAGGTAGCATTTATAGTAAGTATACTTATCTAGGTTAATCCTATAATATAACTTAGGATATAATCTATTCTTATATATACTTTTTATTATTACTATAGTAGTTTCCTATTAACTAACTATAGTAGATTGTTTACTTAATAAGATAAATTATCTAGATTATAGAAAACAGTCTAAAAAAAGGATTCTTTATTAGTAAATAGATATATTAAGAAAGGCTTAAGTTAAATTAGATATACCTTTAGTAAAGGTTAATTATATTTATAAGATAAAAAGGATAATATCTAAAAAAGGTAACACTATATTGTTTTTTATTAAAGAGGAGAAGGTAGTACTAAAGTCTATTATAATATATAAAGTATAGTCTAAGAGACCTAAAAAGCGGGCCCGCCACTTGGTCGTGACGGAAATGGCCTTAAGTATGAATGTCGCCCAGTTGACATTCCAACATATAGTCTAATAGTGCTTTTAGTATAGTAGGTTAAGATTCTATATTATATAAGAATACTAATTTATTAAGTTTTATTTTTAATTTCTTTAGGGAGACAGTTAATAGCTTTTAGTTAATAGTTAGTATTTCTAGGTAAATAAATAGGTTCTTATCCTACAGTCGGTTTATTTTATAAGATTACTATAACGGTTAAAGTTATTTTATCCTATTTCTTGGTTTATTATACTAAAGTCTATCTATAGGTAATAATATTTTTTGTCTTAAGTAGAACTCTACTTAGTAGTCTTTAAGTTTTTCTTCTATGTAGGTTAGGTTTAACGTTAGCTTTTATATATTATCTTTATATCTATATTTTTTCTATTTAATTAGATACTATATTTCTAGCGTCTCTCTTATTATCTATTTAGGTTAATTATAATTAATAATCTATTTAATCTTATATTTTAGTTTATTCCTATCTATAATAATAAGGTCTTATATTATTAAACCTTATATTATTAGTTCTAGTAATATAATATAGAATATTAGGTATATTTTTATTATTTCTAGTAAGTTAAGTTTATAATTAATATCTAAGACCTTTCTAAGAATTTTAAAAGGTCTAAGTTTTCTAAAGTTAAGTTTTTTATTTAGTTATTTAGTTTTAATATTTTAATAGATAAGATATATACTATCTCTCTCCTTAAAGATTAATCCCTTAATTCTTACTTAAAGTATTTCTTTATTTATTATTTTATAAATAAAAGATCTTTAGTAATTTTATTCTAGATTTCTTAAAGCTTATTAAAGCTAACTATAGCTTTTATAGCTTATAGTCTTTACTAAGGTTCTCTGTGTATAATTAGTTAAAATCTATAGTTAAGATAGAATAATAAGTATTATATAATTTCTCTAATAACACTATTATAGGTAAATTATACTATAGATAGTAGTAATACCAAGTTATTCTAGTTATAGTTTATATAATATTATAGATATTACTTAAGTATCTAGTTAACTTATTTTATTTATCTATTAGTCTATAAGTAGAAAATAATAGAAAGTTTATAGTCTATATCTAGCTATAAAATCAGGAATTTCTAAAACTTGAAGGTAAATACTTGATCTCTACTTAATATAATTTCTTTAGGTAACCTATAGTTACTAATAATATACTTAAGAAATACATATACTAGATCTCTTATTATACTAGATTCTAGATATAAAGTAAAATAGACATATTTTATAATTCTATCTATAATAATTAATATAATGTTATAATATATTTTTATAAAGTGTTTTTTTAACTTTAATAGTTTAATAATGAAGTCTAAAGAAATTAAGTATTATAACTCTGGAGGTATTAATAATAGTTAGACTTACCTATATAGCTTATAAGGATTATTTTTATTTTTCTTATATATTTTATAGTCCTTAATTACTAAAGCTACTTTTTTTATATATAAATTTTTATTATAATATTATCTAATTTATTTAGAAGTCTTTATAATTCCTAAATATCTATATATCTTCATACTATATATCTTATAGATTTAGTCTGTTATTATTCTATTAGTTATACTAATATTAATATATTTATTAATTATAATAAGTTCCTATATAAGTATAATAGTACTATTATTATTATATTTAAGGATCACCTATATTTCCTTAGGTATTAGAATTTTATAATCCGGTCTTTTATTAAGAGTGTTTACTTTACTGTTTTCTATACCTTTATAATAGATTATCTTAAAGTTATATTTTAAAAATAATTCTAACTGTTAGATCTATCTTTTATTAAGAGCCTTTAAGGTAGTAAAATAAGAAAGATTCTTATAGTCTATATATATTAAGACCTAATATTTAGTTCTTAATAAGTATAGTCTTTATCTTTAGAATAATTTAATAATAGTTATAAGTTCTTTATCATAAATCTAATAGTTTAATTTAGGTCCATAAAAGGCTTTAGAGTAAAATATATATAGATATAGTTTTCTTTTTTAATCTTATTATCTACATTATCTATCTATAGTAAAGTCCAAAATATTAGTCTTAACTTTAAGTAGCTTATTTAGGTTAAAGATTTAAGTAATAGGTTTAAAGATAACAAATCTTTTAACTTTAGTAAAGAATCTATTCTATTCTTCTATCTAGATAAATTTAGTATTCTTATATATAAGCTTCTAGAGCTTTCCAATATAGCTTATATAGCTTTTAAGGAACTTTTAATAAAAATTAATAAATGTTAAAATAGTTTAGATATCCTTTATATTCTTAGGTATAGGCTACTCTTTAACTATCTAAACTCTCTATTCTCATATTTGGATCTTGTTAGGTATAATAATAAATCCTAAATAGTTAACCTTCTATATATAGAAGTTGTTTTTCTTAGGTTTAACTAATAGTTTTACTTATTAAAGTTTCTATAGTACCTAATATATATATATTTCTTATAGCCTTCTAGACTTTTAGAGAATATAATAATATTATTAAGGTAGTAGATAATAAAGATATTAATGTCTTCTTAGAAAATATGGTTAATTATTATTTAGAATAATATTAATATATTAGTAAGTCTAAAAAATATAATAAGTGTTTTAAATAAGCCTTATCTTATTCTAAATACTATCTTCTATTTATCTTTTTTTTAATATAGATAAGGTTATAGCCTTTTTTTTTAGGTTAAAGGCTGTAAACTAGTCTAATTTATAGAGAAGGTCTTACAGTTTAAAAATGAATAGTAATAGGTATATATTCTTTCTAATAATATTATTAAGTTATTAATACTTAATATTATAATTGAATTAGCTAGAGACACTTAACTAGGTAGGGCTTAATAGTAGATATTAGTATATTATAAAACTAAAGCTTATAGAGGTATTAAACAGTTAGCGTCTATATCTAGTAACGCTCTATAAGTGGGGTAGGTCGCTAGAAGCTTAGCGCCCAGTCGTTAAGACCGATATCTTCTATTAGGAATACTATTATAATTACTCCCCCTTCTATATAACTTTATTCTAAAGTTATTATATAATATCCTTTAATAATAATAATAAGATATAGTCCTTTTAGGACTAAAATAGTCTAAGCGACCTAAAAAGCGGGCCCGCCACTTGGTCGTGACGGAATTGGCCTTAAGTATGAATGTCGCCCAGGTGACATTCCAACAGCCCCCTTTAAGGGCAAATCCGGTACTGACCTTACCCGGTTGGTCTGTGCGCCTGCCTGTTTTGGACTCACGGTCGCACGCGCCTGCCATTTTGGACTTACGGTCGCAAAGCGCGAATTGAACGCGCAGCACTTTAACTCATAAGCGTGCGGGGAAAACACGCATGTGGTCGGCCTAACCACTGAGGCATCTGGGCTCATAACCTCTAAGCGACCTAAAAAGCGGGCCCGCCACTTGGTCGTGACGGAATTGGCCTTAAGTATGAATGTCGCCCAGGTGACATTCCAACAAATAGCCTTACAGTCTTTTTATTTATAATACTAATTCTTTTGTTTTCTAGTATAATAGCCTTATTATATTTATTTTTTACTATATACTTTATATATTTTATTTATTTTATCTAACGATATATTAGTAAATAGTTATTAGGTTATAATGTTAGTTTTTATATAGAGAAATAGTTATATAGAAGTAAATATATTAGCCTATTACCTGGCTTATTTTCTATAACCTATTAATTACCTAAGTAAAAGGTTTTTTCTTACTATTAGCAGCTTGTTTTTTTCTTTCTCTCTCTTCTTTAGGTTTAATATCTTTTCTATTATTTTTTACCACTATAAACTTTCTTTATAATTTTTTTAGTTTATTATATCTTATTCTTTTCTCAATATTCAATCTTCTTTTTAGTTCTTTTTTCTATTTATCTACTCTGTACTAAATAATCGCTATAATATCTATTGTTTCTTATATCCAGATAGTCCTTAACTATAAGTATAAACCTTAGACCGGCTTTAACAGCCTTAAGAGAGACGCTCCCTATATCTGCTGCCTTATAAGTATATATTACAATATAAATAGTCTTATCTATATTACCGGCTACTATATAGCCAAGTGTATTATCTACTAGATTGATAAGAAAAAATATTTTATAGTAAGTTATTAACCCTTTAGCAAGCTTCTATTACCGATACTAACGTTTTTTTATAGGTCCCTGTTACAACCCAACAAGTTACAGACAGAAGTTAGCCCCACCAAGCTAGAAACACAGGCGGTACAGCCTTTATATAGCAAAGCAAGAAGGATCGATATACAGATGACTCCCTGGAACAGAAGAACTATAAAACAGATCATATAATAATAAGAAGGACTAATAAACAATAAGCGGTCTATAATTAAGGACCGATATACTAAGGGCAGTCTACCCTTATAGGACCGATATCTAGATATTAGTCCTAATAAAAAGATAACAAGATATAAGAATACTTATTCTATTTAAATAGATTACCTTTATAATGTTTTAGTAATTAACTCAAAATTTAGCCTTACTATCTTTTAGCCTTAACCTTAATACTATAATATATCCTCTAAGTATCTCTAATACCTTTTTAGTGATTTATTTATAAAAAGCTATATAAGTTAACCTTATAGCCCTTAACTATATAACTAATCCCTAGGTAATTAATAGACTAATAAAGCTAGGACTATTATTACTAAGTATTAACCTTAGCTATACTATTAATAGAAACCTTACTATCAGATTACTAACTATAACACTTTAATTACTCTTATTAAATAAGTTAACCTTAATATTTACCTAATAGTATTTATAATATCTATTTCTACCCTATATACTACCGCTTTAACTCTAGTTATAACTAGACTAACTCTTTAATAGGTATTTGAAATAATTACCTAACTCTAGAAAGAAAACTAGTAACTTTAAGCCTAGCTGTTAGTACCTAAACCTATTTTACCCCTATAAGCTCAGTATTTAGACCTTAAGCCTTATAATAAGACCTTAAGAACCCTATAAGGATTCTTTACCTAAACTAAGGTCTACTTTAAGTTCTATAAAAGCTTTTTTTTATTAAGGCTGATAAAACATTATATACCGTCTTATTTCTAAAAAAAGATATTTTAGCTTCATCTAAACCTATAATATAGAACTATCTAGATAATAATAAAGATAACTAAAAAGATAATACTAAAGTAATTTTTAAAAAGTTTAAAAACTTTAAGAAATAACTTAAGAAATTTTTTAATAGCCTTAATAAGGAATGTATAGTAGAATAAAAGCTTATAAACCTTATTTAGAAAGATTTACTTAGATTCCACATATAGGTAATGATCTTGTGTCAATTGATAACATCAATGGCGCGCCACATCTTTTGTGCAGTTTCATTTCTTAGTGATTTAAATAATAAGTATACTGTTAAGTTTTAATATATTACCTTTAAACTAGAATAGAGAGATAAAGCCTTAATAGCTAGGTTTTATTAAAGACTTAAGAAGGATATTAAAGATAAACTTAGTTAAAATAACTAACTAGATAAATTCTATAAATTTATAGATAAAGCCGTTAAAATTAATAACCGACTATATAAATAAAGGCTTAAATAAAAAGCATAATATTTTAACTTAATAGGGTTAATACTAATACTAGCTAGAAGTATAGACTAAAGACACTATAATAAGATAACTATAGTAATACTACTTATAGACACTATACTAGACCTATAAATATTAGTATTATTAGAAAATAAGATAAATAACTAATATAAGACCCTAACACTATTAAGTGTTTTAACTATAAGAAATAAGGACACTATATATAAGACTATAGACAACTTAAGTAACTATAAAATAAATTACTATCTAAATATACTGAGAAAGCTAATATAGCTATAAGGAAACATTATATAAGTAACTTTTTTAGACTATCTATTATAATGATAATTACATAGTATATTAAGATAGTAAAAAACAAGCAGGATAGTACCCTAAGGAACCTTATAATAAGATTCTTATAATAAAAGAAAAACAGGAAAAACCCAACTTGTTAAGTTAAACAAATAAAATAAAAGTATTATTATAATACTTACTAAAGCCTATTAAGAAACATTTAAAAACCACTTGATACTTATAACTAATAAAAACTTAACCTAATTAAGGAATATTTAAGGTAATAAAAAGATACTTATAATAACTCCTATAAATAAGAGATTCTAGATAAAAGGAATCTATCTATAAGTATCTTATTTAAAATACCTATAAGAACTATTATAATCCTTTATAGAAAAATCGCTGATAACGATATATTTTATACTAATAGAATAATAAACTAAGTAATAAGAGAATATAATACATATATCTTAAAGAACCTTAGGAAAACACTTAAAGATATATAATAATACGTGAAATACCTCTAGAACTAAAGAGAATTAAAAAGAAATATAAAGAAAGCCTACTAGATAAATATAAATCTATCTATAACTCTATAAGAAACTTGAGGGATATGTTAAGAACTAAGAAAAGTTAACTAATATATTAAAACTCTTAAAGCTTACCCAATAGATATAGACTAAAACCTAAAAAACCACTAGTATATCTATTAGGATTATAGCTATAGTTAGGAAAGTTATAGACTTCCTAAAACCTAAACTTTAGATAAAAAAGAATTCTAACTAGAATTAAGATAACAACTTATATACTAAAGAATCCATTAATAAATTTATCCTATTAAGCAAGATAAAAAAGTAAACAGTTAAACAGTTAATAGAATTAAGAAATACTATAAATCCTATATTAGATAAAACTAAGACTTATTTTTAATATGTTTGAACCTAGATAGAAAATATTTCTTTATTATTAGCCTAAAAAAACAACCGGTATAGTATATATAAACCTATAACTATATTAACCTTTATTAAAAACCTATTAATAAGAAAAGATAAGACACTAAAGTTTAAAGAAATAAGAAAGGATACTAATAATTAAGAGATCTATTTCTATACAACTTAAAAGCTAAATTAAGACTATATATTAATCCTTAAAAGTAAGGAAATATCTACATTCAGAGATAATAAATAATTAGATTCTAATGATTTTATATATTATAATATATTTTAGATAGAATATATCTATAATAACTATAGAAAACATAAGAAAAAGAACAGACTATTCTCTTTCTATCTATAACGATAAAATAAATAACTGTTAGAAGTATAAGCTCTCTTAAGCGCTCTACTACTTCTTTATCTTATATTTCCTTTATTATAAGGAATGATCTATATAAGATATATATATATATATAATCTACTAACTTAGTAGGTTAATATATATATTGATTACGTAAGCAGGATGATTACGTAATCTAGTCGAATCTAGGAGAAGCACCTAGAATGTCCTCTTTGCTCCTCCTAACTCTATCTTTCCTATAAGGTTATTGCTTTAAGTTAGGGTTATTAACTTAGGGTTATGGAATTACGCAATCCTTAGGTTGATTTATAAGCAGCTTACGCAAGTATGGAATCTTCTAGTAAGCTGGACATGTCTATATAAGAGTTGGAATTCTTCCTGTTTTCTAAGTCTCTTATTGTCAAGCAAGCAAGCAAGTTAGTAACAAACAAATCCAACTATTATACTCTCTTTAACTATATATCCTTATATCTTCTATTTACCTATCCTAGGTATAAGCTTAACTACCCCTGTTATATCTTATATTCTTGCTTCTATAAGATATATCTTTATATATAAGAGATCTATTCTCTTATATACTTTTAGGCTATATTTCTCTATAAGAGACTAGCCTACCTGTTGTGCTGACAATAACTAATTTCTAGAATCTATATAAATTATAAACTATAAATATAGAAAATTAAGGAATATTATAATAATTAGCTCAGTTTCTAGCTAAGCCTAAAGAAACTAATAGCTTATATATATAAGATAATAAATATTAGTCTAACTATATATATAATGGATATATTATATACTATAAAGAAAAAATATATATATAGTAAACCTAGCTATAAAAGAATACTCCTACTAATAATAATAACACTAAAAATAGTTAAAAAATATTAAATACTAACTATAATAGAACTATAGAAGGTAATATAGGATAAAAAGTCCCTATATATAGCAACTATAAATAATAATACTATATATGTAATACTTAAAGTCTAAATTAATAGATAGTCTACTTAAGTTATATTAGACAGTAGAGTATAAGTAAACCTAACATTACTTTACCTAGTAAATTAATAGAATATTCAATAGTAATATAAGAACAGCCTAAATACCCTTGAAACTATTAAAGGAGAATTAGTTATATATAGCGAAGGAACTATTAAATTAAAGACTATATACCTCTCTATAGTTATCTATAACTATTATAAATAACTAGTCTTTAATATTATAGTGATAAGATAACTAAATATTATACTTAAAATTCTATAATTAAAGAAGAATAATCCTAATATAGGCTAAAATTCTAGCTAAGTTTAGTAGAGAGATTTAACGGTAAAATAGTATTATATACCGTAACCCCTATATAAATTATAGATATAACTAAAGTATATTATATATATCTAAAGGATTAAACCTACTAAAAAAAAGAATATAGGTCTATAAATTAAGAACAAAGAATAATAAAACGACTCTTAATAATCCTTAAGATCTATAGAAATATATAAAACTACTTACTAAAAAACTAAAACTAGGGTTACTACAATATAGTCTATATAACTATAAAATTAAACTACTATCTAAGATATGCCCTAAATTAAAGCTAATCTATAACTTAAATAAGATAAAATAAAGAGTACTTAATAAATAGCTGGATAGAAACCTTAGGAAGAGATATATTAGACTATTAGACTTATTAATAGGATACCTAATCCTATTTATACCTAAGAAGAATAGAAAATTATAACTATATATTAACTATTAATAACTTAATAATATTATTAAGAAAATATATATACCTACCACTATTTATCTTAAAACTATAAGATCTCCTATATAAAGCTAACTGGTTTATAGCCCTTAATTTAAAAAAAGCCTATAACCTTATATATATTAAGAAAGAAGGTAAATAGATGATAGTATTCTAAATATAATTAGTCTTATTAAAATAGTTATTATACCTTTTAGACTTACCAATATACCTATAGTATTTTAAATAATAATTGACTATATCTTTTAAGAAAACCTTAATATATTTATTATCTATTACCTTAATAATTTCCTTATCTTCTTAAAAACACTTAAAGACTAAGAAAAAGTATATATATTAAGTATTATAAGAACTTTAAGAAATAAAACTACCAGTTAAATAAAAGAAAAATAAATTCTATATATAGAAAGTTAAATACCTTAAATTTACTATTATATTAAGTAGAATCTAAATATAAAAAAAAGATTTAAATAGTTAGGGATTAGTCTAGACTATAAAATATTAAAGATATATAGTCCTTCTTAAGATTTATAAACCTTTATTAAAGATTCCTTAAAAACTATATAGGCTATATTAAAGGACTTTAGAAACTTATATATAAGAGTATTAAACTTATATATATAGAAGAATATAATAAATATTTTAATAAAATTAAGAAACTTATAATATATAAACTAGTTACTCAAGTATCTAACCTAAATAAACCCTTTAAAGTTAAGACTAACACCCTAAAGTTTACTATAGATAGATAACTAAAATAATAAGATAAAAAAAAAGACTTTACCTATATATATTTTACTCTAAAGCTTTCTATAGACCTAAGTTAAAATACTAGATCTATAATGGAATACGGCGGGGTAATCTGCCCTGTTTTATTACTCAGATCAGGGATTCATGGCATAGAGGGTATAGAGACGACTTGTTTAGATCAGAAGAATTCCGGTATAAGAAGGCCAGATCAGAAGCTTCCTAGACAGTATAGAAGTCAATCAACTTTTCCTTTTTTTTTCTAGACCTACCCTTATAGTCTAGTTAGACCTGAAGCCTTTCTTATAATTTATAATCTAATATAATGTTAGAAGTATAAGCTCTCTTAAGCGCTCTACTACTTCTTTATCTTATATTTCCTTTATTATAAGGAATTATCTATATAAGATATATATATATATAATCTACTAACTTAGTAGGTTAATATATATATTGATTACGTAAGCAGGATGATTACGTAATCTGGTCGAATCTAGGAGAAGCACCTAGAATGTCCTCTCTGCTCCTCCTAACTCTATCTTTCCTATAAGGTTATTGCTTTAAGTTAGGGTTATTAACTTAGGGTTATGGAATTACGCAATCCTTAGGTTGATTTATAAGCAGCTTACGCAAGTATGGAATCTTCTAGTAAGCTGAACATGTCTATATAAGAGTTGGAATTCTTCCTGTTTTCTAAGTCTCTTATTGTCAAGCAAGCAAGCAAGTCAGTAGTCAAAAATCCAACTATTATACTCTCTTTAACTATATATCCTTATATCCTTATACCTATTATATCTACCCCTGTTATCCTATATTCTTGCTTCTATAGGATATATTCTTATATAAGAGATATACTCTCTTATATACCCCAGAGGCTGTTATTACTCTCTACGAGTTCAGCCCACCTGTTGTGCTAACAGGTTATGAGCCCAGGTTATATACCTGGTATATATTCATTACTATAAAGAGTTATATATACTCTTTAGTAGCCTATTTATCTATCTATTCAAGTAGATCCCTTATACTATCTTTTCTTTATAAGAATATTAAGGCAGAAAGAGTAAGCCCTTAGTATCTCTTATAACTAAGAGATAGTATTTAATATCTACCAATCAGAGGTTACATAAGTCCACTATAGGCAGTTATAAAACCCTCTATCCGCCTTATATATCTTATAAAGATATATATTTATATAAAGGAGGCAGAAAGAGTAAGACCTCTATTCTATAGGTTAAAAATACCTATAAAATTCTAGTAAAAATACTAGAAGAAAATGGCGGAACTTATTAAGGCTACTACGGGCTGTTTATTGCCCCCAGAACAACGCCTCCAGGGTACTCAAAACTGGAACTCCTGGATTACTTCTATTTATCTATTCTTTAAGCTACTTAAGCTAAATCCCTACTTTGAAGTAGAGGATAGATATAAGGATATCTCTGAAGAGCAAAAACACAAGCCTTATTAATTATAAGGCAAAATCTTCTAAAAGACCCTCTTTCCTTAGTATTTGATCTTCAGGATCCTAAGGATACTCTATCTATCTTAAAATCGTCCTATGAAGGCACAGGCCCCGTTCTAAGGCAACAGTTATACTTAGAATTTCACGCTATAAAACTAGAGAACTATAACACTTTAAACGAGTTTATTAGCTCTTTTAAGGGTTATCTCTCTAAGTTAAAGAACGTAGGGGCAAAGATAGAAGATATAGACCAAAAAACGGTCTTTATAGCTGCTTTAAGCAGTTATTTTCCAGTATGGGCAGAAAGGCAGAGAAGTGCTCTAAGAACAAAAGAGCCCCCTTCTCTAGAAGCCCTTATTAACGATATATTGGACGAAAATAGGCGTGAAAACGATACGCCTATGTCTAATAACTATAGTAGAGACAACTCTACTAAAAGCTCTTCTAGAGAGTATAAAAGTCCTTTTAATAAGGATAAGAAACAGCCTTATAAGTGGGCAAATAAAGGGTATAAAAGACCTCAACAAAAGGTCAATAACCCAAATTCGAACCCACAGACTTTTAAAGGCAAAGAAAAGGCAATTTCTGCAATAAACCACCAGGCCAACAACACCTCTAATCAAGAGGATACCCAAGAAGGCAAAAACTATACTTATAAAGCCTACTTCAACCAACCAAACAAAAGAAACAACTGGCTTTACGATACAGGCTCTACAGTCCATATATCAAATAATAAGGACTATTATTTAGACCTGTTAACTAAAGATGATATCCCTATAGTTAATACAGGCGCAGGACCTGTTAAACCTAAAGGGATAGGGACTATCTTACTCCCTATTTACTATAAAGGGAAATTAACCATATAAGGTTAAATAATACCTTATATATACCTGAATTTCCTATCTCCATATTTTCTGGCCTTCTACACTATAAAGGAGGGGGATTCCTTATCAACTGGAATCTCTGTGATAGTAAAAAGAACCCTTTGCTAATATAGATATAGCAAGAAGGGGATTCTATTTAAATATTGCTAGAAAACACCCTCCTATCTATAAAATAACTCTCTTCTATATAATATAGAAGAGGGAGAAAAGCCTGGTCTATCTTCTAGTAAAGAAGATACTATTTCTTCTATTAATCTAGAAGAAGATACCTCTATAAACCAAGAAGAGGTATTTACTACTATAACAGAAGAATGGCATCAAAAACTAGGCCATCCTTCTTACCCCTACTTAGTTAAAACAGCAAAGTTAACTAAGGGGATTCCTTTAGATAAACTAAAGGAAGAGGATCTATATTGCCCTAACTGTATCTCTTCTAAGTTAACTAGGCAACAGCCTAGAATTAACTATAATAGGGCTACTTTTCCTCTAGAAAGAGTATGTATAGATACTCTCTCAAAATAACCCCTACCTCTATAAACGGATTTAACTACGCTATTCCGTTTACAGACGATTATTCTAGCCTTAGAGATATAGAATTCTCTAAGAATAAAGAGGATATAATTAATATCCTTAAAAATAAGCTAGAATACTATAAAAATCAGGGGTATGGTTATCCTAAGCGTCTACGCTTAGATAACGGTACTGAATTTAATATAGGAGAATTAACTACCTATATTAAAGAAAAAGGCATTATTTTAGAGCCTTCTACGCCCTATACACCGGAACAAAACGGTATAGCAGAAAGAACTAATAGGGCAGTCCTAGATAAAGCTAGGACTATTATAGCAGCAAATAATTTACCTAAGTTTCTATGGGATATAATCCTTAAAGAAACTACTAAGCTGCTAAATTATACTGCTATAAAACGCCTAGAAAAGACCCCTATAGAGGCCTTTCTAGACTATTTTTATCCTAATAAGGATAATAAACCAGATTTGTCTAATATACGCAAAATAGGCTCCAAAGTCTACGTCTATAAGCCTAAAGAAAAGCGTATACAATCAGACAAGTTAAATACCTATACAGAAGAAGGTATTTATCTATCTAAAGAAGGAAATAACATATATATTATATATATTCCTTCTAGGCCTTATAAGTCCTCTATAGTAAGGACTTCACATATTAGATTTATAGAAAGTACTATAAGAGAGGGAGAAAAACTATTATTCCTTCTAGTACTTCTATAAATAAGGAGACTATTCCTCCTAATCCTTCTTCTAAAATAGAGGTTATAATACCTACTTTATCTAAAGGAGAAAAGGATAAATACAAGGCCTATAATAATACTATAGAATATAACTATAGTATTATACCGAATCCTATAGAGCCTACTACTCTAAAACAGGCTCTAGAAAGCTCTGACAAAGACCTCTGGTTAGAAGCTATTTATAAAGAAATAGCTACTATCATTAAAAGAGGCACTTTAAAAGCAGTAGATCCTAAAGAAGCTATAAGAGCTTCTAGGGTACCTTTAACTGCTAGATGGGTCTTAAAGAAAAAATATGCTATCAATGGCAAAATCGAGAAATATAAGGCCCGCCTCGTTGTTAGAGGCTTTCAGCAAAAATACGGGCTTGATTATTTTCAAACCTTTGCTGCAGGTAGTAATCCAACTACCTATAGAGTATTATTAGCTCTTGCAGCCGCCCTAGATTGGGAAATCCAACAAATTGATGTAGTTGGAGCCTTTTTATATGGGGATTTAGAAGAGGAGGTTTATATAGACCCCTCTAATATCCCTTTATCTGATCTCTTTAAAAATACCCAGATTTAAACACTATTAACTGGGAAAATAATAAGAATCAGATATTATTACTTCAAAAGGCGTTATACGGCCTTAAACAAGCCCCTAGGCAGTGGCAGTTAAAGATAAAGTCTATACTAAAAGAAATAGGCTTTATATCTTTAAAATCTGACGAAGCCACTTATTATAACCAGGATAAAAATAATCCTTGTTATATTATTACCCATGTTGACGATTTTCTTATACTTAATAAAGATATTAAGTATATAGAAGATATAAAGGGTAAAATCTCTAAATATATAGAGATACAAGACCTAGGAGAAGTTTCTAAGTTTCTAGGGCTTTATATAACAAGAGATAGATCTAAAAGATCTATAACTATCTCACAAGCCCATTATATCCAACAACTACTAGAAAGGTTTAATCTAGTAGAATCAACAGTTAATAATATACCTATATCAACAGGTATATTAAACAGCCCTCTAGGTAACGAAAAAGAAGGATATACGCCTTCTAAGGACCTATTAAAAGAATATCAGCGCTTAATAGGCTCCCTTATATACGCTATGTTTTTAACTAGGCCAGATATAGCCTATAGCGTATCTTTTACTTCTCGTTACCTCCATAAGCCATCAGAACTCCTACTTAAACAAGGAAAGAATATCCTTAAATACTTAAAAGGGACTATTAACTATAGTATTACTTATAAGGGTACTATAGATAATAACAAATCCCTTAATTTAGTAGGATATACTGATTCTGATTGGGCTAGTTGTAAAGAGACTAAAAATCAACTTCTGGATATCTCTTTACCCTATTAGGAGGGCCTATTAGTTGGAAATCGAAAAAACAAGCAACTATATCTCTATCAACTACTGAGGCTGAATTTAACGGCCTACAGGAGGCTATAAGAGAAGCAGTATGGTTAAAAGGCTTATTATCTGAGTTAGGGTTTAATATAAGCCCTATTACTATTAAAACAGATAATAACGGAGCTTTAAGCTTAGCCTATAACCCGGAATACCATCAAAGGACTAAGCATACTGCTATACATTACTATTACACTCGTCAAGAGGTTGAAAACGGCAATATAGAAGTAGAATATATCCCTACTTCACTTATGCCAGCAGACGGCTTAACAAAACCCCTTCCTAGGGTTAAATTCGAAGAATTTGTTAAGCTTATAGGCTTAAAAACAACCTAATAAGCCTATATATCTTTCCTAATATTTTTAGGAATTTGTTCTTAATAAGCTACCTTACTTATTAAGAATACTCTAAAGAATACTCTAGGGTACCTTTCTTCTCTATTACACGGTACCTCCTTTACTCTCTTTACCTTTTTATCTCTTATAATAAAGGAAAAGAGGGAGTGTTAGAAGTATAAGCTCTCTTAAGCGCTCTACTACTTCTTTATCTTATATTTCCTTTATTATAAGGAATTATCTATATAAGATATATATATATATAATCTACTAACTTAGTAGGTTAATATATATATTGATTACGTAAGCAGGATGATTACGTAATCTGGTCGAATCTAGGAGAAGCACCTAGAATGTCCTCTCTGCTCCTCCTAACTCTATCTTTCCTATAAGGTTATTGCTTTAAGTTAGGGTTATTAACTTAGGGTTATGGAATTACGCAATCCTTAGGTTGATTTATAAGCAGCTTACGCAAGTATGGAATCTTCTAGTAAGCTGAACATGTCTATATAAGAGTTGGAATTCTTCCTGTTTTCTAAGTCTCTTATTGTCAAGCAAGCAAGCAAGTCAGTAGTCAAAAATCCAACTATTATACTCTCTTTAACTATATATCCTTATATCCTTATACCTATTATATCTACCCCTGTTATCCTATATTCTTGCTTCTATAGGATATATCTTTATATATAAGAGATCTATTCTCTTATATACTTTTAGGCTATATTTCTCTATAAGAGACTAGCCTACCTGTTGTGCTAACATATAATAACATAAGATAATTAAGAAAATTACTTTTTAGAATAAAACACCTTTTTATACTAACTAAAAATATACATTATTCTAATTAGAATAAGTTAACCTCTAATTAAGGGAAATATCTTATATTATCTATAAGGTTATTAGTGTCTCTTTTAGATTACTATACTATATAGACCTTTTTCTATTCTATATACTTCTAATAGTCTCCTCTTCTAGAAACTAAGATAAAATAAATAATAATAGTAAAAAGATAATATAATCTAAGCTAAAGTAAACAGCTATAAGCCAGATTAAGACGATAGATAATAGATAATAGATAATAAGATAAATATTAAATAAGATAGATCGGTTAATAAGAAAGTAATTAAAGGATAATATAGATAATAGGTTGAAAGAATCAAGACAAATTAATAAATAACTAAGATAAAAGGGTGTATTTAGAAATAAATAAGTGTTAGCACAACAGGTAGGCTAGTCTCTTATAGAGAAAATATAGCCTAAAAGTATATAAGAGAATAGATCTCTTATATATAAAGATATATCTTATAGAAGCAAGAATATAAGATATAACAGAGGTAGTTAAGCAGATACCTAGGATAGGTAAATAGAAGATATAAGGATATGTAGTTAAAGAGAGTATAATAGTTAGATTATTGACTACTGACTTGCTTGCTTAAGGAGAGAAATAGAAAACTAAGAAACAGGAAGATTTCAGTCCCTTATATAGTCCTTTCCAGCTTACTAGAATATTCCATACTTGCGTAAGCTGCTTATAAATCAACCTAAGGATTGCGTAATTCCATAACCCTAAGTTAATAACCCTAACTTAAAGCAATAACCTTATAGGAAAAATAGAGTTAGGAGGAGCAAAGAGGACGTTCTAGGTGCTTCTCCTAGATTCGACTAGATTACGTAATCATCCTGCTTACGTAATCAATATATATATTAACCTACTAAGTTAGTAGATTATATATATATATATATCTTATATAGATAATTCCTTCTAATAAAGGAAACATAAGATAAAGAAGTAGTAGAGCGCTTAAGAGAGCTTCTACTTCTAACATAAGTTGTTATTAATAATAAAATAATCCGTTAAGTTCTTTAAGTATTTATATAATCTTGTCTTACTTAAGTATAATTAGACTAAGCTTTATAAGTATAGATATAGCTTAACTTAATACCTAAGTCGATATAGCTATACCGATTAAGGCTGCTTATAAAGCTATTATAAACCCTTAACATAATAATCGCTATAATCTTAATAAAGACCTCTTCTTAATCCACTATAGTCCCTTAATAAAAAAGAAATAGGGCAGTTAAGTACCTTAATCTATAAATACCTTTAATCTAAGAGACCTATATATCCTAATTAGGTATTTTCTAATATTCTAAGTTATACTAATCAGTAGTAAACAGTTTAATTATATAACTAGTTATTACTTTTAGAAGCCTCTAGAGCCACGGCCCTTAATTCTATCTCTAGTCGGTTATGCTATCATTATTTTTTATAGTAATTAAGGCTTACTTATTTCTAAATATACCCTTTTATCTTAATTATTTATTAATTTATCCTAATTTGCTTAATCCATTATCTATATCGTCCTTTAATTACTCTCTTATTAACTAATCTATCTTGTTTAGCGTTTATCTTATTGTCTATTATCTATCGTTTGTCGTCTTAATCTGGCTTACAGCCGCTTGCTTTAGCTTAAATCATGTCGTCTTTTTACCGCTATTATCGGTTCTATCTTAGATTCTAGAAAGAGAGACTATTAAAAATATATAGGGTAGAAAAAGACCTATACGGTATAATAATCCAAAAGAAACACCAATAACCCTATAGATAACATAAGATATTTCCCTTAATTAGAGGCTAACTTATTCTAACTAGAATAATATATATTCTTTAGTTAATATAAAAAGGTGCTCTATTCTGAGGAGTAACTCTCTTAATTATCTTATATTATTATATTAGATTATAAATTATAAAACAGGCTTTAGGTCTAATCGGACTATAAAGGTAGGTCTAAAAAAGAAGGAGGAAAAGTTTATTAATTTCTGTAGTGTCTAGAAAGCTTCCGATCTGGCCTTCTTATACCGAAATTCTTCTGATCAGAACAACTCGTCTCTATATGCTCTATGCCATGAATCCCTGATCTAAGCAATAAAACAGGACAGATTACCCCGCCCTATTCCACTATCTAGTAATATACCTCCTCTACCCTACTTAACCTTTCCTCTACTAACGCCTACCCCTTTAGCCCTATCTAGCCTCTACCTTTAGACCCTATCTTATCTATAGCTATAGCCTAATAATTAATATTCCTTTATATTATTACCTTCTAGAATATTTTTACCTACTCTACCTATATCCTAGCTATAGTAAGAAACTCTCTCTTTTTATTAAATTGTAATATTACTATTAAATATACTAATTATATTTTAAACTTTTATACTGTCTATCTTAATATCTATAATATTAGCTAGAACCCTTTTAACCTGTCTAATATAATATAGTACTTATCTAACACTATCTAGTCTACCTATTATTACCCTTATAATTGTCTAATAAAATCCTAGAACCCCTTTATAATAGCTGACTTTAGCGTTATAAATACTACTATTATTAACCTATCTATCTATCTATTTTTCTATATTATTAACTAGATTTTTGTCTTTTAGTACTATATATCTATATTACTATATAACACTACTAATAGTGTAACTATGATTATTACCCTATCTAGTATATAATATGCTAGTAATATAAATAATAAACTTTTCCTGTCCTTTATCTCTATTATCTATACTATTAGGCTGTCTTTTTATATAATTATCTAGATTACTATCTCTTATTGGCCCTAGAACGCTATCTATAGGTCCCCTATTATCTATTGTAACTATCTATCTATATTAGCTAACTGTAACCTTATAAACTGTTTCTATTGCTTTTTTTCTTACTCCTTATTAAATACTGTCTATTATTTTATTAACACTCTACTATTGCTATCTTTAGCCTTAAACCTTAATAACTAGTACTATTATTAACTAATAGCCTAAAACCTCTCCTATATTACCGTTATACTAAACGGTGTCTCTTAGTATAACTATATATATATTATACCGGCTATCTATATACTATACCTATACTATAAATCTATTATACTGTCCTTTACCTTAACCTTCTCTTTTATCTTCTTTTTACTATTTTTATCTTCTATATATCTAAACGCCTTATTTAAATACCGGTTAGTAATAGTAATAGCTATATATTACTACCTATTAATATTTATCTTACTATCTAATAACCTTTTACTATACTACTATATAATCTATCTTGTCTTATTAGATATCTATATCTATTTCTCCTTCTATACCTATAGGTTAGGCTTAGCCTTTTTATAGCTATTATTATTACTACTATTACTATTACTGTTATCACTATTACTATTATTACTGTTACTGCCTTAGCTGTCCTCCTTCTAGCCGTTCTACCCTCCACCTTTAGACCTAGCTATCTCGGTCTCTTGTGTTACTATAATATCCTCTATCTATAAAAATACGCTTATCTGGTCTATCTTATCTATAATCCCCTACACCTACTGTTAAAACGGTAACACTAACTATAAATACTATACTAATAACTCTTTAATCTTTTATAATATATATTAGTAGATTACCTTTATATTTTTTATCTATTAGTAATACTTATAATATAATATTATAGGATATATTTTTTTTATATATAAATATATTTTGTACTATATTATGAGCTATATTAGTATACTGGATCCCTATTAACTCTAGTGTCTATACCGGCTGTTTAGCCACTATATATATTAATATCTATAACCGCTTCTAGAACGCCTTAAATATCTATGTAAACTTATATACCACCCTTTTATAGTACTAGTGTTATTACCAGCCTACTAATATCGCCTTAATATTACCTATTATCTCTACCCTATCCTACTATACCTGCTATCTTACCTTTAACCCTATAATCTGCTATATAATCCACTGTCTGCCTTTATCTATCTACCCCTTATTATAGTTATCCTATAAAAATAAATACCTTGGCTGGTTCTAGCTATAGTTATTATATATATCTAACCACTTAATTACTAGTAATACTACTATTAATATTAACTGTCCCCTCTTACTATTAATATTAACTATTATTAACTAGGCTAATAATATATATACCTCTTATATTAACCTATAGAATATCTTAGCTAACTTATATATCTATACCTATACCTATCGGTATAATAACCGGTTACCGCTTTAATCTATCTATCTTATTACTATTATATTAAACTAGATATATATCCTATATATCTAATTTATCACCCTTAGCTTACCGTTATCCTGCCTAGATATCTATATTATAAACCGCTATACCTTATTATATACCTATTAAAATATACTCTATACCTTATTATATATATTATCGAGCCGTATTCTTATATTTATTTTTACTATTTTATCCTATCGCTTTAACTATATCTAGTATATAACTAATATCTTAGCTACCTTAATAATAGCTAAATAATTTATTATATACTTTATTATATAATATTATCTATTATCCTTCTAGATACTTAATACTACTAATATACTAATAATAATACTCCCCTATAGGCCTTACACTAAGAAATGAAACTGCACAAAAGATGTGGCGCGCCATTGATGTTATCAATTGACACAAGATCATTACCTATATGTGGAATCTAAGTCTTACTTATATAGGTCTTTAATAAACACTATAATAGTGTCTAAATATACCTGCTTCTATTTCTCTATTGGCCTAGGCTAAACTCTCTAGCTGTTGTTTTAGCTATTACTACTATTATTATTATTATCCTTACCTTTTTTATCTTCTCTCTTCTTACTGGCTCCCCTAATAGCCTAAATCTATATATCCTATAATATCCCTTACTGTATTATATATCGGTATAGCGGCCGTTTTATACTAGGCTACTCCTCTATATAATACTATATATATATTATCTTATATTATACCTCTTTATACCGTTACTATATATTGGCCTCTATATAGTTATTAAATAGCTATATTAGCTTCTTGTTAACCTTTCTTTTTTTAGTTTTAAATAATACGTTATATCTAACCTAGTAAAAGGCTAATATTGCCTATATCTGGTTGGTAACCCTTTTAAATACCGCCTATATAGCCCTTAATATCTCCTTATCTAGCTTGATTAGCCTTATAGTCCCCTTTAACTTTATCTTGCTTAATCTCTATAAATCTTTAGTCTACCTAATATAATATAACTATAGGTTTAGCTTTACCTTTTTATTTAATTTAGCCACCTTATTATATATATTGGCCTTAAACTTTAATTTTTACTCCTGATATATATATATAAAATCGGTACTATTATTAGCTATTTTTTCTATTACTCTGTTTTAGTTAATAGATATTATTTAGCCCTATCTTACCTTAAACCATTGGCTGTCGGCCTATAATAGGAAAAACCGTTGGCACTATATATCTATCCTCTATAGCACCTCTCTTACTGTTTTAGCCTTTTAATATATATTATCTTTCTTCTACTACTTATTTCTCTATCTATATATAATATAGTAATACTCCTATATATTTTATATATAACGGTATATATAACCATATACCTAGTAATAAATCCTGTTAGCCTATAGTGGTATAATATAGGTAATAGGCTTATTTACTATCTCTAGATATAGGAATAACTATAACTCTATCTAGTTCTAGGTGATACCTAGGATAGTGCTAACAACTTTAGTGATATAGGCCTATACCCTAGTGGTAATTATAGAATAATAGCTTTATAAATATACTATAGCTTTATCGGCTACTATAGTATATTAATATAATATATACATTATAATAAAATACTATGTATTATAAATAAATAGCTCTATACTTAGCTTCCTATTAGATTATAATAGTTATATCTATATATTAGAGTTATATCTATCTATTAATCCTCTATCTATTTATTTTTCTATCTATATTAATGTCTTATCTTTCTTTTTTTCCCTTCTATATACCTTATACTACTCTTAATCTCTTTATACTTTTTTTTCTCTACTACTGTTAGGGTACTCTATTATATTACTAGCTTAACCAGTCTAGCGATAGCTTACCTTTATATTATATAATTAGCTAGCCTACTGTTTGTTATATAACTATATTAAAAACGTTTTTATATTTTACTACCCTTTTCTTTTTACTTTATAAACCTTTTTATATAATAAAACCTAGTGATTTTAAAACCCTCTAATTATAGCTTTTACGGTATATTACTTTAGTATATTTTACCCCTAAAAACCTTAATAGCTTTTACCCCCTTATAATTTAACGGCTTTTACCCCTGCTTCTACCGCCCTATATTACTTGTTAGTGGCCCTTTTAACGGCTTCTATAAGAAGCCGTCGTTAACTTAATATTAGCAGTATTAGTATTACTAGTAGGCTTAAGAGTAGTAATAATAAAAACCTTATTACAAATATTAAAAAGATTAATACTTATTATATTTTTATCCTTATTAATAGTAACAATAACAGAGAGTTATTTAGAATAGTTATAGAGTAAATAGGGAGAATAAAAGATAGATAGAAAAGGTAAAAATAATATTAATTATAATAATCTAAAAACTATCTTATAAGGGGGAAATCTTTAGTATATATAATATAGTTATAAAGGGTCTAAGAGTTATTAGGTTTATTAAAGCGTATCTAAGAGTATTTAAGAGTATCTAAGAGTATCTAAGCGTTAATTAAGCGTTAACTAAGCGTAACTAAGCGCCGGCATATGGCCGTAGGTATAAGCGTTAGTATTAGTCTCCAAGCCTATACTTTTATATTAGCTTATTAATTATTTATAGATATACTTATAGATATAAAATATACACTATTAGAATCCTCTTAACTAGGAGAGTCTAGTAGTGATACTTGTTTTATTATAAGACCTTTAATCATAAAGTTATATAGAGAATTTATATTATGAAAAATAAAGATATTAGTTCTTTGATTCTTAGTTTAATAATAGGATAAAGCTTCTTAATACTAATATTTTTAATAACTAGCTTCTCTTTTTTATTTCGCTTATAAAAGGGAGAATAACTATAGATATTATTATTATTATTAATACTCTTAAAAACTAAAGTAAAAAGTAAAAAAAAAAAGTCCTAAATAGGGCTTTTCTTATTAAGCTTTATAACATACTAATAATTAGGTATAAAATCAAATATTAGCTATTAATAAATTGTTTAAACCTAATATAAAAAGTTTAAAAAATAACTTTTATTAATTATAATTAAAGAATTAAGGTAATACTTACAAGATAAATTGTTAGATATTATAAATCTCTTATTTAATAATTAATAATTTAAATCTCTTAAGTAAAAGCTAGTTAAATAGTGATTTATTATTATAATTTACTTACTTTTTAAAAGTTAATAAAGTTAATAAAGGGTTAATAAAGAGATAAAAACAACTAGTTACTAGATAGATAATAAAATAGCTATATATATATTAACTATATTTTATTAGGTATTTTAAACAATTTTATTTTTTATATTTTCTTTTTTAAGAACAATAATAAGATAATTATTAATATCTTTTTTAGTATTTTTTTATTTTGTTATTTATAGTAATAAAAAAGATAACTTTTATAAGCTATTTTAACTTATTTATTTTATTATAGTAATTATTTATTATGTTAAATAATTAGAGGGTATATTATAATAGCCTTATATATATCCAACTTATATAAGAGTATTCTTACCTGCTATATCACATGGTGTTTCACTTATTACTTATATATTCTGCCTATATATAGCGCCTTACTTTCTTTACTTTCACTTATATAGACTTAAGCCTTTTAGACCTGAATTCTCATATGCCTTGCTGTGTTCTCTAACTTGTGACACCATCTTTGCCTTTCTGTTTTTTTTCTTCCGGCAACCCTGACCAGCTCCTGTTTGCTTGCGACGGTCCCACGTTTTTCTTGGTTTTTCTTCATTACATCCCAGTCAGTCTTTACCTGCCTACCTATGGCTTCGGCACTTCAATGAGACCGTTGGTATTATCGGCCTCATCGGCACCCACACCGCTCCTAGAAAGCGCCCAATGAGAGATTCGGCATTTCATAGAATCGCTTAATACAGGCGTCCTAGAGCTTGACGCACTCTACCATCGTTTACGCGCTATTAAGCACACCTTCCTCACTGAGGAACTATACCTGGATCCCATTGTTCTATACAGTAACTTCTCTGCCGCTTATCTACGCTCTATCCTACGTATCCTCCTGGATGAGTCCTTCTCTGCCCCCCGGAGGAACACAGTCGGGAAGCTCCGCAAGGCCAGCGAAATCTAGAAAGTTGATACTAAGCTCTTGCTTTTTCTTCTGGGAAACGATTACGGTAAACCTTGAGGGGAGCCTTTCTTTAGGGCCTTGCTTGAACTCGCCAATATCTACCCCAGCTGGTCTGAGTGCTATACCCTCCTCCTTGACGCCACCTTGCTTCGCCAGAGACTGGGAACCAAGGCTACATGCATACAACTATCTGACCTCAAAGGAGCAATCTTGATCCGCGTATCCATTAGTGACACCATCGCAGCTGCTCGACTCAAATCCGTTGCAGACCTAGCGTCGGAATCATTAGAACCACCTGACACCTGACATCTGGAAGACGAAGTTCCAGCCGCTGAAAAGGACCCGGCAGCAGATCCCTTGGTCCTACCGTGCACAGAAGCATCATTATACTATAGCCCTTAACCGGACCGCCATAGAGGCGAAAATAGAGGGCCTGAGGAACCGAGGGGAGATACCAGCAACGCCCCGTCTTAAGCTGAGGATCAATACAAGCAGTCACCGCTGTCGTCACCCGTTTTCAAGCCCCTCCCTGCCGTAACGATCCCCTACCAATATAGTAGGCCAGGCTATAAGACTAACACAGCCGCTAACTCAAACCTTTTTCGCTCTTCACCCCTGAGGCCTCTAACTTTCGACCAGAGCTATAACGGCAACAATGTAAACATTAGTTATATCAATCACGACGACGTTGATAACTACAGTGTTAATGAGACCAGCAGCAACGTCGATCACTTTAATGATCACAATATCGTCCAAAACATCGTCTGTAACAGTAATCGCTGTGTTGACCATGGAAGCATCGATTCAGACGACAGTTCCCGTCTCCAATTGATCCTTGTCTCTGCCCCACCAAACATGGAAGAGGAACAGCTTTTACCCAAGATGCCCAAGAGACGGCGGTTTAAATCACCACCTCCCCTCATCTCGGAAGAAGACGTAAGGGCCCTTTTGCTGCCAGACACTTAAGTGAGGGGAGAGATACTTAACTCAGCCCTAGGTAACATCTGCCAGACCAAGGCTCTAGATGTATACTTTATTGACTTGGTTAAGGTTAAGGGGATAGTTGTCAGGTGCCTGGCGGGGCAGATCAAGGGGTCTGCTGATGGGCCCTTATTAGTCAGCCTATAAGGGATAAAACCCTTCCAGCTTACGATAGTTAAGGGGTTAGATTCGAATGCTGTTACAACACCAGACCTACCTTTCGTTAAGTGGCCCTATATCGTTAACTTCCTCACTCGGACCAGCTGACCTCTGACAATAGTGGCCTAAGACTATACCCCCTATATATAGCTTATATCTTATATCTTAGGTAGTAAGACAGTCCTATTACCTCTCTTTACGTTAAATAATCACTAGGCGTTTAGTGTTATAAAGCATGCTTACTATATTGCTATATTAATCGATCTATATGACTTACCATTAATATAAAAATTAATAAAAACAGCTTAATAGCTAATAGTAGTATTTATTAAGTACTATCTCCTTAAGATACTACTATCTTTATATTTAACTATTCGGTATCTATATAACCGGTAAATAAATATAGATAACTATAGTATCTTTATTTTTACCTTAAGCGTATTTAAAGTAGCCTACTATAACCTACTATATAAGCTTTATAGTAGACTGTGATAATAAATCCTGTCTATCTGCCTTAGAGGGGGTATATGTAATAGTATTATGCCTAGGGGGCAAAGCCTAGGAAAACATAACGGATTTGAGGTCTAGATAGTAGGTATGGGTGATGATGTAGTATTCGACTTGACCTCTTCAGCTGGCTGGCCCAGCTGAGGGGTATTCTATATGGCTGGCCGGGCCAACTTATTGCCGATGGCTTGCCGATTTAATCTATCCATGGGCGTCCCGCCCCTTGACCTAGGGATTCCATTACAGTATAGCGGACTGACAATCGCTAATACCGGATCGCCCTCTAGACCAGCCCCCTGAAGAGGCCGCCCGGGCGTCTGTCCAGACCGATACGGTGGGTAATCCTTTTGAAGAGTTCGGGGCCCAAAGGAAGAGGATGGAGGAACAGCTTACGGCTCTCACACGGAATCTAGACACAGGTCTTGAAGTGATTGATACGTGGAGATCCAACATCGCCCCAGCACTTTATGTTCTTCGAACACTCTATGAAGCAGCATCAGGCCGGCTACAGGAATTACAAGATCAGCTAGACAAAGCAACAGTCTAAGAGACAAAGACAAACCTAGCCGGTCAATTATAGGGGCCCTTAAGTGCTGGGCTAACAAGGCAGTATAGCAGTGTACAGAACGCAGAGAAGTGGATAGAGGACGCAATAGAGCAGGTCTAGGCTTTGGAATAAAAGGTGGATGGACTACATGAAGAGTGGTGTCGGAGCTTCGCGGCTGTCAATGGGAGAGACTTGCCGTGGTGAGTAAGCTCTGTATTGTTTACATGTTGCTTTTCTTGTTGGGAAAACCGGAATGGTGGTAGTAACATCTTAAAGCAACTAGAGATAGATAGCCCAACTAGAGAGAAGAATACTAGGCCACCTATGTCTGCTACAGAGCCGGTGCTGTGCGTTATATAGTGACTGCAGGACAGTTCGCAAGTAGTTTTTAGCTTATCTCGAGGTCAGCCGAAGATGGCTGCGGAATATGAAGCTATTTGAAGAGGCTCTTATGGCTCCACTCTGTGTTGACATAGGACTTGAGTGCAGGTTGTTTGCACGTTGGCATCGGATCCACCAGAAGAAACGCCCGTGTTCGAGAGGTAGCCAGGCCAACGGAGGGCAGCTGTAATGACGCAAGAAGAAGAAGAAGAAGAAGAAGAGGTCGGCAACAGCCGCCAGCCTTCTGAAGAGTCCGAAGAACAATCAAGCGACAGTACTGCAGCAGCCAAGGCTTGAGCCCATCGCGGCAGAAACAATGCTGAGCGAATACCGTAAGTACGTCAACCTATACCTATGAACGAGACGGAGCTGGAGTATATCTTACACGACGGTCGTCCCAGCCACCATCACAAGGTTCTAGAATCATCATTACCGAATGGCGGGAGTAGCTTTTCTAGGCGGGGTAGTTTTTCTAGTGTGGTACATTTTGGTTGTGGCAGCTTTTCTAGGTGTGGCAGTTTTTCTGGGTGTGGCAGTTTTTCTGGGTGTGGCAGTTTTTCTGGGTGTGGCAGTTTTTCTAGGAGTGGCAGTTTTTCTGCCTCCCCGCCCCCCCCCGATGACTTGCAAAGGCGCAATAATCAGCTGCATCGGTCAGTGCTTAGGTTGCGAAGCTCCTTTAGGTGCTCCAGCTCAGACATGTTCCAAGGTAGGTACCTAGTCATCCCACCAAGCATCAGGGACGGACAACAGGATTGCTGAAGTATTCTGTGAACCGTGCTAGGGAGATAAGTTGGGAGGGGTTACGGTAGGGAGGACAGACATTATTACCACATAACGACTGAGGTTGTCGCGACGGTCGGCCTCCCTCAGTCTGTGGGTTGGCCGACCGCCTCTCTCACCGCGTCAGTGTTTGAATTCTGCCGTTTATTGCCTGGCCGCCCTACTCTCTCTGCTAGTGGGGGGGCGGCGTTTGAGGGTGGTGATCAAGGAACACTGATTGCTTGCCTTATGGCTCGTCTCAGAGAACCTATTCCGCGCGACCTTTAGCTTTTTAACTGAACGCTTCTTGGTCCAACCTCCTTACACCACTACTTACTTCCTTTGTATTGCCACTCGTCGCCACCCTTCAAGACAGACTGCAGAATGCTAGGTACTCCGTATCCGTATAAATGTGGCATCCCATGTCCGTGCACTACCTACCTATGCTAGGTATCGATAAGACGGCCCACCCCCTTTTAGCGCACCCCCGTACGGATATTCCGTGCAGAACCTCTGTCAAATGTGACGAAATGCCACGGTAAGTCTGGCCCCCCGTCCTGAGACCCTTATCCCCATTTCGGCTTAGCGGCCCCTATATTCCCTCGAAAGCGAGAAGCAAAAACATACAACACCAGGTATTCGCTGATCGTCACCGACTCAACTACTAATCCGGCCCTCACTGGCTTATCTAAGGGAGAGCAAACGGGATCCCGAGTTCTCCAGTGGGTGTGGTCGTATGTGGGAGCTTAGCCTTCAAAGTCATGAGATATAGCCACACTGGAACTAGCCATACAAATACCCATGATTACGAAGCAGAGACCAAGAGAAGAGATACCAAAACAGCTTCGGCTTTTGATCAATAGTGATGGTGATGGACGCCGATAATGCTTGATGAGAGTTTTCCTGTGCTGCACAGCTAGCTGGCTGCCTCCAAGAGGAATTCCTATATTAAGTGGTAAAATAATCAGCTTGCGCAAAGCCTTTTCAGGGAGCTCATCTTACCTCTACTACATCCTCCTCCTCCTTACCACACGTCTATATTTTCTGTGTCCGCTTGAAACATCACAGCAATATTTACTCAGTTGGCCCCGCCACCATCATGAGGCCGATATACTTCTGGATACACCACCGGGCTGAGCTCATTCTGGCCGCGTTCGAAGGATTATCGCAACCAGTATACATACGTACTTTGACAGTAATAATTCGCGTCGCTCGGCCGAAGCAAAAGCTTGTCTCTTGCATCCAGATCCAAGAGCGAATTTGGATGATGGATGCGTCGTCGCACCTGTGTTTGCTGTTTTTTTTTCTTTTTCCAAGGTTGACGTCCATGCAGTACGTACCATAGGTACTGCAGGTAGCTCACTCAGTACTCCGTACCTAGGTACCTTTGGCGGTTGCTCCCGCTAATCTAAACTCCTCGGCGGTATCGGTCATACCCTTAGGTAGATTAGGTGGGCCTCCCCACGCAAGATCGGGCTTAATCATAGATAGGTACGTACTGCCACATGGCAGATACGGCAAAGTCCTTGGCCATCCTCTCCCCAAGCTGTTCGTCGGAGCGTGCTCCGGTAGGCAGTCAATTAACTAGGTATCTAGGTAGGTACGCATCTACGTATCTACCAGATACGTACCTACCTATCCGTGATGCCTTCCATCTGTTTGGCCCTACCTACCTAGTGAATTCAAAAAGGAGGCGGGTACCGTTTGACCTTGGCGGAATTCCCCATCGCCATTCGTTATGGTGTTTTTTCTTGTTTTTTTCTTATTTTGTTTTGTTTTGTTCTCGTGTTTCTTCATGTTTTTTTGTTTTTCCAAATCACGGGGCTCTCCCTCAGAGAGAGAGAAAGAGCAAAAATCAAATCACCTCCGCAATAGGTTTCCCGTCCTAGCAATGTCACAAGATCTTGAGTCACGAATAGCTGCACTCGAGGAAAAGCTCGATCGAGTGACGGAGATTGTGCTGCTCAACTCAGCCCCTACGACAAGGGGAATCACAACGCGAAATCCACAACCTGATGGCTCTATTCCAGCACAACAACAACAACTCTGGGCTGAGCTGCGTAGGTTGCTAGCCGAGTTAGCTGCCCACCTGCGAGGCGTCAAACAACAAGTTTCCCACCCAATCAACTCGAGCAATCCAGAGCCACCAGTACCAGAACTACCACCCCTGACTATCGACCCTTCTAGGGTTCAGCCGCAAAACAACGACGACAACGACAACAACAGTAACAACGGCAACGACTACGACGACGACGACTTGACTCAATCACAATCGCCTCGAACATCGCCATCGCCCCCTCAAACATCTCAGGTGTCTGCCTCCTCCTATTCCATTGTTTCCGGAGAACAAGTTCAGCATGCCGACTCGTCCAACGCATCATCGCCATCGTCACAAAGCGCCTCCGACGCAACAACATTACTCACGCCGCTTGAAATCTCCCCATCACCCTTGCCCACGAGACATGCTTCGGTAAACGATAACCTCGGCCAGTCTCCTCCGCCACCTCCAGGACCACCGACTCAACCAAAATTCAGAGAGCAGGTAATTCCAGCGGACCTTGCAGTCTGTGAGAATTACGGGCTGTTCCCTCTGAGTGACGACCACGAACAGCTTCGGACCGCCTCCTGCCCGCCGCCGACCGATAAAGAAGCAGAACAGCCCGCGTCACCAGAGCCACCGGTCAGCAGCAGCGGTGTTGTGGAACGCAGAAAGCTGAGGCAAGCAAGACCACAGGGCATGCTGCGACGGCCAGTGACGAGACAAGCCACAAAGAGACAGGCCGACGCTCTGTTGCCATCCAATCGTGGGCCGGCTTGACCGTCAAGCCACAGCACCCGAGACCTGCCGCCGCCATGGCGGGCATGTAGCAGCCCGACATGGGCATCAAGTTCGGGGGTCATGCATCCTTACAACAACACCTTTTATTCCCCCATCAAATTACAACAATCATCCCTGCAATCATCCCTACGCAACCAAGACCCCCAGGGTCGTCCTCCAAACAAACCATGTCTGGCACGTTGACGAGGGAGGGAGGAGTTTCTCCAGCACGGCTGGCCAGCACGCTAAAGGTAAGCTGCTAAAGCACCCTGTTCGGCCACATCCACAAACAAACGGCGAGGAACTTACCTGACTGACGCGGCTTTGCTTCAGCTCTAGCCCAAGGCAAAAGCTACGTTGGCGGCCGTCGCGTCATGTGCTCTTGTTGATGGGGAGGGCTGTAACTGCCGGGGTTGATGTCGACAAAGGCGCGACGAAGGAGGTCAAGGTGGCGGTGCGTCCACAGAAGTGGATGAAGCTGCAGTCGTTCTCGCGTGGGAGATGGCGAAAAACCTAGTGGACGGAAAGAGGCTGGCTTGCTTGGCTTGTAACCAGGGTGGGTGGCTCGGTCAACCTGGACAATGGCCCAGGTTGGTAAGGTAAAAAGAGGGAAACAAGCCACCGGGAGCGATGCGGAGTTAAAGAGACTGGTGTGAATTGTTCGTTCGTTGGTGCGATGGGGCCGGTTGTGGTTTGGGAGTCAGCCGGGGTAGATGAAGATGTATCCTTGGGAGTGCGGGTTTTGGCAAGTGTGAATAGCTTCACGGTGGAGAAATTCAATTACCATGGACGATTGATTAGCGCAAAAGCCCGCGCTGCCATGATGCATACCTAGTTAAGAGCTTGTGCATAACACCGTCTAGATACAAACGCCTGTTGCAAACTGCAACAGGATTATTCACTAAAGGGGTATATCCTACTTGGGGGTGGGGCGGAGGTAATTACTGCGTGGGCCACTCTCTGACACAGTACCTAGGTACCTAGGTAGATATCTGGGCATAGTATCTGTATCAAGTCAAAAAGAGGTCTGGTCACAGCGAAAGAAGACATTACTTAGCAGCTGATACTGTCACGCCTGTGGTTATCTCATTGGCTCATGACAGCACCAAAAAGCCCTACTCTCTTGTTGCTGTGACCAGACTTTTGACTTGATACTATACCTAATTAATCACTTTCGCCTACAACAGTTTTCGCCGCTGGTTTCTTCTCTTTTGGATTCATCTATCCATCCTTTTCACCTCTCACCCTTCTTCTAATACACCCCGACCCTCGTCGTCAAACGCCTAACGAAACGAATCCTGCACACGATGCATGCATAGCACGAGTCGAGTCATCTCCGCCTGGTGCCCATGAGCATGTACTTTACCTCCAGACTCCTTGAGCATTGGAAGTGAAGAAGCCATCTATTGGCGGACTGGGGCCTGGCCTCGGTTGACTGGACGTCAGTAAGGCAAAAAGTACGATATCGTACTTTTCGCCAGTGTGCAGGGCATATCTTATCGCAATAAGATATGGTGCCCCCTGCTGTTTTATACGCGCCTAAGCGCAAGTACCACATCGTACTTTTCAACACCGCCTGCCCCACCCAGAAAAGCTGCCCCGCCTAGGAAAGCTGCCACGGGTGGCCAAGTCACCCCGCTTTCCGTGGCTGCTGTGGACAGGCTGTTGAAGCCCTGGGGGGAACCACTGATAAGAGCTGCGATAAGGTACCTCCCGATTCCTCGGCCCCCGATGCTCCTCACCACATTGCTGTTTGTTTGCCAGTACCTCAAATCATGCACCGTAAACCCACGTCTCAGTTTGTTTGTTCGACCTTGTAACGTCACCGCCCTGACTACTTGGCCAAGTAATTCGCCACCCATCCATCTACTCGAGCGTCATGTCTGTGATACACTGCTGTGTCGTGTCCTTCACATCTTGCCACGGCATGCGCTCTTGAGCGGTAGCCATCTTGAAACTGAGCCGCCATGTGTCCGACCAACGACGTCAAGGTGAGAGAAGAGAGTTTGCCCCGTCCAAGATTGATCTGCTCTCGGAACTAGGGGCAACCACTAACTGACTGGCTGGCTGGCTGACTGACCATTTGTTTGCAGCACGTCTGCCGCTCCACCATATCCCATCTTCAAACTCCCGGCGCCCACATCGCCTTCTCCGCCGGCTGTAATCGTCGCATGTGGCAACACATCATCCGCAACCGTCTCGACTCAACAACTGCTCCGTGGCGAAAGTGGCACAGCCTGGCCCATGAGATGCATCTCGTCAGGGAAGACAGCTCCAGCTGGAGGGCGACGTGGGATCGCGGTGTCCTCCGCAGGGTCCAGGAGGCCGTCGTTCGCCGCACTCGCGACGCCGTCGGTCACGGGCTCGTTCGCGAAGTCCACGACCGCCGCGTCTGGGAGGACTGGGCCGCCGGCTTTCTGTCCCCCGAGTGGGACGGCGATTGCTTTGACGAGCTGTACGCCCGCAAGCTGCTGGCCTCCTCCGAGAGCCGACAAGCCCAAGAACGCCGTAGAGACCAGCGAAGCGAAAATGAGATCGCCGCCCTGACGCGCCAACTCGTCCAACTCAGACACGTGCCCGTTGTCCCGCCCCGCAACCCAGAGGAGGACCCGCCAAAGCACGCCGAGACTCCAGATTCTGATGACGACAGTGAGGTTACGGTTACATGCAAAGTGGCCCGCGGCACGCCGCGACAGCAAGCCGTCTGCTTCGACTGGGACAGCCCCAATGTTCCTGCTGGGGCCGATCGAGATCTGGGGTCTGACGATTCGTTGACGGTCAGGGAGCATGTCAGGCTCATCAATATGCCGCATGCCGCCCCGCCGCCGCCGCCGCGCCCATCTGCTCCAAGTTCATCTAGGCGGGACGCCAACTTGCTGGCATCCAAGAGTCTCGCCGAACTCGAGACTCTGCACCGCCAAGGTAGAGAGCGATTCTTTTCGTTTCACGATGCGCTTGTCCATCTACGCTTCAACCCTGTCGACAGGGTTGGCGACGAAGCCTACAGGGCCAGGATACGAGAGGCGCGCGAGAAGCTCATTGAGGAGATTTTGTGTGTCAAGGACATGATGGACCGTCGTCTCCGGCAGGGCGGCGCAGCTCGAGGCTCCTGTACGGCGTATCCCGCTTCCGGCCTGATATGGAGGCACTTCTTGGGCATGTCAGAGGCATCGCCCGTGTTGGAGGCGAGGTTGGCCGCCTTGCGGGCGCGGTATGCTTGACACTTCGTGCATGCAATTGTCGTGGTAGCTTAGTCTTGGTTGGTGGACTTTCGAAGCAGGACTGGCATGGAAAGATGGAGCGTAAATGACGAGTTTCTTGTGCGTCATATATGGTTGTTCTCTTCTCTTGGGTCCTTGCCGTACGTATTCCGTCCTTATTTCTCCCATGCGTCCATCTGATCTAGTTTGTGCGCCGTTTGCTCCCGCCCCCAATTCTCGCCACATATGCATAGATAACAACACCTCTCGCCCGACAGTTCCTACGCGCCCCTCCTCCCCCTCCTGTTCTTCCAGTAGCAGAGGAAATCAACAAAGTCTTGTTGGTCAAACCCCTCCTCGCCTGACGGCGCACTTGCATGCCATACCTCGCCGTAGTCCTCCACCCGTGTAGTGTTGGCTAGCGGTTGCTGCTCCTGGCGCCTCTCGGCAGAAGCAGCGGCGGCGGCGGCAGAAAGGCGAGTTAGCGACCGCGTCGGCGTCGCCCCGGGCCCGTCATCAGCCGCCTGGTCTTGGTAGAACTAGTCCCAAATCCGGTGCCGACGCTGCTGGTGTGGGTGCTGCTGTGGCCTTGCCTTGGGCATGATTGGAACGTGTTCTTTCCACCTGCTAGGTACGCTCTTGTTAATGGGCATCTCGTAAGACTCTTAAGGATGAGGGTATAAGAGGTTGCTTAACAGGTCTGGGGGTTGGGTTAGAGGCTGCTGGTTGGTAGGTAACAGAGTTTATGCTTCTTGGTAGCAAATTGCTTGCAATAACAGGCTTATTAAACAGGTTTGTCCTCAGGTGGTTGATTTTTCGGCTCCTGTTGAGGTCAATGTTGACTTTGACGTCTTAGGGGACAGGGGCGGTTGCGGCAGAGGTCTGTGGCGCCGTGGTGTCGCAAGTGCCAATCCAAAGCTTGCGGAGGTATTCTTGGAGCCTAACTTCTATAGGAGGGGGTATGTCCGGTTCGCTGGCGTTGTCTTGCTGGGACGTGCCGACTCAGTCGCGTATGCCATTCAGTGGCGCATCTTTGTTTAGGTCCAGGTTTGGGTCCTCCTCGTTCGGCTCGGCTAGAGAAACCGACTCGGCATTGTCTGCAGCGTCCTGGTCAGCGCCGGTTAGTTAGCCTCTTGTCAATCAGGTAGGTAGGCTGGCGTCTTCTTACTTACGGCCTTGGTAGGAAACGCCTTCCACTGGGGTCGGCTCAGACATCCGCGCAGTGAGGTAGCGTTAGACCATTCTTCAGGCCATTTAAGCTTATTATTGTCGTCGTTGGGTCCACTGTGTGTATAGTTGGGTTGTAGTAGAGCGGCTCTGGCAAGATCATCGGCGGTCATGATGGCGTGGTGCGGGTTGGCCGGACAGGGGGGATCTTGGCTATTAGCGTTGTGGATAATGGCGTGGTAGTAGCGCTGGATCTGGCAGGCGTACTGCTCCTAGAGCGGCTGGCCGCTGAGCTTTGCTATGGCGCAACCGTCGGTTCTTGGGGCTATGACGCGATTTATAACCAGCTCGCTGGGGACCACGCAGCGTCGTGTTTGCCTAGTAGTGCGATGTCAAGAGCGGTCTAGCATATATCTATGTGCTACTGCTGCTTTCTGGGCTTTGAAACAAGTGACTGGTCAGCTAAGCCCAGCGCAAACCGGCAAACGGGCATACAAGAAGCCAACACATACACCTCTGGAAACGGGTGACAGGGCGAGATTCACAGAACAGGGTGGCCAAGATATACTACTAGCGGGGAGGGGGGCCAGTTTGTTAACATAATATAACATCCAATTACTACTACTCCATATTAATAACGTATTATAGCAGGCCAATAAAGGCAGTGCAGTGGCCTGCCTGTCATGGCTCTTGCAAGGCACACGGCTGTAGGTAGAGAAGCGGGTCAATAACTATATCTCTAACAATGGCTGGAGACTTCCCCCACCCCATCCCCCTCTCCGTTTGCTCTGTTTGTCTATACCATCTGGGGGTGATGGGCTGGCTACCTGAGGAGAGTCATGTTAGCCTCTCACTAACTGCATGTCTTGCTTAGCACCGCCTTGCGATCGACGCCCAGACCCGTCAGCATAGGCATGAAGGCCTCGTCGTAGGTACCACGCAGTCCGTCGTCCATGAGTACGTTAGCAACCTGCGACTAGACATCGCTTGCATCATGCTGCACCAGGTCCTCGCCATGAGGTTCCTCCTCTCCCGCGGCATCTTAATGTGCACCGCTGCCCTCTCTGTTGCCGTGCGCGTTGCCGCCAGCAGCAGCAGCATGATGATAATATTCCTCTACGCAAGCCCGCAGCGCCTTCCACACAGCATCAACACAAGGTATCATCATAGCGTCCAAGCCAAGCGCCTCGTAAAACGTCTGGACCTGGGTCACCGACCGGAAGCTAAAGTAGTCCCTGTAGACATCACAGATGCGCGCAACAGCGACTGGGGTGTGCCCTCATCCCGTCAGCCCAATTAAAGCAACCTAATCAGATAGTCTCTACGCTCAACTTACTATGGTGATGCGAGGTCGCAATCAGAGGCATCAGTAGGGACAGATGGCGCAGAGAATACAACCACCAGGCGGCCAGGCCAACGCAGGCCGCAGCCGCAGTCATGGCCTCCCAGCCCAGGCTTCCTTAGCCAGGCATCTTGGCAACGTGTTGGTGTAGGCAGCTCAAGGACAAAATGTTGTTTATTTTTAGGGCGCAGATGAAAGAAATATTCTAATGTCTCTAAGAAAAAAATAAAATCCAAACCAACAAATATTAACCACACCAAACCAGAATATGTCACAACAATTCCTATCAGGTTTAAGGTCTTGCTTGTCTTTGTCCTATAGTCAATCTAATAAGACCTACTTGCTTTTAATTAGCTAACATCAAGTTAGACGGTTTACAGAACAAGCCTCGACTACTATCAGGAGTCCAAGTCAGACGCCAGTATCAGATGGTGTCTTCGTGTTCGCGCCCAGATCCTTCACGCTCTCTTCACTTACAGCATCCTCCCGCCCAACGTCAATAGCAAAAAGATGGCAACGCAGGTATTGCCTATGCTACGTATTACCTACAACATGGAACATAGTAAAGAGTTCAGGCGCATCGTCCACACACGCTTCTGCCACCTCGTCCACCACTACGCACGCAAATGGGTTCTTGCTAACGCAGTTGTCATTCAAGGTGCCCCTAGCTAGTATCACTTCAACAAAACCCTGACAGGAAGGTGATTTGGCAGCGCCGAGACGATTGAGACCTGGCTCCGCCAGGAACTAGGCAAGTTGGACCCCTGGGAGAAGTAGATGCTTGGTATGTGAACCCTCTGTTTCCAATCCTGCTAGCAAAGGCGTTGTTGCTCTAATAGTTTGGTGTTTGTTACACTGCTAGATCCTATCTTGGTAACCCCTGCTTGCTCTGAAGTGGTGACTTGGATAACAAGCCCTGCTACGCCGACGACACCAACGTTAGCGAGGCCCTCCTAAAGCCGCGTGACGCCGTTCGCGATGGATTCCATCACCTCTCAACTAGAGTCCATGGGCATCGAGCGTGTTCCAGCGACGCTGCCGTCTACAGGGTATATTAATGGTTTGGGTTCATTCAGTGCGCGCTCCCGCGGTCCAAGTCTCAAGTGGTAACAAGTCTTCCTCAGCAATCTAGTAGCGCACGCAAAACATGCAAACAACGAGGGCCGGCGCGTCGTCAATCTCGAATCCAATCCGGACCGCCAGACAGCGTTTGTGGCTCTCGGACCTGCCCCCCTCGACCTCAACCTCGCCCAGTATCAGCAGCTGCAGCTCCGGCGCAGCAGCCCAGTGGCAGTATCAGCCGTCATCAGTCATGATGACGGCTGCACTTCCCACGGTCATGGTGACCTACTGGACATCTCCTTCACACCCACCACGGTCACGCCCACACAACCTAGTGCTCCGACGACGGTCGTATCGGCCAAATCGCTCTTTGATTGCAGAAGTCGCAGCGCAGTGACACTCGCGCCGGCTGCGCCGACCACTGTTGTGACTATCGACACAAGAGCGTCGCAAGATAATTGGTCCACAGACATGGAACAGGCGGCTGGGGTGCGGCAAGGTGAGGATCAACGCCGCGAGCGGTTTCGGCGGAGTGTGGACGCGTCTCTCTCGGCGTGGCGGATGGCCATCGAGGCCGACTACGAGGCACATGCGGCCGTATTTGGATTGGACTGATTGTTTCTCTTGGTTTGCGCTGCGAGTTGGGGTTACAAATCTGGGACAGAGCTGGATGGACAGAGAGAGAGAGAATTAACTTGACAGATTTACGTCTGGTGATACTTAGTGGCATCATCGGCTTGTTTGGTCTTGTGTAGGTAGTCAGTTAGATAGTTAGTCTTTGTGCATCTTCCTGCGCGGCATCTTGATTGACCTCACGGACCTGCTTGGGTAGTGGTGCTTGAAGATGGCCATGTGCCTGATCTAGGTCAGCCTCCCGATCCCGTAGCTGCACTTGACCATCCTCATGGATCCGTGCGAGTCCCTGAACTCGAGCTTGTCCCCGACCTTGAGCTCCTTCGAGTACACATGCACGATTGCCATGTGCTCGCCGTTCTTGCTCGTGGTCACGGACATAACCACGCCCTCGATCGCAGGCACCCACCAGACCTGGCTCTTGAGCACCATCCCGGGCTTGATCAAGCCGCAGTCTCTCGGAAGCGGGTACGAGATCTCGCGCTCCCACGCAAACGCGCCCGACTCCGCCCACTCCTTCATGACCGAGACCGTCCTCTGCATGACCCCGAACGCTAGCAACCTCGCCGTCCCGGCCCCCTTGTTCTGCCGGGTGTAGCACACGTCGAAGAACCCGTCGTGGTCTATGTGCGGGGTCCTGACCTCGATGTTGGCGTTGTCGTCGTCCCCGCACGAGTCTCCCATCGAGATCGCAGTCGAGTCGAAGATCATGCCCCTCCACCCGTAGTGGCAGGTGTACGCTTCCAGGGGCTTGTACAACTGCTTCCAGAAGGAGCTGTCCGAGCTGTGGTTCGTGGCCTCGATCACGGCTACGTTGGAGTACGCAAACAAGGGCCCGTTCTCGGCATAGTACGACGCGGTCCTGTACATGTCCTTGGTTATCTACGAGGTTGGCCTCACGAGGAGGGGCTCGTCGCCACACAACCACCTTAGCGGGGTGATAGGCTGGTGGGTGAGAAGGTGAGGGACAGTATTTTCTGCCACGGGCGGTGAGAGGTCACGTGACCTCCCTTCACCGCCCGTACTTCCGCACAAGGCATCGCGACAACTGACTAGGCGTGGTCTGGACGCGTCACTTGCTTACTCCAGGTAGGTACGGGGGATCCACTGCAGGCCTGCTGCTGGGGCTGCCTGTGGGCGGCCCGCGGTGGGGCGCTCGTCAGTGGGAAACAGGCGGCACAGCACACTTACCGTGGACACAATGAATAATGACGTCATCTCATCCTGGCACCTTTGATTATCGACATGCGCCTCAATGTCTAATATTTGTTGACGATTAACACAGCCCCGGTTGCGCGCCCTCACTGCAACCGATGCGTCATGTTCGCACATCTAGATAGGTTTAACTGTTTGGGAACGCGCGAATGATTTGCTTCGGTTTCAGAGGCAGCTGTTCGAGCTTCCCGGGTTCCCAGACACGTCGTCCACATATAAATATTTGTAAAAGAAACACAACGCTGGCCGACATGATTATTTGCCCGGATTATAAAATAACTAGCAGATCCCAGCCGTCTGCAATCTACATGATACTTGTCGAGGAAACTAATCCTAAGCATAAACAGTCACATCGGGTTCTGCCCTACCACAGCTGGGACGCGAGGACCAAGCTCCGACCCCCTGGCCTCCATATTCTGCGACTCGCAGCGTCTCTGCGAACTTGCCAGCCGTCCCATCAAGCAATTCAGCTGCTCCCGAGCCGCCTCGACTCTCTTGCGTGTCCGTCCCGCCTCCAGAATATCCTGTTCCTCACGCTTGCTAGTGTTGTTGCTGGGTACTCCAAGAGACCCTTTGTCACAGCTCCCTCTCCCCATGTAGCTGTCCGCCATGTCAGAGATGGATGAAAGGACCCCAACCGCAGCGCTTACTTCCTAGAGAGTCTCTTGCAATTTGGCCAACTCCCTCTCGTAGTAGTCCCGAACCTGGCCCTTGAATGTCTTGTGCCACTCGTTAGCTGCCCGTGTTACCGCGTCCAGTATCAGATGCAGTCCTTCCCCAGTGTCCGCTTCACTGTCAGTAGGCACCGTCAGCGGCTGGGGCCGCGGCTCTTTAGATGGCCTAGGAAGCATGTCTTCCCACGTGGTCACATCCACTGAGGCGAGAGTTGCCATAATGTTTCGCCACAGCCTCGCGTCAAGCCGTGACCTGAGCGGCCGCCTAGCGATAGCATGAGCTCCAAAGGCGAAGACGAAGACGCCGCAATCAATAACGTTGGTCTGCTCTGGGCTGAATACTGGCATGGGGTTGTGGAGATAGTCAGGGGTGCCAGGGAGATAGTGCCTGATGAATCCTGCGACCTGTGCTGATGCGTGGTTTCGCACTCCAGCCGAGGGCAAAGAATCGTAGAATGAGATAGAGGATGTCGTCAAGGCATGGCCAACGCGCTCAATAACCACGAGGACCCAGTGGTTTCGGGCAAATATAGGTAGCAAGATGAGCGCTTTTTTTCTATAGCCCGGCGGATAGCTGGCTTTACCACGTACTCAGTGGAGACCATGGTTGTAGACTCAACAGAATCAACCAGATATGCTCCTGTGCATGTGCAGATCCTTCCCAGCGTGTCGTTGAGCCACTGGCCCCTGATCATGCGACCACTGTCAAGTATACTAGCCTCTGGTCTAGCGACTTGACCCTCGTTGAGACGAGCCCTTTTTGACATGCCTGACGGGGGCTTGTCGGATGTGTGGATCTCGATTTCAGGCAAGCCAATGCTTAAGGGTCGCTTGTTAGATCTGCCAACAGTCACGTTCTGATTGAGTTTCCGGCCGGCCCATTGAAAATCTTCGCTACTCTGCGACCTGTCGTCAATGGCGTTTGAAGGTGATGGGCTCGGTCGTGGAATGACTCTGTTGCTGTCACTGTCGTTGCCATAGGGTTCGTCTTTAGGTTCTGACACAACGCTGCTTTCCCCTTGGTCAGATCCACAGTTAGAATCTGCATCTAGGTTTCTGGCCCGTGATGTCTCTCGAGCTGTCTGAATCTCGGGTGTGCCTTTGGTGGCTCCGTAATCCAGAACAGGTAGGATTCCACCCATAGGTTGTTCGCCTAGATCCACCAGGTCCATGCCAATGTTTTCCGCCGTTTCAGGGTCGCGATAGCTTGTGTCACCGAGATGCGAGAGTCTTGAGACGTCAGGCCTAGGCGGTGAGACGTCTGCCCTGCCGATATCAAGGGAAGGGCTTCTTGATGTCACAGGACTCTTGGGCTCAAGGGCGTTTGATTCTGCGGTACCGACAAACTCGAAAGGACTTTCCGGTTTCCTAGGGGGGTTTTCGGGCTCGGCGGACTTGTTGCGATCGGGAGTACCGACAGCCACATGAGTATCGACAGGCTGAACAGGACTTACAGGCTCGGGAGGGGGGCCTTGAAGCTCGGGGAGCATGGTGTCCTGATGGACAGAAACCTCACGGGACCTAGACGCTCTTGCAAGCTTGAAGGGGCAATATCAGTTCCAAAGAAGCTTGGGCAGAGACAAGCTTTGATATTACCGTAGGTGGGGGCAAGTGCCTGATTTCGTGATGACTTTTGGATGGATCAGACGGGCTGAAGAAGGCCACGGCGTGCTTGACGTCTTGGAGGATGATGGTAGAACTGATGGCGCGGGTTCCTGGTCGCTTGCTTTGGCGGGCTTGCGATCGGCGTTGATGGGCGAGATTGCAAAGGAGGCTGATAGAGTCGGGCCAGTTGGGAGCGACAGTAGAAAGTTCTCGCAGCGCGCGAAAAAAGGGCTCGCCTAGGGTGACTTGGTCAAAGGCGACAGCGAAAAGGATATGGCGGGGATCTTCGAGTTTCCATCTCCGAGCGGCGCTATGGAGCGCGCTTGCGGCGTTTCTAGAGAGGTCTGGAAAAGAACCGTTTTGCGAGAGGAGTGGCAGAAGGTGCTGTGTGATATCGAGAGGAAGCACCCTTCTAGCGTCGCAAACGGTGTAGAACTCGCCGACGAGACGCGATTCGTACTCGCTTAGGGATGGAAGAATGCCGTTCTTGGTTGCGATCGCCTTTTCAAGCGACATACAAAACCTATCGACAAGGTCTTTGGGAGGCGAGGGCGGGGTGGTGTCGGGGATAGGCGTGACACTACGCGACATGTCTGGTTAGTTGACGCTGTTTTGTTTGGCTAGTAATTGGGTCAATGTTCCAGTTCTGATTCACAAGAAGAGGGAAAGGAATGGTGGTGGTGGTGTGGTGGTGGCGAAGGTTGGCGATGTTTGCAGAGCGATGAAGTGGTGGCAGATCCCTGGGGCCGGGGTAAGGTGCGGGTGCGGGTCCAGAGGAAGAGAGAAGCTCGTACCTTTTCACGAGGAAGTTGAGTTGCTCATACTTTTAACGAAATGGCTCTTGCCTTTTCACTCAACATTATTTTGTCGGGTCAAGTTGCTCGTACCTTCAAAGTCACGAGGAAGTTGAGTTGCTCGTACTTTTGATGAAGTGGCTCTTACCTTTTTTACGCAGAAGTTGCCCATACCTTCCGCCACTAGGGACGCGTTGGTTCCACATTATTTTGCCAGGTCGAGTTGCTCGTATCTTTTCACACGCAAGTTGCTCATGGCTTTTCACTAGCAAGCTCCCAATGTGCTTGACGCGTCTGTGGACCATGCTCTTTGGTGATATATAGCTCTGACGATGCCAGCGAGCTTGCGCCAGGCCACTTGCATGCACCGTGGCCTTGCCTGGTCTGCTTCGGTGCAACGATCCGGGCGCTTGAGCCCGCACGAAGCATTCGCAATAAGCCGACCGATTGGAGCGGCGGTCAGCAGGTCAGAAACGCAATTGTCGGATGCTCTGAGAAAAGTCGTGTACGAGAGGCGGGACCAAAAGCGCTCCGGGGAAAAGAGGTTATTGACAGGAAATTGTTATAGGTACAGTGGGACGGTGGTGGAGATCAACTCTTGTAGAGTTATTGGGTCCGGAAGGGTGGTCGTGTTTTGGCGAGGCGTTGTGTTCAGGTGTGGCGTTAAGAAAACAGCTGCTACTTTTCTCACCTGGAAGATCAGAGAAATCATGCCTGTGTATCCGTACCTGCCAGACCTGAGGAGCAGCATTACATCACACGTCACAGAGCATCCAGAGACCAAATGAAAGGCAGGCAGTGATTCCCTCTCGTCAGTCACACCAAGGGGATGTGGTGTTGGCTTCGGCCGCCAAGCCAACCACGTCGGAGTGGAAGAGGCACACTGTGGCAGGATATCCAGAGATGGGGGCGGGGTATCCTAGCCATTTTGTGAACGTTCTGTGCTATACGACTGTTAAACTCCTGTGCTTGTACATCGATTACTCCGGCTGGGGGGTTTGTTGCTGCAATCTGGGCGGCCATGACTGCCCTTGGCGCAACCGATGCAAAGATGTCTCTCTCTAGGTATCATGAGGGCTTCTATCTACTGACGCAATTATTGCTGGAGGAGAAGGAGGAAAGACAAAGAGGGAAGGAAAGAGAAATAGAGAAAGGAGAGAGAGAAGCAGAGAGTCGGACGGAGAAGGGAGGAGATGGAAAGATACCTAGGGAAAGAGAAGGTACACATACCTTTAAAGCATTGTGGCCTTGCCCCGTCGGCAAGAGAGACACTGCCGATCTTGATAGGGCCCCCTTTCCACTTCGTAGTACGATGTCCCTGTATGTCTTGATTGCGGCTTTTTTTTTTTGGCACCCGCCTGGCTATACATAACTGAGGAGCATGACTCCTCTTCACAATACTCCTAGAAACATTAATCCATCTAACTACACACACACACATATCATGGCAATCAAAATGGCACCTTAACTCACCCCATAAATACGCTCCCACCACAAGTTGCTTATCCTTTTCTGGACACGTCCCGTCGAGCAGCGAGTTGACGACAAAATGGGTTACTCGTAACGTCGCTGCAGATTTGTTCCAATTGATCCTATGTTAAGGGGAATGAATGGGAGCATGGCTGCATCCCAAAAGCGTCGCGTCTTGGGTGCCTGTGTTTTGGTAGGGCGTAAAGACCAAAATGGTCTTTACGTATTACGTAATCTTCTGGAAGCCAGAGGACACCACAAATGTGGGCGGTCTGTGCACGAGAGAGCCAGGACTTGACTTGCACTGACTGTGTAGCTTGTGCCTTCCGCAATCAAGTTGCTCGTACTTTTCTAACAAAGGTCACTGTGGCTACCTTAGACAGCAACTGTATCCACACTTTCTCGACCATTGCCCCCCCCCACCCCCCGCGCGCCCGCGGCTGTACATTGAAGACCGAAGTCGCACGCACCGTTAAACCATCGCGTGCTTCGCGTGCCTCGCATGAATCACCAGCGTCCTGGTCAAAACGTTACGGAGCATTATTAATTTCCCCCCTGCAGCAGCTACAGTATCACGGCTAACCTAAACATCAGTCAATTGATAGCGGCAACTGCTGAAATAACACCAAGCTTTTGCACGTCCAGATCGACACACTTCTCAGGCCGAGTCAAGGTCTGCGAGGTGAACATACGGCATGCGTCGGGAGCCCTGATCCGCAGATCGAACTGCCAAAGTGCCTCGGTATAAACAGCTGTTGGGCTGTCGACTTGCGCACCGAACTGTGTGTTGGGTATTCTGTCCATTTGATTTGGTCCGAAGCTTCTTGTGAACTGGGGTGGATGACGCGAGGCATCTGATGTGGTCGATAACTGAGTTGCTCTCTTGGGAGAAGGCCACCCTACGCTATCGTAGATAAGAGAGTGTCGGTGCGTATGTCCCCCAGGAACGTATCTAAGGCCACATGGCACCTGCATGAAGGCAGAGCGCCACACTTACGCCACGCCGCCATGCCGCCCCACGTGGCAGGCAGACAGGCAGGCGGGCGGGCACTGGCCAAACTGACTGAATGAACTTCTTGTGACGATTTCTACTCGTCTTACCTAATGAACCTGGGTGGGCGGCCCTAAACACGATGTGCTCCCTCCCATTCTCTAAGAGCCTGGCGGCAAGGCCTCTGTTTAATATCCTTAATTAGAAAACATGCGGGAGTAATTCAGCCATTGGTAAGTCGGCCATTGTTACTTACCATCAGGCTAATCAATCTAAAAAGCAGTGCGGGTTTCGTCGGCACGCCCAGTCTTCACCGCCGACCGACCAATGCCGTCCACAGCTAAAAAGCACAAAGTCCTTCAATTCAATCTGTAGTTGTATGTTGCACCTGTTATCCCTGCTTACCTCTAAACATACATTTGCTGTGCGCCCTCTGCGCCGACCTAACGCGGCGACAATGCTTCTTAACTTGTTCCTATAATAGTGCGACGTTTGTGTTCAGTTGGAGGATACTTGCTGCTGCTGGTATTGCGACGACGAGTGGGCTACGAAACCTGGCTGGCGCTTGCTCCCGCCCTGCGTAATCCGCCAGTGTCTCTCTCTCTCTCTCTCTCTTTTTTTTTTTTTTTTTTTTAGTGAGGCCTTTAGTGTGAGATTTGACAGGTCCTACTGATAACAAACCCCTATCTTCCGCTAACAGTTTGGGTGTGAGCAACTTGCTCTTGAAAAGGTACGAGCAACTTGACCCAACAAAATAATGTGGGCCTCTGCACCCACAACCATCCCATCCTGATGGCGTGGGGGGCAGGCAAAAGGAAAATGACAATGGTCGACGGGCAGGTTTGTTGCCCAAGTACCAGCAGAATGCAGTGCGTGGCCAATGATTAGCAAGTAGCCTGTCACAGCGGCGGCAGTTATGGACAGATACTCGTCCGCTTGACTCTTCTGGGCGGGCGCACAACATGTTGCAGGTACGTATAGCAGTGCTTGACCACCAGAACTTGTCCACCAGCGTTAGGACATGAATTAAGCAATATCTGTTAGGCCTGCGGACGGAGGTATAGACTTGATACATGTTCTTTGGAAGCTTCAAAAGGAATGTCCGTCGCGTCGCGTCGCGTTGAGGCGCGTTGTTAATTCAGCCATTTGCAAGCTAGAAGCCATCACTGTCCTAAGTGTGGCCATCAGCTGGCGTGCTGCCATACTAGTGGCTGCGCTGCTACACCTCGGGCGCCACTCCTACTACAGGTAGCTGTAGTAAGGCTTTACTTGGCCACGTGGAGGGATTGGTGATGCGGGCAATCAGATTTCCCGCCCGCAGTGTGTTTGGGTCGTAAGTCGGTGCCCAAAATGTTACCGTGCGCTGGAAAACACCAACTGAACGTTATCCAAACTACCATCACATATAAGGCATATTCTATAATAACTAGAGTCAATAGTAATACTAGCCTAGCTAGGCCTAGCTAGATTAATTCCGATTAATCTAGCCATGCTAGCATCGCCGTTACCCATCGTGATATATCTGGCCAGGCTGGCAACGGTACTGCCAGCCTATCTGAGCACAGCTGGATTAATTGGGATGAGTAATGGCGATGCCAGCCTAGCTAGATATATCGCAATGTGTAGCGGCAATGCCAGGCTATCTGGGCCCGGCTGGATTAATCGCGATAGGTAACAATAACGCAGAAGGAAAAAAAGGACTAGAACTTGCAAGAATGAAGGGTTTCAACCGTCAAGATATATAGCTATTTACTAGATTCACAGTTACATCAACAACCTAACTAGGTAAGTTAGGAAAAGAATGTCTTCTCAATACCGCTCAAAAACGCATCCGCTACTTCCAACAGACTCTTGTTCGCCTCCATCACATGCGCCATCTCTGTCGCCTCATGAAGGTCCTTCATAAGACTCTGTAAGTCGGCGCTCATTCTTCCCAGCTCCGTCTGGAAGTCAACCATGATTGAGTATTGGGCCTGGTAGTCAGCAGCTGCCTTCTTCGCCTTGCTTTTCAAAGTTAGGCCAACTGCCTGGTACTTCTGGAGGGCCCACCGCGCATCACTGAGAGTCTCCAGGCCCGCTGCCTGGTCCCTCTTTCCAACAGTCAACTTGTGTTCCCCTACACGGACTGCCTCTTGAAGCACATCGTAGAGGCTAGCCATCCAGAACTGTAACCCAACAGAACTACCTAGCTCACTACTATCAAACATACGTAGGAGTATAGGGAAGTTGTCTATTATATAGTTAATACTGTCCTAGAGTTTATTGTGTCATGGGGACCCAAAACGCCATCAGCGATAGCCCTCTGACGGGCGGGCTTTTCTGTTCGGAAAGGGCGATCCTCATAATTTGGGTATCTCGATAGCTGTGTCGTAAGATGCGGGCAACGTCATTGACGAAACTGCGGTCAGCTGCGCTCATGTGTCCAACGATAGAGCGAGTGTTGTCTAGATAGGCGTTGATTGAGATGGAGCTGAGGGTGGTAGTGGCATCAGAGCTGGCGTCAAGCCCAATATCGCGTTCCGTCAACAGCAAGTAGCTTTCAAAGCACTGCTGCACAATACCCCCTGCAATCCCATAGGTGCTGCTGTTCAGGTGCTGAAGGCTTCCATCAATATCTCCAGATTGCTTGTACAGCGCCAGCTCAGTATTCTGTGGCCATTTTACCACGTCTGGGGCTACAGGATGATTCCTCCTGCCCCCACCTGTGATGGTGAACTAAACCAGACCTGCTGTGCTAGACATAATAGCCCCCAGGCCAGGGACAAGGAATAGCCAGTCAAAAATGATGTCTATCACACCGACGAATACGAGGATAGCCAGTAGGATGCCAACAACCCAGAGTCGGGGGAAGTACTGCGGCAAGGTGCGTGCCAGCCACCAGGCCATGCGTAGGGGGCAGACCAGAAGCTCGATAAGCCATAGAAAGCACATTTTCTTGGTCTTGGTTGTTGGCATCTGATCTGACGGGGGTCCGCCGCCTGCTGAAGACCGTGCTTGAGCGAATGCGTCGGACGGGGTGGCATCTGTGGGAACCTGCTTGGCACGACTGTCGCGGTTCTTGTTCTGCCTCTACCTTTTTCGATCCGCCTTTCGCATCAGCTTCTCCAGCCTGGCGGCTTCATCGTCCTCGGGACTCATTTCTGGATATTCAGCAAAGGTAAGTAAGCCTCTTGTATTAATCTACTGCTCCTTGTCCGTCTATAAACAAACCAAACCTTACTATAAGCACCAACTAAACAACCATATACGCACCCCTTCCCCCCAACCAAACTGCATCTTTCATTCATCGCCGAGCGACAGCATCATCACAACACAACCAAACAAACACTGCCCTGCGCCGCCCCCTGTATCGTGTCTTGCGCGGATTGCCCCGCCAGCACTCAGGGGGCTTGAGCCGTGGGTAAAGATGATGACTTGCTATGATCGCCGCGACAGCTTGCTTGGTTCCGATGTCTCCGTCGTCTATCTTTTTGTCTCTCCGGAATGTTGGGTTTTGCGGTCTGGCCAGCCGCAGATTCAGCAGACAGGACATGACGCAGAGAATTCATAGAATTCAGGCAATGGAAGGTTCGTGTAGCCGAAGTGGAGTTGACACAAATTAATAATGAATGGACTGCCGATCATGTCACTTGAAAACGATATGTGAATCCTGTTGTGAGTTGGTTACATAAAGATATTGTCACGAGTTAGAGCACACAGCAGGGCATATGAGAATTCAGGTCTAAAAGGCTTAATTCTATATAAGTAAAGGTAAAGAAAGTGTGGCCCTATATATAGGCAGGATATATAAGTAATAAATGAAACACGATGTAATATAGCAGGTAAGAATACTCTTATATAAGGTGGAAATATAAAAAGCTATCGTGATATATCTCTTAATTATTTAATATAATAAATAATTATTTAATATAATAAATAATTATTAAAATAATAAATAATTATTAAAATAATATGAATAAGTTAAAATAGCTTATAGAAGTTATCTTTTTTAATATTATAAATAATAGAGTAAAAACAATTTTAAAAAAAGTATATCAATAATTATTTTATTATTATTATTAAAAAGAAAAGTATAAGAATTAAGATTTTTTGGACTATCTAATAAAATATAGTTAATATATATATAGCTATTTTTTATCTATCTAGTAATTAGTTATTTTTTATCTTTCTTTTAATCTATTATTAGCTTTATTAACTTTTCAAAAGTAAATAAATTATAGCAATAAACTACTATTTAACCGGCTTTTATTTAAGAGATTTAAGTTATTAACTACTGAATAGGATATTTATAACATCTAATAATATATCGTATAAGTATTACTATAGTTTTTTAATTATGATTAATAAAGTTTATTTTTTAATTTTTCTTATGTTATGTTTAAATTATTTATTAATAGTTAATATTTTATCTTATAGCTAGTAACTAGTATATGTAACGGGCTGGGCCCGAAGAAGCCTTGCTGGATATCGCGGCCAGGAAACACATCACCTTTGATCGGAGGCACGGAACCGCAACAACGTCAACCCGACGGCCTGTGCGCTCCTTCGCCCTGACCAGACCTGAGAAGCGGTGAACCTTTAGGGAGCTTTTCTCCTTTCTTCCCTAGCTTTAGATACTCGTACGTAGTCGCCATAGCTGGTTGCAATATACCTCGCCTTGGACCGTTATATTATCTAAAGCTTAAAAGAAGCACTAGAATTCTCTAGACTAGACGTGTGGTCCGCTAGTGAGAATTAATTAGGTACACTGTAGCTTAGGCCTTAGTGTAAGCCTTTACGCTATAATAGACCTAGAGAGGGAGGCTAGAGCGATACGCCTACACAGCTTAGTTATAAAAGGATTCCATCAATAAGAATAGCTGCCAGAAACGTTGTATCCTAGGTCTAATCAGATTGAGCTGATTAGCCCTGGAGGAGCTGAGAACGGTAGGCTGCGCATCAGCCTACGTGCTTTGAAAGAGCTCAGGTTTCCCTGTCTGGCCAGATACAGGAAGGATTTTCCCTGATTAAAGTGAGGCCCATAAGCAAGGACAAAAAGAGCCCCAATACAACTAGAGCAGTTAAGGGAGCTATAGACAAGATAGACGGTAACATAGAAGCCCAGCCATCTATGGGATTGTAACAGTTACTTAAAGTGGTGAGCCAGCTAGCCACTCAACTGCACGAGATATAAACCTCACAAGCTAACGAATTACAAGAGATGCGAACTGCCCAGGCCAACAAGCGAGAGGCTCAACGGGAGCAGATACGCCTGCTGCAAGAAGCCCTCACAAGCATAAGGCAACCCATAACGACACCTACCTCGGTCACCACAACAAGCACACCAACGCCTGTCCCTGATCAGACCCTAAATACTACAACCAGACAAAGAAAACACCAGATACCTAACCCCCCCAAGTTTAATAGGACACATAAGAACTTCCAACGATGGTTCCTAGAGATGAAAGGGAAGATCTGCCTAGATAGGATGGCTTTTAACTGTGACGCCGACATCTTTGGATATATATACGCTCGACTCGAAGGGGCGGCCTAGACAATGGCCTCAGCCTACTATGCCTACAGGGGAACCAATGGAATGGAATCCCCTGACCAGTTTATAAGCTACCTAGAAAGCTGCTATGGAGACCCTAACGCCCAAGCCCAAGCTTTAACTTGACTACACACAATTAAGCAGAAAACCTATAAGAGCTTTGCCTCCTTTCTACCTAGGTTTAAGAAGGAACTAGCTGAGAGTGGGGGTAGCGACTGGGCGGATAAAGTAAGGATCAACTATTTAGACAAAGCTATTAACAAGAGCCTTCGCAACGCCCTGATCAGTATAGTAGACATCCCAGACACATACTTAGAGTACATCAGGCTCCTTATGAAGATAGGCTCCCGGTTGGACAGTCGTAATTACCAGGAGAAGCAGGAGAAGTACAAACAGCGCCCTCCCACACCTGATCAGGCTAGGCCTAAGTCATCTGTAAGCTTTAAGGAGGACAAGATGGACTGGGAACCCACTAAGGTTACTAAGGTCCAGCACCCTAGGGGGCGGAAGGGCCCAGAGCATCGCCGCAAGTTGAAAGAGGTCGACTGCTATAGCTGTGGCAAGACAGGCCACTTTGCAAGGGACTGCCCAAAGAGACAAGAACCTTCAGAAGCCAAGAGATCAAAAGCAACAGAACCAAAGGCTAAGAAGTCTTCAGCTAAGAAATCGAAGTCCTCCCCAGAGACTAACACTGACTCCAGCTCTGGGGAATGGAGCGAAGCTAGGTCTGGCCAGACCTCAGACGACTCGGGAAAAGAGTAACTCCTGGCCAAAAGCGCGGCCAGGAGGACGCAAAGAAGGAATAGAGGCTAGTCAGAAAGACCATGGACAGTGACCCCTTTTTTATTAACATAGGAATTAACCAACTTACCTATACCTACGCCCTTGTTGATTTGGGATGCCTTACTATTGCCACCATGAGTGAGGACTACGCCAAGAAGCTTTGTTTGCCGTATATCAAAATCAAGCCTAGAGCGCTTGAGACCGTTAACGGAATTATCCCTGACGCTATCACTGCAGTTATGTATGGGGAAATCGATCTTGATGGTTATAAGAGAAGCCGCTTATTCTTCTATATTATCCCCAATCAGACTGAGGACGTTATCCTTGGCAAGACTTGGATAGTAGAGGACAACGTCACAATCCGTCCAGCCAGGAACCTGTTACATATTGGTGTGGCCAACCATACAGTCCACGGACGAGACCTAAGCCAGAAGGAAAATCGTTTGTCTATCCGCCAGCAGATAGCCTCGGTTTTCATGGCCCTGATCAGGAGGGGAAGAAAGTTAAAGACTCAACAACCCCAACAGAGGACACAGATTTTCGCCGCAAGTCTAGCAGATATAACAAAAGCCTTAGCGCCAAAGAAAAGGCCTAACGTTCAAGCCCTACTGCCAAAGGAATACCACCAGTTCTTGGACGTCTTTGACCCTGATTAGGCTGCCAAGTTACCACTACACTGTGATGGTATTGACCACAAGATACCCTTGGAAAAAACGAAGAACGGCACTGATCCTGAAGTCCCATGGGGACCACTGTATGGGATGTCACGAGAAGAACTGATAGTCTTCTGGAAGACCCTTACTGAATACCTGGATAAAGGGTTCATAAGAGCTAGCAGCTTGCCAGCATCTGCTCCTGTATTGTTTATAAGGAAACCAGGAGGAGGATTGAGGTTTTATGTGGATTATAGGGGCCTAAACAGCATCACTAGGAAGGACAGATATCCATTACCGCTGATCAATAAAACCTTAAGATCACTAACATAAGCAAAATAGTTAATAAAACTAGACGTTATCGCCGCTTTTTATAAGATCTGAATTAAGGCTGGAGAAGAATGGAAGACAGCCTTCCGCATGAGGTATAGACTATTTAAGTAGCTGGTCACCCCCTTTGGCTTGACTGGTGCACCAGCTATATTCCAGCGTTATATCAACCATGCCCTGTGAGGATACCTGGATAAGTTTTGCTCAGCATATATCGATAACATCCTGATCTACTCTAATAGATCATTAGCAGACCACCAGGACAAAGTCAAAAAGGTCCTGATTAGGTTAAGAGAAGCCGGCCTACAGATCGATATTAATAAATGCGACTTTAAAGCAAAGAGCGTCAAGTACCTAGGATTTATTGTTAAAGTTGGCCAAGGGATAAAAGTTAACCCTAAGAAGATCAAAGCGATATAACTATAGGAAACCCCTAAGTCAGTAAGAGGAGTATAATCCTTTGTGGGATTTACCAACTATTACTAACAGTTTATTCCTCAGTTCTCAGCACTTACAAGGCCACTTACGGAACTAACTAAGAAAGACACCGCCTTCATATAGAGCAAGGAATACCAGAAGGCCTTTAAAGAGCTCAAAACCCGCCTAATTAATGCCCCAGTACTGGCACACTAGGACCCAGAACAGGAAACAATCCTAGAAACAGACTCCTCAGGATATATAGTAGGAGGCACTCTATCGCAAGTTGACAACGATGGACTCCTACGCCCTATAGCCTTCTTCTTAAAGAAGAACCTCCCTACAGAATACAACTACCTAATCCATGATAAGGAGCTACTAGCTATAGTATGATACCTAAAGCAGTGGGACGCTGAGTTGAGGAGTGTAAAAGAGTTCACTGTGGTAACCGATCACCTTAACCTTAAGTATTTTATAAAAAAGCAGAAGCTAAGCGAACGACAAGTCAGATAGGCCAAACTACTCTTAAAGTATAACTTCAAGATAGAGTATCGCCCAGGCAAGCTAGCTATAACGCCAGATACCCTCTTAAGGAGAGAACAAGACATGCCTTTTAACATAGAGGACACTAGGTTAAAGGGATGAGAACTCCAACTCCTCCAAGGATTAAAGAAAGCCTTATAAGTCAATGAAGCTGCCTTGACTAGACATAATTAGACTGCTATATCTGTAAAAGCAGGATTTATAAGTGGCGCAGACGCCGACAAAGAGGGGGACAACTCCCTAGAGGATAGGATGCCCCCAGAGAACCCATTTAGAGAAGAACCTCTAAAAGCCCTATAGGATACCGGCCTTTAGAACAACGCCTGATACTACCTAATCAGAGAGGCAGTGAAGAAAGGGACACAACAACTACCCTTAGCTTAGGGACTACCTATTATGTTGTCAGAATGCACTATAAACGACAAGAGAAGGCTGAAGTGGAGAGACCGAATTTGGATCCCGCACTATGAGCCTCTGCGGACCAAAATCATCCAAGTAATGCACGACTTTACCCTATCTGGGCATCCAGGAAAGGATACGCTTAAGGCCTTGATCAGTCGGAGCTTCTATTGGCCAGGCTTATCGCAAGACGTTCAGAGGTTTATGAAGAACTGTGACGTCTATAGAAGGATAAACTTCTGGAGAGAGAAGAAACAAGGCTTACTAAAGCCACTCCCTATACCAGAGCGTATATAGGCTGAAATATCGCTTGACTTTGTGACCGACCTACCACTAACCAGGACATATAAACGAACCAACCTTCTGGTTATTACAGATAGGCTATCTAAGAACGTTGTCCTTGAGCCTATGAAGGAAATCTCATCAGAAACCACTGCATCCACCCTACTTACAGGCCTAATCAGACACCATGGATTACCAAAGGCAATAGTCTCAGACCGAGGGACTTAGTTTGTTAGTCAAATATGGAAGCGTCTCTGCCAACTGTGTGGTATAAAACAACGGCTGTCTACAGCCTATCACCCCAAGACAGATGGAGCAACTGAGAGGGCTAATTAAGTGGTGGAGACCTACCTAAGAGCATTCTGTGCTTACGCCCAGGACGATTGGGATGAGCTGTCACCAGTAGCTATGATAGCAATTAACAATAGACCAGCTACTTCCACAGGAATCAGTCCATTCTTTTTCAGTCACGGATACAACATAGACCTGATCAGAGTCAAGGAGACACTTAGGACAAAGGGTACTACCCCTATCGTAAAAGCTGAGAATCTGGTACAAAAAATAAAAGATGCTACGGCATGGGCCCAGGCTGCCATGGCCACGGCGCAAGAAAAACAAGAGCACTATGCGAACGCCCGTCGTCAACCCTCTGATCAGTTCAAACCAGGGGATAAGGTATGGCTACGGCTATCAAACGTTAGGACAGACCGGCCATCTAAGAAGCTTGACTGGGTTTGCGCCAAGTATACAGTCCTAGAGGCCGTTGGATCCCACGCATGCCGCCTAGATACACCACCTAGGATACATAACGTCTTCCACGTCTCACTCCTAAAACATGTAGGGGATGACCCTTTTCTATCTCAACAACAAGATGACAGACAACCTGCCGCCCTAACATCCGGGCCTGATCTGGAGTACGAGGTCAAGGAGATATTACAGATAAAGCATAGAGGAAAGGGTTAAAGAGTTCTAGTAAAATAGACAGACTACGCCAAACCGACCTGGGAACCGCTAAGCAACCTCAAAGACACAGCAGCGTGGGCTGCCTTTCAGCAGAAGGAGACCCCTATCCCTAGGAGAGGGAGAAGGGGGGTATTGTAACGGGCTGGGCCTGAAGAAGCCTTGCTGGATATCGCGGCCAGGAAACACATCACCTTTGATCGGAGGCACGGAACCGCAACAACGTCAACCCGACGGCCTGTGCGCTCCTTCGCCCTGACCAGACCTGAGAAGCGGTGAACCTTTAGGGAGCTTTTCTCCTTTCTTCCCTAGCTTTAGATACTCGTACGTAGTCGCCATAGCTGGTTGCAATATACCTCGCCTTGGACCGTTACAGAGATATACTCTCTTATATACCCCAGAGGCTGTTATTACTCTCCACGAGTTCAGCCCACCTGTTGTGCTAACACTTAACAGGCTAGTTAAGGTAGGTAAAGCTTTTAGACTATTAAAGGTAGGTATATCACCAAGGTAAAAAGTAAACATACTATATCCTTAAGGATAGGTTATAGTAGTTATATATACTAAAAGCTGCTTCTTTTTTTTACCTACTCCTCTCTTTTTTCTTTTATAGGCTTATACGTTATATACTAGCCGTTTTTTTACTTAGACTGCCCTATACAATATATGTGGCCCTATAGCGCTGGGCCGCTTGCTTTCTTATATATAACAGTAATAGTCTATAGTAAAATACTATAAACCAGTATAAGAAACCTTATAAAATATAAGTAATAAATATACTAGTTAATTACTTTTATATAAATCAAGCTTAAGTTAATAAGAAACTATAAAAGGCTTATATAAGTAAATATTATATTAGGTCTAGTTATTACTATTAAATATAATATTAATTTAACCTCTTCTTAAAAGCTTTTTATTTGTTTAGGAGATATCTGTCTTTTATTTAGTTTAAAGCTAATTATAAGTAATAGTGTTATAAAAGGTATATTACCAATAAAGTTAAATTATTTTACTATTCTCTTAATATACAAGTCTTAAAAAAGATAAAGCTTTCTTTTTATTCTATTATAAATAATATATATATTAAGAAAGTAGTCTTTTTTACCCTCCTTAAGTTTAAACTTTTCTTAATACCTTTAATAATCCTTTCAGCTATTAACTAGTATTACTTATAATAGATAACTAAAAAGTTATCCATATAAAAAAGAGGAATTACCGTCTTATCTATAGTTTGAAAGATATAGATCTCCTTATTATAAGTAACTATTTTTAGCTTATATAAAGTCCTTATAAAGATATTAAACTAGAAAAGAAGGTATTATATATATATATATAATATTTATTATAGATATCTAACCTTTCTATATTATTAATATCTATTTAGTAGATAGATATATATTAGGTTATTAAGGTTAATAACTATATTAAGAAAAGTATTTACTATATTAAACTACTATATCTAAAGGTTAAATTATACTATAAGAGCTATAATAATCCTAAATATCTTTACTATTAGTATTAATATATATATATATTATAAGGGATCTTTATCTTATATATTCCTTATTATATAAATATATACTTTATAGTATTTAAGAAGGCTTTTCTTATTAAACCTTTAGGTAAATATCTATTTAAATAGAACGATTTAGCCTATTATACGCTTTTAAAGGATAACTTTCTATACTTTAAGTTCTTTAATTTTATATATCTTAATATTAAGAGCTATAGAGAATATCTTTTTTATAGTTAATAAAAGTTTAATAATATCCCTTTAGTATTTTAGTAAAATAATAAGCTTATCTTAGGTTAGTTTAAGGTTTTATCTTTTAGATAGATAATTAAGATATAACCTTTTTATTATATTATAAAAGGTCTTATGGAGGGTTAGATATCTTTATTAGCTCTCTTTATAAGCCTTTTACTAATTAGATAAAAAGGTTATAAAAAAACACTTAAGGTTATATTATTAGTATATAGTTATACTACTGCCTTTTACTATAATATAGATATATCTACTATAAGTTTCCTTTATTTTCTCTATAAAGAGGTAAAAATAGAATTTTTTCTCTGAGGTATATTTCTTATAGAGTATTAGTAGTGTTTTTTCTATATAATACTTTCGTATTCTTATTTTTTATTATTAACGTTTAACCTAATAAATACTTTTTATAATAAGCCTGTTATCAAAATATCTAGTTAATTAGTTAGATCTATACTTAATAAATAGCCTTTCAAAAGATATATATATATTAGAAGTAATCTTTCTTAAGAGCCTATTTACTTCTTTATCTTATATTTTCTTTATTATAAGGAATTATATAAGATATATATATATATTTATAATCTACTATATTAGTAGATTAATATATATATTGATTACGTAGGCAACATGATTACGTAATTATATGGAATCTAGGAGAAGAAACTAGAATGAACCATCTTCTCCCTCTAACTCTATCCTTCTACTAGGGTTAACTATCTAAGTTAAGGTTATGTAATTAAGGTTATGGAGTTACGCAATCTACGGGCTGATTTATAAGCAGCTTACGCAAGTATGGAATCTTCTAGTAAGCTGGATATGTCTATATAAGAGCTGGAATTCTTCCCGTTTTCTAAGTCTCTTATTTTCTAACTAAGCAAGCAAAATAGTTATAAAAATAAGACTAACTATTATACTCTCTTTAACTATATTCACTCTATTATATTCTTATATCTTATATATCTACCCCTGCTATCCTATTTTCTTGCTTCTATAGGATATATTCTTATATAAGAGATATACTCTCTTATATACCCAGAGGCTGTTATTACTCTCTACGAGATCAGCCCACCTGTTGTGCCAACAATATACTAAAAGGTTTAAAACACTATTACTATTTACTATTATTAACCTAACTATAGAAATAGTATTATTACTTTTACCTTTAAGTATTAATAAAGTAGCTAAAGTTAAAAAGGTTAAAGGAATATACTTATAAGCTTTCTCTATATAGTCTGTTACTTAACTAGATTTTAAGAAAACAGCTTTTATATATTATAAGGTCTTATATATAGGTAAAACTATTATTTTAGTATTATTAATTAACTTAAAGCTGTTAGCCTTAATAATACCTAAGGCCTAAAAGAGGTTATTTAAAACTATAATATAGTCTTAGATAACTTTAACTGTCTCTTTTACCTTTAGGCTTTAAAAAGCTTCAGTCTCCCTTATAGGGTTATAGAAAAAGCTTTTATTAAATTAAATACTTTTTATTACTATTACCTATTCAAGTATAGATATCTAAGTATAGTATAAGTTATATATACTTAGTATATAATTAACTAAATATCTAAGGTATCTATAGGGAAACACTTTATAGTTATTTTACTATATACTTTTTTATAATCACTTTATATTAAGTATACCTTATATCTATATATAAAAAGTCCCTCTTAATATAAAATTAGTAATCTAGTTAAAGGTATTAGTAAGTTAGGTTACTATTAACAGTAATATTATTAAAACTAGTTAAGTTTCTTTTAAATAAGACATATCTAGCTAAATAATTCTCTTAGCTTAATCCTATAAATATATATTACTATAAGGGCTATTTTATCCTAAAGCCTTTTTAGGTGATTTACTTTTATATATATTTTAATTGATTTCTATATAACTAGTTAGTCTATTTTTTCTATAGTGCTTATTAGTTTTTTTATATTTAGTAGTAATACCTTTATATCTATTTTAAATGTTTTATACTATCTTTTATAAACCTTTTTCATATTTAGGCTAAGGAGGGCTATCTTATTATTATACTAAAACTTATAAATTATACGATGTTTTTAATACTAGACCTAGACCTTAAGTATTTATAGCAATGAAATAAACGATCTTTAGTTCTTTAATTAAAAAAAAGCTAACTATAAGCCTGATATATTTATTATAAATAATTAATAGCTATTTTACTTCTATAAATAAGTTAAGGAAGCCAAAGAGATTTTAAATAAATATAATACTATAGGTATATTATTTTTAACTTAGATTTCCCTTTTAAGATAACTATTTCTAAATATATTAATATATAGTATTTATATTAATCTTAATTTAATATAGTAATCTATACTCTATAAGCTTATTCTATAAGCTTTTATTATATAGTTAGACTAAGGCGTCTAGATTATAGATATTAAAAGAATACTAAATTATTTTCTTTACTTATAAGTTAATAGAATCTTGTATAAAATCTTTTTCTAGTTACAACGATAATACCTATAGGGCTTTTAGAAATTAATATATATAGTATTTTTAGGTAACGTACATGCATAGCGAGTCGCCCATCATAGCGAGTCGCCCACCTTAAGAAAAGTGGAGTATTTCTAGTTGGGCTGCATGCAAAAATGCTGTTATATAATTGGTAGGGAGCCTTAGCAATTATATAACAGCATTTTTGCATGCAGCCCAACTAGAAATACCCCACTTTTCTTAAGGTGGGCGACTCGCTATGATGGGCGACTCGCTATACATGTACGTTAGTTATAGATAGGGTTATATTAAATAAAGACTAGGTTATACTTTTATATTAAGCTAGTAACTATACAGTTATTTTCTGTTAGTTTAAACTATAAAGTATAATTTATCTTATAATACTATAAACCGCTCTTAATAAATAAGCTTTTTAAGGCGATATTTATATGAAAGCCTTCTATTAGTATAATATTAGTTAAGATAAGATTTATTAGGTTAAATCTTTTTAGGCTATTTAAAACGTTCTTTATAACTTAGGCGTTTTTCATTAACCTAAATAGAGGTTATTTCTATCTTTATAAAGTTATTTAAACTAAAAGGTATATAAAAGTTAGCCTTTAAAAGGCTTTTATTATTAATGATATATATCGCTTTATAACTATTTATAATAATACTTTATAAAAATAAATAAGTTCTTCTTTAAGGCTATACTAAAGATTATATTTAGTATTACTTTAAAATCCTAAGTACTTATAGTAACTATAATAACATTGTCTAAAAGTCTTAAGTTAGTTATCTTTTTCTATTATAAAGTTATACTATAGCCTTTAAGATAAAGCTTACCTTTAGCTATAAGCTATCTCTTTAAAATAAGCTTACTATATATTAAGTATTACTTATTTCTTATAACTCTTTTTTAGTTATTTTAGATATACTTCTTTAATAGGGATATAGCTATCTTTAAATAGCTATTAGTAATTTTATTAGTAAAGGTAAATTTAATATAAGTATAGTTTATAATTTTCTTTAAATAGTTATCTTTATCTAGATAGTTTACTTTTAAGTGTTTTATTTGCTTTAATAATATTTAAATATTTTATAAAAGTTAAATATATTTTATTATAAAAAGATAATTCTTTTAAATAGATTAAATACTAGTTATAATAGTATAAAAGGTTTTTTTGTAATGAGATCCGTAGTTATGTTGTGGGTCTCGGCGACAGCTCGCCGAGCCTCCGGCGTACAGACCCCACTGCAGAGTTTTCCAGCTGGCCACGGCTGCTGGATTGAACTCTGCAAGCTTAAGTCTTACAATACACCAATACCTACCATCAAGCCCTACCTAGTTAAGAGCCCCTAGCCATTAATCTTACAATTCTTAAGCTTCTACCTCTTTAGAGTAACCAGCACAGGCAAGATGGATTCAAATGACACGAGACGCACCGAAAGTTTGCCGGCGCTTCGCCGACGCACAGGCAGTATAGACAAACTGCAGCTATCCGCAATTGAGGACTTAGTCTAACGTATTGAGGCAAAAAACCGACCTCTATCGCCAGTAAGGGATTTATAAGGATTAGGGGGAGAAAGATCATAGGGAAGGACGCTATCCTGAGAACTTTGGACACCAGACTCCCTAAGTATCATGAGTGATGTAGACAAGGCCTTTATCGCCGAACGCTCGCAGAGCGGGCGGAGCATGAGCACGCGTCGGAGTGTCAGCACAGCTGCACTGGAGCAAGGGATCTTAGATCCCATGCAGGCCATGATATCATATTTCCAGGAGACCATGAGGACCATGGTTAAGGAACACCGTAAGGAGCGGCGGCATCATGAGCGCATCCTGCGAGAGCTTGCTAACAGACCGGCGTAGCGCTCCAACAGGAAGGAGTACGAGAAGCCCCCGTCCTATAATTGTAGAACTATTGGGGAGGAATCCATGAGCGCCTAAGTGGCAGACTGGATTGTCATAGTAGAGGCAGCAAACAGGCTCCAACCTGGGAGTACTGTAGAGCAACACATAGAATAGGCCCTATCAAAGGTATCCCCAACGTTGCAGACGTAATAGCGTAATCACAAGAAGGGACTAATTAAACCCTTGACGTGGAGTAACTTCCTGGCGTTTGTTTGCCGACAGCACGTCGATCCGGAAGCCCAAGAAAGGGATTATCGGCGGGAGCTAAGGAAGAAGCGTATAGGTGACGGTCAGACCCCATCGCAATACCTTGCCAAGTGGTTGGCGATACACCACAATCTAGGGACGGCAGACATAGAAGAGTCGAAGGCAGAGGCCTATCAATACTTCTTCAGACTTCCGGCCTAATTACAGGACAAGATGATCCGTCAGAAGACACCTATCCTTCGGCCCAGAGACGTGGCTCATGAGGCAGATCGCCTGTGGTTATTGAGGGACCGGTGAGTAGGCGGCGACAGTTCACAGAAGGACGGTAAGAAACGCCCGCTAAGCATAAGCGAGCAGCCGTGGCGACCTACGCCAGCCCATCACGATCAGCGGAAGGATACATCTAAGGGCCCTAAACCGATGGACTCCCCACGCAGGCATTTCACAGACCGGCGCAACAGGTTGTCGCCAAAGGATCGGCAAGGGAGTGTCAGGTGCTATAATTGCAACCAGAAGGGACACTACTTGAATACATGCCCCAAGAAAGCGACTAGTAGCTCAAGCGACAGCCGGCCGACGGCTTGCCGACCAGAGCTGAAGACCGCTACTGTGCAACAGGTTGGGGTGCACCACAGAGTTGTCAAAGTCGACTCGTCAGAAAACGAGTAGGCGTGGGTAATGCAGCCCAACCACTCGCGCCTCAGAAACCAAGGGTACCAGTGGGACCCACCACTACAGGCACAGCGATCGTTCTGTGAGGGGACATCAAGAAAGTAGTGCAGGTGGCAATGGACACATGCTCTAAGGTAGATCTTGTCAGTCATAGGCTGGTACAATATCTAGGCCTCAAGCCGGCGAAGGCTAGCGTCCCAACCCTAAAGTCATTCATAAGGGAAACCCTAGGCCAAGGAAAGGCTTATTGGTTGACCTTTTTCCTTATAGACCATAAGGGATGGCCGCGGAAGGTTTGGCGACTGGTCGTCAAAGCCGACCGCAGAGAGGATCAGCCAGATATCCTGATGTCCAGACAGTCTATAGGCTGGGAAGGCATCTAAATCGACATGGCCACTAATAGGTGGTATTACAAGTCGATCTCTATCACAAAGCCAGAGGTGATAGCTCGCGATATCCTTGAGAACAAAGAGCATGCGTATGTGCTGTATATCTTGTGTAAAGTTGGGCCTTGGAAAGAACCTCTGCCGCTAAAAGACCTCCTAGAGGAACTGCAAAGCAAGGCAGCCACCTTTGACAAAGGCTTGGCAACCGGGCCACAAGTCCACGTTGAGGCTGAGCACGCGATAGACCTTGTCCTGGGGATAAAGCCGCCCTATGGACCAATCTACCCGCTGAATGACAAGCAGCTTAAAGAGCTTTGCCGATACCTTGCTGAGAACCTGGCGAATGGGCGTATCACAAGATCGGTCAGTGAGGCCGGGGCGCCTATATTATTTGTACCAAAGAAGGACGGCACTATACGCCTTTGTGTGGATTACCGGGGCCTCAATAGAGTCACAATTAAGAATCAATATCTGCTGCCGTTAATCGGCAAGCTATTGGATAGGCTTTGCGGAGCAAAGTGGATATCTAAGGTGGATATCTGTAATACGTATCACTGTATTAACGTTAAGAAGGAAGATCGCTGGAAGACAGCATTCCGTACTAGATATAATCACTTTGAGTATATAGTTATGCCGTTTGGACTAACCAATGCTCTAGCGACCTTCCAGGCGTACGTTCACTGAGCACTCGGCGAGCTACTTGACACATGTTGCATTGCATATATGGATGATCTGATGATCTATTCTGCCACAAGGGAGCAGCACACTGAGGACCTCAAAAAGGTCCTCTGTCGATTACAAATATTTGGACTATTCACAAAGCTATCCAAATGTTCGTTTTACTAACAAAGGGTTGAGTTCTTGGGTTATGTAATTACCCCTGAGGGAATTGAAATGGATGAATCTTGCATGTAAACGATCGCTAAGTGGAAAGCGCCTATATCTATAAAAGACGTCTAAACGTTTCTAGGATTCTGCAACTTCTACCGCAAGTTCATCTTGGGGTACTCAGGTATCGTAGCCCTAATCATGGCCCTTTTAAAGGGACACAACAATACCTCACATGTTTTTGAGTGGACCAAGGAGGCCGATGAAGCCTTCAATCGGCTAAAGGTCGCCTTCTTGTCGGCGACTATGCTCACACATTGGAACCCACAGCGTCCCATGCAAGTGGAGACGGATGCGTCCATCAAGGCCATCACAGCCATCCTGTCCCAGTTGGTAGAGGGACAGTGGCGACCAGTCGCCTACTGGTTGTGGAAGCTCACAGATACAGAGCAGTGATAGGCCACAGGGCAGCAGGAGCTGCTAGCCATTGTGGAGGGATTGGAGCATTGGGCTCATTATCTCCAAGGGCTGTCAGAGAAGTTCACAGTCTTGACAGACCACCAGGCACTGAAAGGCGTCATCGGCGCGCCTGCGTGGGACCTTTGCAGAAGGCTTGCCCGTTGGGTGTACAAGTTGTCAGCGTTTGACTTTGACTTGGAACACAGATCAGGGAAGACAAACCCTACGGATAGACTAACCAGGAGGCCAGATTACATGGAGGGGGAAGTGCCGTATACGGACGTCCTTCCCACACTGGCGAAGAAATTACAACTCATTAACGAACTGCCGCCCAACGTGCGCCAAATGATCGGCGACATGGAAGGGAAGAGCGAGACTGCAAAGGCGTACATCCAGGCAGTTAAGGTATCGCTCTACAACCCTGACCATGAGATGGTTGACTCCTAGGGTGAGGATTCCTTTCCTCCAGGCTGGTGGTGGGCTATAGGGCGCCCTAGATATTCAGCAATAATCGCTGCCGTAACAACCCGAGGCCAGAGAGCAAGGGATGAATCGGAGAGTGCTCGGCAGGAAGTCGCCCAGGCGACTGAGGAGCCTGACCAGGCTGGGGTTGCTGTACCGGAGCAGCATATCCCACGTCAAGTCATGAGGGAGTTCATGACTGGCGAAACGGCATTAGTACCACACCTTGCGCCCGAGATAGAGGAGCTCGTCTGAGGACTACAGGCCAAAGACAAGTTCTATATATCGCAATCGGTGAGGGCTTGTAGTACAGCCGGCGGATCAAAGTTGTACACCGTTAACGACTCAGGCACCTTGTTCTTCAAGGGAAGGCTAGTGATCCTATAGGTGGAATCTCTGAGATCAGAGATCCTTCGCTAACACCACAACGACCCTAGGGCGGGTCATATAGGGGCGACAAAGACCTTGGAGCTTATCTTAAGGAAGTTCTATTAGGAAGGAATTAGTAAAGACGTACGCCAGTATATCCAAGACTATGAGTGTTGCCTTGGCGTTATAGTGCCGCGACACAAGCCGTATAGGCAGTTACAGACGTTGCCACTGCCCTCACACCTGTTCTAGGAAATCTTGATGGATTTCATTACAGGGCTGTTACTGAGCGCTTGTGATAACGGCACTAAGTATGACTGTATTCTGGTTATTATATACAGAATGACTAAAGTCGCTCTGTTTGTTCCCATAGTTAAAACGCTGAACGTAGCCTAGTTAGCAAGGATCCTATACCAGCGAGTAGAATGCAAGTTTAGGACGCCTAAAGGGATCATAAGTAATAGAGATAAACTGTTCACTAGTGCGTTCTAGGAGGAATTCACAAAGGAAAGGGCAATTTGTCACTAACTGTCCACCGCATATCACCCCCAGACAGACGGCCAGACAGAGCGTACCCATCAGACACTAGAGCGATACCTGCGACTATACGCCGACGGTTCGCCAAACCGTTGGGCAGCACAGCTTGACAAGGCCGAATTTGCGTACAACAACAGTAGACATTTGACTATCAGAGTGTCTCTGTTTATGGCCCTCTATAGATACCACCCCAGATATGTAGAATATATGCCTAGTTGCAAGGCTAAAGTATAGGGGGTTAGAGAGCGCATTAAGCGAATTGCTGAAGTCAGGAGACAAGCGGCAAAGGCGTGGGAAAAGGCCACAGAGGCGCAGGCCACCCACTACAACAAGAGGCATCAGCAGAAGGAATTCCGTCACAGAGAAGTCGTCAGACTATCAACGAAGAATCTGCGCCTTAAGGATAAGAAGTTGGCACCGCGTTATATAAAGGTTGCGGTCGCTGAAAGGGTTGGTAACCAGGCGTATCGCCTTCACTTGCCAGAGCAGTATAGGCAAGTATATGATGTATTCCTGGTGTCACTGTTGGAACCATGGACAGCGGGCCGACAGGTCGCCGACGGGTCAGTGATAATTCTGGAGTTGGAAACAGAAGATGACATTTGGGAAGTTGAAGAAATCGTTGCATACCAGGGAAGCGGTGACGATCTTTGTTACCTGGTCAAATGGGCCGGATGGCCTATGGAATACAACACTTAGGAGCCACTAGACCATTTGGATGGCGCCAAGGATATAGTCAAGAAGTATGAGACGCAAAGGAAAAGAGCTTACAAGAAGTGGGATAAGTAGAGTATTAGCAGCAACCGCTTGCCGAACACAGGTCTATTAGAGACTACCTGAATAACCCTTCCTTTTCTCTACCAAACGCCATTCCTAACCCTAGAGTTGATCCCAAAACGCAGAGCAGTTGCTGAAGAGTCGCCAGAGAAGCCACGTCTAGGCATCCAGGTCAAAGGGATCAAAGTAGCCGATTTTGGCGGCACAAGAGGCGTCAACTATATCGGCAACAAGTGCTTCATACTTATCCATAGCGTCCTGCTCCGCACGGGTCAACGTATTAAAGTCGGCCTACGTTTTGTTAGACAGGATAGGACAGCTACGCTTTGTAGCGCGCTGGATGATCGCCAAGCGGGCGGCAATCTTGCGGCAGGCAGATTCTACAATGGGACGCTGGGTATCATCTGTAAATAGATCCCAGAGAGCGCTCTGGGCCTCAAGGGCCTCCATAACCAGCGTGGAGAACACCGGCGACTGTCCGCTGACAGAATCAGAGGAACCCACGGTTGTGTGAATCAAAGCGGGGCCCAGAGACAACAGGTAGGCCTCAGTGTTGAAGGTGGTACCATTCTTGTCAGCCTCCTTCTCAGCAGCCCCAATAGCTGCGTCAAACTGTCGCAGAACGCTCGCCTGCTCCTCAGTGAGATCATGGCTAAGAGCATCAAGAGCCATGGCCTTTCAAGCGGTGTCAAGGAATCTGGAGCCAAAAGAGAAGAGGGCAGAGCGGGTAGAGACCTTCGCTAACGACTTGCCAAGCTTGCGGCGCTTGATATAAGCTTGCAAGGGAGACTCAGGCTCTTCAACCTCACTCTCAGGAACAGACAACAAAGCGGGCAAGTCAGGGCCACCGGGAACACAACCAGTCGCCAGGACGTGACGCTTGCTGGGCGTCATGGTGTTATGGCTGCAACCAATAGGGGCGGCGCTGTAGACAGCAACAACACAGGAGGGGACATCATTCACTGAGTACTTGCCGACGAGACTGTAAAACTTGGCGAACTCAGGGAACTCGTCAATATCCTTGATCTTGTCGCCGGGACAGGTCTCCATCTCACACTCCCCCAGATAGTCAATTGCCGACTGGAGGGCAAGAGCTTGGCTATCGTTTTGAAGGTACGCCGGCTGGAGAGCATTGAGACGGTTGCAAATATCATCCTTGTTTGTAGCGTTGAGAAGGCCAGTCTAAACATGGGTTAGTCATAGAGCGATCGTAAAAGGATCAGCGATATACCTGAACCTGAACCAAGAGGCTCAAATACTCACAGTTAGACGTAAGCTCCTGAAGAGTTGCTTGCTTGAGGTGAACCTTGCGACCGCCAACCGAAGGGTTGGCGATGTAGTCGCCGACACGCTCCCAGGCGGCGGCATAACAAGAAAAGGCAAAGAGGACCTAACCGCGCTCGGTAGGGTCAAGTTCACCCTCAGCCTCTCTCACACAGAAGTCCATCAGTGTGTTCCAAGTGTATTAAGCCACGCCATAAAGCTCTTATAGAACCTGTGGAAACGTCAGTATAGTCACAGAGGGCTCACCAAAGGGGCAACGACATACCACAGAACATTTCTTCTTGTCGATCTGGCAAACGACACACTTCACCACATAGTGGCCAGCGACACAGATGAGGCCATTGAGGTCGCGATGCATGCTGCTGAGGCAACGGATGTAGGGAGCGCCTCCCTTTAGGCCTATAAAGCCCTTATGAGGATCATACTCAGTGTTAAGGATCATCTGGATGCGAGAAATGACCGACATAGCGGCGACGGTTTGGCAAAAGCTTGCCAAAGAAAGTGAGGTTGCAAAAAGGGAAAAGAAATAAGAAAACGAAAAGCTGTGAGTATTGCGGAGAGACGGGTATGAAGGCGAAGGGTCGCTGAAAGCTCACAGAGCACAAGAAAGAGGAGGAAAAGAAAAACAGAGCAACTGGTGGGAAGAAAACTTTTCACTTGAGCAGCCAGCAACAGAGAGAAGGGCTGGCAAACCGTCTGATATATTCACTTATATATAACTACGTCTCACCCGGCAACCCAACTGACAACTTGGCAACAAGTCGCCAACGCGTCGCCAAACAATAAACACAAAGCACCTAAAACCGTGAACAATAGCAACAAAGCTGTTATCTAGGAATTATAAAAGAACAGCACGGTTACAGGTCAGCAATGAAGATATTCTAGTCTGCAAGGGATATTTGTTGTTGCTCTAGAAGACTCCTGTAACGACTTCAGGGACAAAGTCACATGGGGAGGGGAGCAATTGTAATAAGATCCGTAGTTATGTTGTAGGTCTCGGCGACAGCTCGCCAAGCCTCCGGCGTACAGACCCCACTGCAGAGTTTTCCAGCTGGCCACGGCTGCTGGATTGAACTCTGCAAGCTTAAGTCTTACAATACACCAATACCTACCATCAAGCCCTACCTGGTTAAGAGCCCCTAGCCATTAATCTTACATTTTTATAGATTAATAACGCTATCTATTAGTTAATCTAACTTAAAATTCTTTATAAGCATGTTATACTTATAGTCTTTTTAGCTCAAAGTAAGATAAACTTAAACAATATCTAAAAAGTTAATTACTATAATCTCTTTTTTAACCTTAGGTATAGTATAAGCCTAGGCTTAAAGATAAACAGCCTATTAATCTTTATATTAATATATAAGGTTAAGTTTACTTTTTATTTTGTTAAGTATATTGTAATATTTAGTTTGTATAGTAGTCTTAATAAAGGTATTATTTAAAGCTAAAGTTTTTCTTTTTCTTTTTAGGTATCTAACGATTTACTAAATAGTTAATAGCTAGCTATTAAGACTTATATTTATCTATATACTTAGAAAAAAATAATAGTATTAGTAATCTATAAGTTTACTATATAGGTACTTATTATTTATTAAGTAATAATAGATAAATAGAAAGTATATTCTTTAGGTTTAATTTCCTATTAGTCTTCAATAGCTATAGATTATATAAGCTATCTAATAGATATAAATTTATTAAAGGTAAAGCCTAAAATAGTAATTCCTTTAGTAGTTATAGAAAGATAGTTATTCTCTTAAGCCTAATATTACTCTTTATAAATAATTTCTACTATGATATAGTTATTATTGTAGAAGTCTTATTATTCTTTAATAAGGAAAATATATATCAAGATCTCTTTTTTATTAATAAAGTATTAAGGGATATCTAGACAGTCTAAATTAATATATTACTATGTACTAAGTCCCTTATATTAAGATTTTAATAGTTAATACCATATAGGCTAGTTATACTAGCTAGTAAGCTTAATAACCCTAAAAAAAGATAAGTTCAGCTTAGATATCTTTAGCTATTAGTAAAGGTAGTAATATATACTTTTTTATAAAGTCTTAATAAGTTATAATATAAAGGTTATAAATAGTGAAAGTAAAAGCTATGCTTATAACTGTTATAAGTTAAAATATATAATAAGGTATATAAGGATTTAGGTCTAAAAGGCTTAATTCTATATAAGTAAAGGTAAAGAAAGTAAGGCCCTATATATAGGCAGGATATATGAGTAATAAGTGAAACACCATGTGATATAGCAGGTAAGAATGCTCTTATATAAGGTGGAAATACATAAAGCTATTGTGACAGATATTGAGGCCGTCATGGCTGTGTACACGGCTTGAGTCTAATCTTGAGTCCGGTGGTGTTGAACTACAGATGATACGCCGGGATTCAATTGATAGGCAACTTAGTAGTTAATTTCTAGTTGTTATGTGTAACTATCTCAGGCGTTTCGTCGTACATTCACCACGAATGTGTGGCCTTAGGCGTAAAATACATGTGCCATCGGATTTCCTGTTTTGAGTGGGGAAATCCTGTTGAAGTACGTATAAGCGGCAGTAATCCTTGTTCAATTAATTGATGCTGTGTTGTCTGCTTATGTGTGTGTATCCGGACCACTGGATTGCACCTTAATACCGTGGCCAAAGGCCAATGCCAAATGCGCAGAAATGACACGGCGAAGCCCTGGGGAATGGGCAGTCAATTCGCCATACTTTGAATATAGATTGTGTCTGGAAGTGCATCGTCGTTTCGGTCATTTGGGATGGCAAGCATGCGGGGTCTTCTCAATGTCTCGACGGGTGTGACCTACACTAAAGCACAAGTCAAGGCTTTCCCAAAGACAGCCTGTCCCGTGTGCTGTCACCAAAGCTCTTGTTAAAATACTAAGAGAACCTGCACAAAGATAAGCTTAGCAAGCAGGAGATCTTATGCATGTCAACACATAGGGACTATATATAATTGAGGGTTATAATGGAACTAAGTATATATAGGCGATAGGGGTTCTAGCGGTGGTGTTTTCAAAGGCTTCGAGGAATCATTAAAACCCGGGGTTACCCCTATGAGTTATAGGAAAGATAAAGATATATTACTAGAAGTTCCAAGTTATAGTTCTACCCCTATCTCTAACCTCACACTCCCGTAATGTAGGCACTTGAACTACGATCACCTTTTGCGTAGCGTAGTAAAGCATTAAGAACAATTCCCCCTCCTATGTTGACACATCTACAGCTGTTAGTTTTGACAGAACCAAGGACTGGTTGATTTGACATACCTCTACGAAGTCCTCCTTAGAAGTAGTAGTAATGCACCAACCTCGTGACATTTCCCCATTGAATACCTGACAGGTAGCCCTAGTGTCCTCTACCCAGGAGTTACCTGCTTCATTATAACACCTAGTTAAGAGGTTAGAACCCCAACTACTAGAGAAAATAAGGGTAACATACCGGCACCAATGCGCCTGGACTTGGGTGATTGTAAGGGCAAGACTGATAACACAGAATAGCTTCATGATGAAAGAATCTCTTAGTAAGTAGCTATAGATATAAAAGTAATGAAGTGATCTAGATAATACTGCGCGACGTACGCATTATATACTTAGCGGAAAGAGAGCTTAATTTACACTTTTGAAATAGAAAAGTATTTGCTACTACTCGGCTGCTAACTATATTATTATAGGGAAATTACCGTATATTTCTTAAAACTTTAATTAATTATAATATCTCTAAGTCTAAAGGGTTATTTACTATTTATCTATAAACTTACTACTCTATACTATAACTTATAGATTAGTATTAGTAGTATATAATAGAAAATTTACTTATTTTATTAACTTTTTAGTTTATAATTAATAGAGTGTCACGAGCAGGTCAGGGCAACCAACTCTGGCACAAAGCAAAAGCTTCGGTAATGATGCACCTGCATTATTATCCCCTGTTCTGCACTATATAGCTACGTCGGCCAGCAACCAATTGACGGATCGTAACATAGAGGTGCTAATGATTAGATACAGTTAAATTAACGGCCCCCTTTTGGTAAATTAACGGCCCTTTAACTAAGTCCTTATATCAGCCCACATGAAAAATTGGCCACAGCAACATTCGGACTTACCCAGCCAATCAGACCATCGGATTTATAACGGCCCTATAATAGTTATATAAAATCAAAAAGGCCACAGATTTAAGCGATTTAAGGTAAAATAGAGTTATTACCAGCTAACTAGCAGTTAACTAATCGTTATATCACATGCTTATTTACAGCCTAAAGTGCTCTAACGGCTGTAATAGCCCTAATTAATACTACTTATACAGAGGTGCCCTTCAAAAGTCTTGACCACCCCCTGCTCCTTGGCGGTAGGGGTCCCCTGCCACCCCCTAGCCCACATCCGGCGATAGGATAGTCTAAAAAATAAGATCTATTTTTTACGGTATCTGCTAGCTTCTTAGCCCTCTTTATATTTATTGGCACCCTTAAGGGCTATAATCTCTTTAATATACTATAGGATACACTCTATTTATTACTAAATCCTTTCTTGCTTAAGGTCTACCTAGCACTACTACTACTTCTAAATAGCTTTAGCCTAGCTCTTTAGAGCCCTTTTTCTTATAGTATACCTCTTTATCTATAGCTAATAAGGCTTAATAGGGTTTAAATCTAGACTATTATTATACTAAAAAAGCTTCTAAATACTAATAAGGCTATAGGTATAATATATAAACTAGTAATTATAAACTAAAGCTTTATCCTTCTATATAATAATATTTAGGCTAAAGCTATAGGTAAATAGGAATAGCTTTCAAAGGAGTATTTCTTTTTATATTAATACTAGTTAATCCCTTTTTTACCCTTATAAATAAACTTACTAATATCCTTATTAAATATCTATCTCGGCTTACGGCTAGACTGGCTCTTAAGGCTAAGATAGGCTATAGAGTTATTAAGCTTTTATTTATAGCGATAGGCTAGTTTAATCTCGGTATTTAGGGCTTTAACTTTAGCTTTAGCAGCCTTCCTAATAGCTACAGTCTCTAGCAACCAACAATAGCAGAGGCCTTTCTAATTATATAAGAAACAGCCCTAAAATATAAACTCTAAATATCTCTTCTATTGCTTATAAATACAGCTCTTTATATAGGCCTCTTAAGGCTATCGCTAGATCTAGTATAAGCCTTAGTAATAGAGTAAGACAACAGATGTCTGTAACGGTCCAAGGCGAGGTATATTGCAACCAGCTATGGCGACTACATACGAGTATCTAAAGCTAGGGAAGAAAGGAGAAAAGCTCCCTAAAGGTTCACCGCTTCTCAGGTCTGGTCAGGGCGAAGGAGCGCACAGGCCGTCGGGTTGACGTTGTTGCGGTTCCATGCCTCCAATCAAAGGTGATGTGTTTCCTGGCCGCGATATCCAGCAAGGCTTCTTCGGGCCCAGCCCGTTACAATACCCCCCTTCTCCCTCTCCTAGGGATAGGGGTCTCCTTCTGCTGAAAGGCAGCCCACACTGCTGTGTCTTTGAGGTTGCTTAGCGGTTCCCAGGTCGGTTTGGCGTAGTCTGTCCATTTTACTAGAACTCTCTAACCCTTTCCTCTACGCTTCATCTATAATATCTCCTTAACCTTGTACTCCAGATCAGGCCTAGATGTTAGGGCGGCAGGTTGTCTATCATCTTGTTATTAAGATAGAAAAGGGTTATCCCCTATGTGTTTTAGGAGTAAGACGTGGAAGACGTTATATATCCCAGGTGGTATATCTAGGCGGCATACATGGGATCCAACGGCCTCTAGGACTATATACTTGGCGCAAACCTAGTTAAGCTTCTTAGATGGCCGGTCTGTCCTAACGTTTGATAGCCGTAGCCATACCTTATCCCCTGGTTTAAACTGATCAAAGGGTTAACGACAGGCGTTCGCATAGTGCTCTTGTTTTTCTTACGCCGTGGCCATGGCAGCCTGGGCCCATGCCGTAGCATCTTTTATTTTCTATACCAGATTCTCAGCTTTTGCGATAGGGGTAGTGCCCTTTGTCCTAAGTGTCTCCTTGACTCTGATTAGGTCTATGTTGTATCTGTAACTAAAAAAGAATAGACTGATTCCTGTAGAAGTAGCTGGTCTATTGTTAATTGCCATCATAGCTACTGGTGACAGCTCATCCCAATCGTCCTAGGCGTAAGCACAGAATGCTCTTAGGTAGGTCTCCACCACTTGATTAGCCCTCTCAGTTGCTCCATCTGTCTTGAGGTGATAGGCTGTAGACAGCCGTTGTTTTATACTATACAGTTGGTAGAGACGCTTCCATATTTGACTAACAAACTGAGTCCCTCGGTCTAAGACTATTGCCTTTGGTAATCCATGGTGTCTAATTAGGCCTATAAGTAGGGTGGATACAGTGGTTTCTGACGAGATTTCCTTTATAGGCTTAAGGACAACGTTCTTAGATAGCCTATCTATAATAACCAGGAGGTTGGTTTGTTTATATGTCCTGGTTGGTGGTAGGTCGGTCACAAAGTCAAGCGATATTTCAGCCCATATACGCTCTGGTATAGGGAGTGGCTTTAGTAAGCCTCGTTTCTTCTCTCTCCAGAAGTTTATCCTTCCGCAGACGTCACAGTTCTTCACAAACCTCTGAACGTCTTGCGATAAGCCTGGCCAATAGAAGCTCCGACTGATCAAGGCCTTAAGCGTATCCTTTCCTGGATGCCCAGATAGGGTAGAGTCATGCATTACTTGGATAATTTTGGTCCGCAGAGGCTCATAGTGCGGGATCCAAATTCAGTCTCTCCACTTCAGCCTTCTCTTGTCGTCTATAGTGTATTCTAACAACATAATAGGTAGTCCCTAAGCTAAGGGTAGTTGTTGTGTCCCTTTCTTCACTGCCTCTCTGATTAGGTAGTATCAGGCGTTGTTCTGAAGGCCGGTATCCCATAGGGCTTTTAGAGGTTCTTCTCCAAATGGGTTCTCTAGGGACATCCTATCCTCTGGGGAGTTGTCCCCCTCTTCGTCGGCATCTATGCCACTTATAAATCCTGCTTTTACAGATATAGCAGTCTGATCATGTCTAGTCAAGGCAGCTTTATTAACTTGTAAGGCTTTCTTTGATCCTTGGAGGAGTTGAAGTTCTCATCCCTTTAACCTAGTGTCCTCTATATTAAAGGGCATATCTTGTTCTCTCCTTGAGAGGGTATCTGGCGTTATAGCTAGCTTGCCTAGGCGGTACTCTATCTTAAAGTTATACTTTAAGAGTAGTTTGGCCTATCTGACTTGTCGTTCGCTCAGCTTCTGCTTCTTTGTAAAATACTTAAGGTTAAGGTGATCGGTCACCACAGTAAACTCTTTTATACTCCTCAACTCAACGTCCCACTGCTCTAGGCATCATACTATAGCTAGTAGCTCCTTATCGTGGATTAGGTAGTTACATTCTACAGGGAGGTTCTTCTTTGAGAAGAAGGCTATAGGGCGTAGGAGTCCATCGTCGTCAACTTGCGATAAAGTGCCTCCTACTACATATCCTGAGGAGTCTGTTTCTAGGATTATTTCCCGTTCTAGGTCCCAGTGTGCCAGTACTAAGGCACTGATTAGGCGGGTTTTAAGCTCTTCAAAGGCCTTCTAGCATTCCTTGCTCCATATGAAGGTGGTGTCTTTCTTAGTCAGTTCTATAAGTGGCCTTATAAGTGCTGAGAACTAAGGAATAAACTGTCAGTAATAGTTAGCAAATCCCACAAAGGATTATACTCCTCTTACTGACTTAAGGGTTTCCCATAGTTGTATCGCTTTAATCTTCTCAAGGTCAACTTTTATCCCTCAGCCGACTTTAACAATAAATCCTAGGTACTTGACGCTCTTTGCTTCAAAGTCGCATTTATTAATATCGATCTGTAGGCCGGCTTCTCTTAACCTAATTAGGACCTTCTTAACTTTGTCCTGGTGGTCTGCTAATAATCCATTAGAGTAGATCAAGATGTCATTAATATATACTGAGCAAAACTCATCTAGGTATCCTTACAGGGCATGGTTGATATAACGCTGGAATATAGCTGGTGCACCAGTCAAGCCGAAGGGGGTGACCAGCCACTCAAATAGTCTATACCTCATGTGGAAGGCTGTCTTCCATTCTTCTCCAGCCTTGATTTAGATCTTATAAAAAGCAGCGATAACGTCCAGTTTTATTAACCACTTTACTTATACTAGTAATCTTAGGGTTTTATTGATTAGCGGTAATAGATATCTATTCTTCCTAGTGATGCTGTTTAGGCCCCTATAATCCACACAAAACCTCAATCCTCCTCCTGGTTTCCTTATAAATAATACAGGAGTAGATACTGGCAAGCTGCTAGCTCTTATGAACCCTTTATCCAGGTATTCAGTAAAGGTCTTCTGGAGGACTATCAGTTCTTCTCATAACATCCCGTACAATAGTCCCCATGGGACTTCAGGATCAATGCCATTCTTTGTTTTTTCCAAGGGTATCTCGTGGTTAATACCATCACGGTGTGGTGGTAACTTGGCAGCCTGATCAGGGTCAAAGACGTCCAAGAACTAGTGGTATTCCTTTAGTAGTAGGGCTTAAATGTTAGGCCTTTTCTTTGGCGCTAAGGCTTTCGTTATATCTACTAGACTTATAGCGAAAATCTGTGTCCTCTATTAGGGTTGTTAAGTCTTTAACTTCCTTCCCCTCCTAATCAGGGCCATGAAAACCGAGGCTATCTGCTGGCGGATAGACAAACGATTTTCCTTCTAGCTTGGGTCTCATCTGTGGACTGTATGGTTGGCTATGCCAATATATAACAGGTTCCTAGCTAGACGGATTGTAACGTCATCCTCTACCATCCAAGTCTTACCAAGGATAACGTCCTCAGTCTAATCAGGGATAATATAGAAGAATAAGCGGCTTCTCTTATAACCATCAAGATCGATTTCCCTATATATAACTATAGTGATGGCGTCAGGGATAATTCCGTTAACGGTCTCAAGCACTCTAGGCTTAATTTTGATACATAGCAAACAAAGCTTCTTAGCGTAGTCCTCACTCATGGTGGCAGTAGTAAGGCATCCCAAATCAACAAGGGTGTAGGTATAGGCAAGTTAGTTAATTCCTATGTTGATAAAAAAGGGGTCACTGTCCATGGTCTTTCTGACTAGCCTCCATTCCTTCTTTACGTCCTCCTGGCCGCGCTTTTAGCCAGGAGTTACTCTTTTCCCAAGTCGTCTGAGGTCTAGCCAGACCTAGCTTCACTCCATTCCCCAGAGCTAGAGTCAGTGTCGGTCTCTAGGGAGGACTTCGATTTCTTAGCTAAAGACTTCTTAGCCTTTGGTTCTGTTGCTTTTGATCTCTTGGCTTCTGAAGGTTCTTGTCTCTTTAGGCAGTCCCTTACAAAGTGGCCTGTCTTGCCATAGCTATAGCAGTCGACCTCTTTCAACTTATGGCGATGCTCTGGGCCCTTCTGCCCCCTAGGGTGCTGGACCTTAGTAACCTTAGTGGGTTCCCAGTCCATCTTGTCCTCCTTAAAGCTTGCAGATGACTTAGGCCTGGCCTGATCAGGTGTAGGAGGGCGCTGTTTGTACTTCTCCTGCTTCTCCTGGTAATTACAACTGTCCAACCGGGAGCCTATCTTCATAAGGAGCCTGGTATACTCTAAGTATATGTCTGGGATGTCTACTACACTGATCAGGGCGTTACAAAGGCTCTTGTTAATAGCTCTATCTAAGTAGTTAATCCTCACTTTATCCGCCCAGTCGCTACCCCCACTCTTAGCTAGTTCCTTCTTAAACCTAGGTAGAAAGGAGGCAAAGCTCTCATAGGTTTTCTACTTAATTATATATAGTCAAGTCAAAGCTTAGGCTTGGGCGTTAGGGTCTCCATAGCAGCTTTCTAGGTAGCTCATAAACTGGTCAGGGGATTCCATTCCATTGGTTCCCTTGTGGGTGTAGTAGGCTAAGGCTATCGTCTAGGCCGCCCCTTTGAGTTAAGCGTATATATATCTAAAGATGTCGGCGTTACAGTCAAAAGCCATCCTATCTAGGCGGATCTTCCCTTTCATCTCTAGGAACCATCGTTAGAAGTTCTTACGTGTCCCATCAAACTTGGGGGGGTCAGGTATCTGGTGTTTTCTTTGTCTGGTTGCAGTATTTGGGGTCTGATCAGGGACAGGCGTTAGTATGCTTGTTGTGGTGACCGAGGTAGGTGTCGTTGTGGGTTGCCTCATGCTTGTGAGGGCTTCTTGCAGCAGGCGTATCTACTCCCGTTGAGCCTCTCGCTCGTTGGCCTGGGCAGTTCGCATCTCTTGCAATTCGTTGGCTTATAAGGTTCGCATCTCGTACAGTTGAGTGGCTAGCTAGCTCACCACTTCAAGTAACTGCTGCAATCCCACAGATAGCTGGGCTTCTGTGTTGCCGTCCATCTTGTCTATAGCTCCCTCAACTGCTCTAGTTGTATTGGGGCTCTTCCTGTCCTTGCTTATGGGCCTCACTTTAATCAGGGAAAATCCTTCCTGTATCTGGCCAGACAGGGAAACCTGAGCTCTTTCAAAGCACGTAGGCTGATGCGCAGCCTACCGTTCTCAGCTCCTCCAGGGCTAATCAGCTTAATCTGATTAGACCTAGGATACAGCGTTTCTAGCAGCTATTCTCGTTGATGGAATCCTTTTACAACTAAGCTGCGTAGGCATATCGCTCTAGCCTCCCTCTCTAGGTCTATTATAGCGTAAAGGCTTGCACTAAGGCCTAAGCTACAGTGTACCTAATTAATTCTCACTAGCGGACCACACGTCTAGTCTAGAGAATTCTAGTGCTTCTTTTGAGCTTTAGATAATGTAACGGTCCAAGGCGAGGTATATTGCAACCAGCTATGGCGACTACGTACGAGTATCTAAAGCTAGGGAAGAAAGGAGAAAAGCTCCCTAAAGGTTCACCGCTTCTCAGGTCTGGTCAGGGCGAAGGAGCGCACAGGCCGTCGGGTTGACGTTGTTGCGGTTCCGTGCCTCCGATCAAAGGTGATGTGTTTCCTGGCCGCGATATCCAGCAAGGCTTCTTCGGGCCCAGCCCGTTACAATGTCTTATCTAACCAGATAACCTTCTTCTAGTTGTTAAGGGTCTAATAATAATAATTAAGGCACTACTTAAGCTGTTTTTACTCTATCTTTTTTATTAGTTTAGGCTTCCTTATTAGCTTTATTTTATAATATCTAGTAGCTTAAAGGATCTATTAGATAGTTATTACTAATATATTAGTCCCCTTATAGCTAAGCTCTCTAGCAATATTAATAATGCTTTTTTCTTAATTATAACGACTATATATAACCTTAAAGTATACTATCTTAACTATATCTATTATTTACTTAAAGGGATAGCTAGACCTCTTACTATCCTTAACGTATTAAGGCTAGATTATAAGGATAGGTTAATTTAGGTTAAAGCTATACTTGATTTTCTAGGTATACACTTAGTTAACTTAATATATATTTTAGCCAAAGATCTATAATACTTCGCTTATTACTTTACCGCTATATAGACTTAATAAGGTAATAATAAGAGCCCTTTTATATAGGGAAGAATTTAACGCTATTATAGTTAAATCTATATATAGTAGTTATTAATCGGAAAAAGTAATAATTTTAGAAAAAGAAAAAAAAAAGGCCTTAAGGAGAGGTAGAATAATCTAACTAATTAGAGGATAATACGCACTTATAAGTGGGTATTATAGTAGGTGTCATACATAAGAAAGCAAGCGGCCCGGCGCTGTAGGGCCACACATATTGCATAGGGCAGTCTAAGCAAAGGAAGGGCTAGTACACAGCATATAAGCCTATAAAAGGAAAAGGAGAGAAGTGAGCGAAGGGAGGAAGCAGCTTTTAGTATACACAACTACTATAACCTATCTTTAAGGATGTAGCGTGTTTGCTCTTTACCCTAGTGATATACCTGCCTTGACAGTGTAAAAGCTTTATCTATCTTAACTAGCCTATAGAGCAATATACCTATAAACACCCGTTATATCACCTATAAGGTCTATACGCTAGAGTATAGAGACCGTATTGATAACACAGCAACTAACCTAGATATACCCCTACCACCTATAGCCTCTTTATCCCCTTAGAGCGCTATAACCTATAGCTTATCCTTAAGAAGAGAGATACTATAAGGAGAAGAACGACAGCTAGAAGAAGAGCTAGATATCACATGTCGTAAGGACCATATATACCGATAACACAAAGAGCTTAAGTAACTATAAAGCAGTAGCTATACTTAGTGGACAGTAAAGGACCTCTAGCAACCTTTTACCTATAACGGGCTATAAGTATAGAGAGCAGCCTAAAGTAAGGATATTATAGGCACTATAATAATCACTATTATTAACCCTAACGATAGTTTATATCTCTATAAGCTGTTATCCCTATCTACCTTAACCTGCTTTAGTAAATCCTATAGAGATCTATAGGTATTCCTATTTAACTGCTATATATAATTTAAGCTATAGTAAAAGTAAATTTATAGTAAATATAATAAGATAGTTTTTCTAACTAGTTGCTTATAGGGCTATACTAAAGCAGTATAGATAAGATGGCTAATAGAGGAGAAAAAAGGCTTAACAACCACTATAATTTAAATATAAGAGGCCTTAGAGGAGTTCCTTAGGGACTAGATATTAGATCTAGAAAGCCATACGGTAACTATAACACCCTAGCTAGACCGCTTATACTAAGGACCAACCTAAAGCCTTAATTACTTTCTAGTAGAGTATAAGGTAGTAATTATTTATTATTATTAGGTAATAAGGAAGGAATAAGACTAATATATAGTATAGACTAAGGTATACTGAAGGATAATATTTTTATAGCTTTATAATAATTAACTTATAATATATCCTCTCAATATCTTCTAGTATCCCTTCAGTATTTTATTAATAATAAAGCTATATAAGATACCCTTATACCTTTAACTATATAACTAATAGTAAGAATAACAGGGAGTTATTTAGAATAGTCACAAAGTAAAATAGAGAGAATAAAGGCAGATAGAAAAAGTAAAGATAATATTAACCGTAATAATCTAAAAACTATCTTACAAGGGGGAAATCTCTAGTATATATAATATAGTTATAAAGGGTCTAAGAGTTATTAGGTTTATTAAAGCATATCTAAGAGTATTTAAGAGTATCTAAGAGTATCTAAGCGTTAATTAAGCGTTAACTAAGCGTAACTAAGCGCCGGCATATGGCCGTAGGTATAAGCGTTAGTATTAGTCTCTAAGCTTATACTTTTATATTAGCTTATTAATTATTTATAGATATACTTATAGATATAAAATATACACTATTAGAATCCTCTTAACTAGTCAAATCTGGTGGTAATACTTATTTTATTATAAGACCTTTAATTATAAAGTTATATAGAGAATTTATATTATAAGAAATAAAGATATTAGTTCTTTAATTCTTAGTTTCCTTCTTTAGTTATATATAGTTATTTTATAACTTAAAAATAAAAATCTTATATATAAGGAAAAAAAATTATATATAAAAAATTGTAAGGGGAAACCTAGTATTTAAGCTGTAATATTTTCTTTTCAGATAGTATTTCTTTATTATCTATAGTTCCTTTAGGTAAAAACCCCTTAATATTTAGATTTATAGTCTCTATAAAGTATTTAAATACTTCTTTATTAATAGACTTAGTAAATATATCTGCTATATTATTTCCAGTATATATATAATATAGAGAGACTTTATCTTTATTAACAGCTTGTCTAGAAAAATAATATCTAATATTAATATGCTTAGCTTTTTTATATAACTCTAGATTTTCTTTTATCCTTTAAGCTGCCTCATTATCTATTAAAATAATAGGCTTATTTAGAGGTAAATCTATACCTAGATTTTTATATATATATAAAAAGGAGTTATGTAGATATATAGATTCCTTTATAGCTTTATATAGAGCTATATATTTAGATTTATAAGTTAATAAAGTAACGATTTTCTATTTTATATTATTTTAACTTATTGTATTATAGTACTTAAAAATACTAATATATCTAGTAGTAGATATATTATTATCTAGATCTTTAGCCTAATTTATGTCTAAAAATACTACTAACTAATAGTCTATACTATAGTTAAATATGAGGCCTAGATTAGGGTATTTATTAAGATATCCCTATATTCTATTTAAAGTATCAAAATGTTTCTTTAAGGGGTTACTTATATAGTAAGTATACATATTAACTAGAAATATTATATCTATTCTAGTATTTGAACTAGTAAATAGTAAAAAGCCTACTTCTTATTGATATATATTTATTTCTTCTTTAGTTAGTTACCTTATTTTCTTCTCTAGTTTTATATTAAGGTCTATAGGTATATTATAAGGATATATATTCTTTTTATTATATTTCTTTAGTATTTTATATATATATCTTATTTAATATATATATAAAATCTTGTTATTATTATCTATATATATTTTACTCCCTAAAAATATATATAGAATTCCTAAGTCTTATATGTATAATTCTTTATTTATACTATGATTAAAATAATCTATATCTTTATTACTAGATACTACTATTATTATATTATCTATATAATAAACTATTATAGCCTTTATATTATTATTATTAGGTACCAAAATCCCTTTATCGTAAGGTGATTCTTTAAAGCCTATTTTACTTATAATAGATTTTAACTATTTATATTAGAGTTTAAGGCTTTATTTTAATCTATATAAAGCCTTATTTAGCTTACAGTATAGTTTCTTATTTATAAGATTATCTATATATTTTAGGGTATTTATTTCATTATTATCAGAAAAACTAATAGGTATTTATACCTATATATCTTTATCTATATCATTATAGTAAAAAGTATTAGATATATTATATTGCCTCACTTTCCAGCCTAACTTTATTCCTATAATAAATATAGCTTTATAATTTTCTAATTTATAAGTAGTACTAAAGGTCTTTAAGTAATCCATACCTATATATTAGTTAAAACCTTATACTACCTATCTTACCCTGTATTTTATCGACTTATTATTTATATCAGTTTTTAACTTATATACCTATCTTTCTCCTAAGGGTTTTATTCCTTTAGGTAGAAGAAGTATAGTCTAAGTATTTATATTATATAAATTCTTAACCTCTATAACTATTACTAAAATCTAATTATCTCTAAATATAGAGGTTATAGCCTTTTTATAGGTTATAGGGTCTTCTATTATAGTTATATATAAGACATATAAAGCTTTATTAAGCCTGTTTATTTTATTATTACAGTTATTTATAGTGGAAAGTATTAGTTTAATTATAGAGCAGTCTTTTATAGTATATAAAGCGCTTTTTTATTCTGCTATCTAGTTATAGTCTTTAAGCTTTTCCTTATCTAGCTTAGGAATTTCTACTATTATCTTGAATTTTATATTATTATTATTATTATTATCATTATTTCCTTCTAGACTTAAGGTATCCATTCTACTGTTATAGTTATATAGGGTTATATTATTATTATTATTATTAATTATAGGAGGTGGCATAAATTGATTTTCAAAACCTACTATATCTCTAGTCTAAAAGCTAGTTTTCTTTTAAAAGTTACATAATTTATATATATTACTTCTAGAGTTAAGTACTATTACCTTATAAGCTTTATTATCTAGCTTTTTTAGTTTAGGATTTTTATTCTTATAGTAATATATAGATCTAAATATAGTTATATTATCTAAGTTAGGTTTATTATTATTAGCTATTCTAAAAGGTGTTTTATACTTTAGAGCTTTATAAGGAGTAATATTATATAAGTCTACTATAGTTCGAGCAGCTTCTCCATATAGGTATAAAGGTAAGTTAGCCTATAATAATATAGCTTTTATTTTATTTGTTATAATCCTTATTACTCTTTTTATTATACTATTAGGCTTACAAGTATAAGGGACTTTTATATTATAGTTTATACCCTTTATTAAATAAGTATAATTCATAAGATTATTATTAAATCCTAGACCTCTATCTATATCAAAGTCTTTTATATTACTATTATCTATATTATTGTTATTTATATATTCTAAAATAGCAGTATTAACTTTTTCTACTTTTTTTGTTTTAAGTAACTTTACAGATACTAGTCTAGACTTTCTTTCTAAGAAAATATTAAACTATCTATACTTATTATAAGTAGTAGGAGTTATAGGTCCACAGAGGTCAGACGAGACTTTTTCCATATATTTATATACCTTATTATAGTTATCAGAATTTTTATTACTTTTAGCAGTAAAATTTACTTTTATATAGGTATTATAGGTATAGTCTTTTTCTATTTATATTATCGGTTATATTACTATTATCCTTAAGTTTTATTAAGACTCTTCTACCTATATATCTAAGTCTATTATACTACTTCTTATAGTTATTATTCTCTTTATTATTAATCTTTTTAAATTTATATCTTTCTTTTAGATTTATAGTATTAATATATTTATTATTACTATTAAGTTCCTCTCTATTTATTACCTTTATAGTTAGGTAATATAGACTATCTTTTATCTCCCCTTTATAAAGGGTCTCTTTATTATTTATATTTATAAGAGATACTTTTATATTCTAGAGGAAAAAAGCTATCTTTAACTTCCTTAATCTATTTTAACCTAGAAGATTAATATCTAAATTAGTTATATAATAGTAGTCTTTTTATATATATATATTATTATTTAAAGGGAAGGTTATAGCAATATCTCCTTGTAAGGTAATCTTTTACTCTCTAGTATCTCCCTAGTTTATAAACTTATTTATAGAAGATATCTTTATAAAAAGAGATTTATTACTTATTATATTTATAGTAGCAGTAGTATCTAGGTAAAATATAGTATATTTACTATCTCTAGATATATATATAGGTCTTATATTATTATCGATATTATTATTATTAACTATAATATTTATAGAGGGTTAAGGTGGAATTATATCTTTAAAATCTAAGTCTATTTGTTTTTCTTTTTCTTTTGCCCTATCTTTTATAGGTGTATCCTTAGATATAGTTATATTTATACTTTCTAAATTAGGATCTATGTTTTCTATAATAGCCCTTTTAGCTATTAAAGCCTTTTTATAACTTATAAAGTTTCTTTTTCTATATATTTATCTATCTTATTTCTTTTTTATCTATCTTATTTATCTAGTATTTTAAAGCCTTATTTAGATATAAAAAATTACAATCTTTAACCTTATAGTTTTTTAGCTTATAATATATATAGTATATTTCTTAGTCTTTTTCTAAGGTTTTTTAGGACCTCTTTTAAAGCTTAAAGTATATAGTACTATAGAAAAGCCTTTTCTTTTAGCTTTATTAATAAGATTTATAAAAAGGGACTCTATAGTATAAAAGCTGGTATCTTTTCTAAAAGTCTGTATTATATTAGTTATAAAACCCTTATAACTACTATCTAGACTATTTAATACCTAAGCTATAATAAGCTATTTAAATAAAGCTATATCTTTAGAGGATAAGTTATCTATAAGTTTTTTTACCTTATTGGGGTAATTTTCTATAGAGCTAAAAGATTCTAAGGAAGTATTAAAGAACTCTTCATAGGTAAGATATTTATTAGTAAATCTGATAGGTTTATATAAATCTTTTAGTTTTTTTTAAGCTTTAAATCCTATATTCAAGTCTTTTATTACCTAGAAAGGGAAATCCTTATAAAATAGTTTTATAAAAACTAATAATTTATTATTACTTTTCTACTAAAAAGGTATAGTTAAAGGTATTATAAGGCTAAAGTCTATATCTTTACTTATAAGTAAAGCTTTAAATCTAGTTATTTAAACTAAGTAGTTTAAACTGCCTAAAAGATAGACTATAGAAATAGATTTATCTATAGTATATAATATTAAATCTGTTTATAAGTCGGTTAAAAGGAAGAGATATTAAGCTTTAATTAAATATAGGGTAGAAATTTTAGGTATTTAATAGTATAGATAGATTTATCTTAAGAAATAGATATTTATAGTGGGTTTTTTTATATTTATCGTCTTACGTTACGTTAGGTTATTAATAGTTAGATACTTATAGGTTAAATCTATTAAAGACTTTTATCAGCTAGATAGTAGACTAGTTAGTCTAATAGTCTAGTTAACTATTATATTAACTTAATTAATTAACTACTAACTAAGAGGTCTTAGGTTTAGTTCTAGCTAAAGGTAAAAGAAAAAATCCTTTATTAGTTAGATTTAAAATAAACCGATAAAAATAGTGTTATAGTGTTAAATATATAAAAGGTTAATTAAATAATCTAAAGCTATAGTGACTTAAAATAAAACACTAGTAGTATAACTTATCTAGTAAGTTAAGCCTTTTATTCTGTTAAATATAGGTTACTAGGTATAAGGTATAATTACCTTAAAGTTATATCTCTATAAAACTTCTAGCTGATATAGTTTATCCTTTAGCTAGTTAAGTTTTCATAAAATATAACTAAGATATTTCTTAAAGAAATATTCTAAGTATAAAAGACTTAATAAAAATAAAGGTATAAGGTATAAAAAGTAAAATATAAAGTATAAGACTTAAAGTATTCTTCTCTATTAAGCTAGGCTTATAACTAGTAAAAGTAATAAGGAGTTATTTAGAATAGTTATAAAGTAAAATAGAGAGAATAAAGGTAGATAGAAAAAGTAAAAATAATATTAACTATAGTAATCTAAAAACTATCTTATAAAAGGGATATCTTTAGTATATATAATATAGTTATAAAAGGTCTAAAGGTTATTAGGGTTATTAAAGTATATCTAAGAGTATCTAAGTGTTAACTAAGTGTAACTAAGCGCCGGTATATACCTGTAGGTATAAGCGTTAGTATTAGTCTCTAAGTCTATACTTTTATATTAGCTTATTAATTATTTATAGATATACTTATAGATATAAAATATACACTATTAGAATCCTTTTAACTAGGAGAATCTAGTGGTATTACTTATTTTCTTATAAGACCTTTAATTATAAAGTTATATAGAGAATTTATACTATAAGAAATAAAGATATTAGTTCTTTAATTCTTAGTAATATAATAAAAGTTATAGCTATACCTTAACCTTAGTGTTACGACCTGAGAACGGTTGGTGACTAGTGCAGCCGAAGACGAACCCCAGCCAAAACCACCAAAGGGACAAGACATGTATACATGCAGGAATACGGCATGAGCTGAGTCACGGAACGGAAGAGCTATAAAGAAGTCATGTGACGGATCAGTTAAGACCATTGGTGATCTAACTGATCCTGCACCAAGAATCAGTGACCGCCCTAACTGATCTAACACTAAGGATCAGTAAGGAACACAACTGATCCAGGAAACCATATATGGATATAGGAAGCAGATTTCCTAAGGACTAAAATAGACTTCTATAGCTCTTTAGTAATCAACTTATGATATATTCTCTAAATACCTTTTAGTATCCCTTTAGTGATTTATTAATAAAAAGCTATATAAGCTATCCTTACGACTTTTAACTATATAACTGATTACCGGGTGATCAATAGACTAATAAGCTAATAATACTGTTACTAAGTATTAACCTTAGCTATACCATTAGTGGAAACCCTATTATTAGATTATTAACCGTAACACTTTGATTGCTCTTATTAAGTAAGTTAACCTTGATATTTACCTAACAGTATTCTATAATGTCCACTTCTACCCCATGTGCTGCTGCTCTAACTCTGGCTGTAACCAGACCAACTAATTAACAGCTGCTTGAAATGATTACCTAGCTGTGGGAAGAGAATTAGTAACTCCAAGCCTAGCTGTTGGCACCCAGGCCTGCTCTACCCCTATGGGCCAAGTACCCGGATCCTGAACCCTATAACGGGACCCTAGGAACCCTATAAGGATTCCTTACTTAGACCAAGGCCTACTTTAAGTTCTATAAAGACTCCTTTGCGACTGAGGCCGATAAGGTGTCATACGCCGCCTTATTCTTAAAGAAAGACGCCTTAGCCTGGTTTAAACCTATAATACAGGACCACCTGGACAATAACAGAGAAAACTAAGAAAATAATACTAATGCGATCTTTAGGAAGTATAAGAACTTTAAGAAACAACTTAAAGAAGTCTTTAGTAGCCCTAATAAGGAATATATAGCAGAATAAGAGCTTATAAGCCTCACTTAGAAAGGATCAGCTAATAAATGTACCGTTGAATTCCGATATATCACCTTTAAACTGGAATAGGGAGACAAAGCCTTAATAGCCAAGTTCTATCAGGGACTTAAGGAAGACATTAAAGATAAACTTAGTTAAGACAACCGACCAGACAAATTCCATAAATTCATAGATAAGGCTGTTAAGATTAATAATTAACTATACAAATAACGGCTTAAATAAAAAGGATAATAAACATAGCCTAACAGGGTTAGTGCCAACATCAGCCGGAAGTATAGACCAAAGATACCACAACAAGAAAACCGTGGCAGCACTGCCTATAGATATCATATAGGACCTATGGACGTCAGTATTACCAGAAGACAAGATAAACACCTAATATGGGATCCTAACACTGTTAAATATTTCAATTATAAAAAAATAGGATACTATATATAAGACTGTAAATAACCTAAGCGACTCTAAAATAAACCGCTACCTAAGCATGTTAAAAAAGCCAATACGGCCACTAAGGAAACGCCATATAATCAACTCCCTTGGACCGCCTGTTATAACGACAACTGTCTAATATACTAAGATAGTAAAGAGGAAGCAGGATGGTACCCTAGGGGACCTCACCATAAGACTCTTGTGATAGTTAAAAAAACAGGAAAAAACCAAGTAACCAAGTTAAATAAATAAAACATTATTATGACCCTTCCTAAGAAAACCGACGATAGCGACACCTTCCATACCAATAGAACGATAAATTAAATAATAGGGGAATATAACGAAAGCATTCTAAAGAACCTTAAGAAAACACTTAGGAACACATAACAACAAGCAAAGTACCTCCAGAACCAAGTGGAAATTAAGGAGGAGGTATAAGGCAAGCCCGCTAGACAAGTATAGATCTACCTAGGTACTATAAAAACTTTAAGAAGCAAAACTACTAGTTAAACCAGAGAAAAGCGAATTCTATACACAGAAAGTCAACTACCTTAGATTTATTATTACACCAGGTAAAATCTGAATACAAGAAAGGAAGATTTAGCTAGTCAGAGACTAGCCTATACTATAGAATATTAAAGATATATAATCCTTCTTAAGATTTATAAACTTCTATTAAAGATTCCTTAAGAACTACACAAGCTATATTAGAGGACTTTAGAAACTTATATATAAAAACACCGAATTTATATAGACAGAAGAATATAATAAATCCTTTGACAAGATTAAGAAGCTTGTGACTTCAGAACCAGTCATTCAAATACCTAACCTAGATAAACCTTTTGAAGTTAAGACCGATGCCTTAGACTTTGCTATAGGCAGATAACTAGGACAACAAGACAAGGAAGAAAGACTCTATCTATGCGCATTCTACTCTAAAGCCTTCTATAGACCTAAATTAAACTACCAGATTTATAATAAAGAACTTATAGCTATTATTAAAGTATTCTGAGAATAGAGACTACACCTATTAGGAACTAAGCACCAAGTCTTGGTATATATGGACCATAAGAACCTCTCCTATTTTATAACCTTAAAGGTTCTTAATAAGAGATAAATCTAATAGTCAGAATTCCTTTTAGAATATAACTTTAAAATTGTCTATAGGAAAGGCACTAAAAACGGAAGAGCGGATGCTTTCAGTAGAAGACTAGACCATAAGACCCTGGTACTAAAAGAAATATAAGTAATTCTTAAATACGATAACAACGGTAACATTATACCTATATATAAACTTATTATAATCAGCAAGCGTGTCAGTACCAGCTTGACTAGCGGAATAACAATAGATCAGATCTATAAGATATATAGCGCAAAAGCACACAGATACCAAGGAATCACAAAGACCTTTAAATAAATCAGACAATATTACAATTAGAAAGTTATATATAAAGAAGTAGCTTTAGTAATTAAGGACTATAAAATATATAAGAAAAGTAAAAACAGTCCTTATAAGCCATATAGGCAAATTTAACCACTACCAATGCCACTAAAAGCATGGCACTTAATCTTATTAGACTTTATCGTTAAACTACTAAAGTTAAAAGAACTACTTATAACAACCTATTATAACAGTATTCTTATAATAGTCAATAGACTTATAAAGTACACTTACTTTATCCTATACCTAGAATTAAGTATGATAGAAGACCTAATGTATATGTTCATTAAGTATATCATCAGTAACCATGGATTGCCTAAAGAAATCGTGTTAGATAGAGACAAGCTGTTTATATCTAAGTTTTAGAAATCCCTGATTTTGCAACTTGGAATAGACCACAAATTATTAATATTATTTTATCTGCAAACCGATAGATAAACAGAAAGAATCAACTAGATACTTAAACAGTATCTCTAATACTATATTAACTATAACCAAAACAATTAGGTATTACTGCTACCTTTAGCCTAATTTGCCTATAATAGTACTATTAGAGAAAACATATAACACTTACTATTCTACCTAAACTATAGATTCCAACCAACCATGTATAGAGAACCTTAATAAGGACCATAGGCTCTGAAAGCCATGGCTGATTTTAACAAACTATAAGAAATCCAGGATAAGGTTACTAAGGACCTTAAATTTGTTAGATAATGAATAAAAAAGTACTCTAATTAAGCAAGGATTAAGGGACCAACCTTTAAGGAGGGAGATAGCGCATATCTCATCTACCAAAACATTAAAACCAAGCAACCAAGCGATAAACTTAACTATAAAAAACTTAGACCCTTTAAAATCCTCAAGAAAGTCTTAAATATAAACTATAAACTTAATTTACTAGATATAATAAAAATCCACCTAGTATTCTATATTATACTTCTTAAACTAGCACCAAAAGGATCTTATACTGAAGATTATATTATTATAGATATATATAAACCAGAATATAAAGTTAAACGAATTATTAACTAACGTATAGAGAATAAAAAAAAATAATATCTTGTTAAATAGAAGAACTATAGACATAAGGACAACTTTTAGGAACCTATTATAAACCTTTAGTATTGCTAGGAGATACTTAAGCAGTTTTGCCAGAGTAATCCTTGGACAGAGGACCCAAGTCGGAGAAGTTAGGACCAACCCCTAGCGAACTCCGGTCAAGCATGTCGCTGGCACCCTAAACAACAAGGTCACGCTTAACCCTAGCCTCTACCTTGGCGATTTCCTTGTCTTATGCCTCTAACTTGTCTAGAGACTATATTTCCTAACGAATTAACTTTAAACCACGATCTTTTAAAAAACGCTTCTGCTTATATAAATAGGAAAAATATTTAAAGGTAGTTATTAACTATAGCTATAGAATTTCTATCTACTCCTCCACCTCTTACTCCTTTTTCTCTACTTTATGCTGCTCTAATAAATAACGATTCACTATAGACAGTTAAAACACTATATATAACGAAAAAATAAAAGGAACTTATAAGTATTTATAATATTATTTCTATTATATTAGGTACAACCGGTATAAATACACTTGCTATATCGTAACGACTCTTTAGCTATTTTATAGACCTTATTAGACTTGAAATAATGAGTATAAGGTATAACGTTGACTCTGTGGCACTTAACCGCTTTGGCTAAAGAATAACGCTTACAGGTTTTTTAGGAAATCTTAGAATCCGCTTTTTATTTACTTATACAACTAGACATAATATCAGCATTATTAAGGAAGCATGATTAATATTTCCTTAACCTAGGAAGGACTACCTACTTATAAGGGTCTACAGGACTCAGACTTTGGAGGGGAGACCTGATGTTACGACCTGAGAACGGTTGGTGACTAGTGCAGCCGAAGACGAACCCTAGCCAAAACCACCAAAGGGACAAGACATGTATACATGCAGGAATACGGCATGAGCCGAGTTATAGAACGGAAGAGCTATAAAGAAGTCATGTGACGGATCAGTTAAGACCATTGGTGATCCAACTGATCCAGCACCAAGGATCAATGACCGCCCTAACTGATCCAACACTAAGGATCAGTAAGGAACACAACTGATCTAGGAAACCATATATAGATATAAGAAGCAGATTTCCTAAGGACTAAAACAGACTTCTATAGCTCTTTAGTATTTAACTTATAATATATTCTCTAAATACCTTTTAGTATCCCTTTAGTGATTTATTAACAAGAAGCTATACGAGCTACCCTTACGACTTTTAACCATACGACTGATCAACGGGTGATCAATAGACCAGCAAGCCAACAATACTGTTACCAAGTATTGACCTCAGCTATACTATTAGTGGAAACCCTACCGTCGGATTACTGACCGTAACACTTATTTAAAAACTAGCTATTTTACCTCTAGTAAATATAACACTATAAATATAATCTTTATAGCCTTAAGGTATTATTTTTACTTATAAGATTAAGTTAAGTTAATTATACTTTTAAATTTTACTATTTATTACCTTTTAGTACTTTTTATCTTTCTGTTACTTAACTTAATTAACTTTTACTTTATAAGACTAAAGTCTTTTTCTATAGCCTATATACTCGTAATACTAAGAATCTACTTTTTATTATCTTTAGCCTTATACTTTTTTTAACTATAAGTTTTAACTTAATAATAAAGAGTTTTTATATCTATTTTCTTTTTACTTATTTAAACGTTAAATAGTAAGCCTTACTATTAGATTAAAAGCTATCTATATTATAGTTAAAAGTATTTTTAAGCTTATTTATATTATTAATAATACTTAAATAGTAATAGGTAGATTATAATAGTAGAATATTCTTACTATTAAGGTTAAAAATATCTATAGGTAGACAGTATAAGGAATAGTAAAACTTATTGTTATACTACACTAAACTCTTAATTATATAGCTAAAATAGTCTTTAGGTCTATCATTATAGCTTAATAAGTAATTAAGGTCGATTTAATTAATAGTGTTTAGATAGGCTTAGCTTATTTAATTAATACATTAAGATATAAAGCCTACTGCTTATATCTAAAAAAAGTCTATAACGTAAATATTAATTAGTAAAATAAATAAGGTAATAAGTATAGTTTTAATCAGTATTACTAAGGCTAAAATCTTAATTAAAGAGGTAAAGACGGCTTTACGTAAAACGTATTAATATATAAGTACCGATAGGTTGATAGGGGTAATAGAGTGGCAGCGGTACTTAATAACTAAGTAGGGAAACCTAGTATAAGGATCAAGGGGGTTATTAAGGTTAAAGTTAACAACCAGTCGGCCTAAGGTAAAAAGATAACGATGTATTCATACTGGTCTATCACCGCCTATCCGCCCCGCCTCTCTTAACTCCTGAGAACCTTACGCACAATAGACTCTACTAGACACACCTAAGTGACGCCTGTCTTTACCACTTGTCTCTAGTGTCCATCAGCTTCCTGCATCGGCGTATGTATCGGTCGGAATTAGATGGTACACCTCCTGCCCAACTAGGCCGCACCGGATAGAATCGGGTGCTGGTTTTACCACAAACTGCCATACCTAGCTGACGTGCGGCCCAGACAGCTTAGACCACAGCTAGTGGGCCCATGCATGCATCAATTGTCTAATTGGTCTACTACTTAAGACTCTTGTCGACCGAGGTTTAAGCTTATCCAATCACGCTCCAAAATGACACCTAAAGAGGAAACTGAATGACGACTAATAGGAAACCTTGATCGGACGACATGTGAGCCTTGCACGTATACCAAGGTAGGTGTGCTACGATATCCTTTATGTCATGAGCTGGTCAAGGGATATTGGCCAGTTTAGATACTATGCTATAAGTACAGTGCTTATATCCCATAAGAGTCTACAAAGTGTTGACAATGATAGCGCCATCTTACAGTAATATGGACGATGAAGCAAAAGGCCAGCATGGCTTGGTATGAGGCAAGACAGGCAAGACCAAGGGGAGAAGGGCCTATTTTCGTCAGCTGCTGTAAAGCTGAAGAAGGGAAAAGACGACGAGTCCCATCCAAGGGGAAGGGTTCCAGAGGAGGGTGTGTTGCCCTGTGGGAGGCCTTGCTAGGGGTGGGCTTGGGGACGCCTGTGGGTTCAGGTACATAACGGCCGGCGCGGTGTGCATGTGAGGCATCACTGTGGTAAGTTAGCTATGGTCAGTGGTGCGTGAGAGGGGTTGGAATGTACGAGAGAAAGGAGGAGCGTATTGCCATTAAGGAAAAGGGTGATGGAGGGGAGCAGGGGTATTCCTTCTCTGTGACTGGCGTTTGTGCTGGTGTTTCTTTTGGACGAGGTAAGGCCCCCTGCGGCTACAACAGGTCTATTGTCTCAGTAATGGCAAAATCTCATGTCGGAGGAGCTGGAATTGCCCGCAGGAAACGCTCTGTTAATACTAACCCTGCTTGCTAGCACCCTGACCACGAGTTCGTCATGCAGGAGGGAGGCATCTTGCGCGCTGCCATTTCCGTATCTAGGCGCGGACCGATATATCATGAAGCATGATGGACGATTGAGCTAGAGAAACCGGCATACGGCAGAGAAAAGAAGAAATAGGAGCTTCGCCGAGCGAGTTCAAGGTCGACAGTGCTCTTAATCCGTGATCCGTGGCATGGAGGGCAGTGAAAGCGAGCCGCGCGGCGTCAATGCTGTTTCCCTGATGGCCCGGGCTCCTATAGAGATCTTTGAGGGTGCACGGCTTCACAGGCTAGGGCCATCATTTGACTTACTCTCTGCTGGCCGAGGACAGAGGATAAAGAAGCCTCAGAAGACTATATCGACAGCTCCCTAGGGATACAAAGAGCTAGCTTACTTATTGGCTATGTAAGACAGTCAAGCGCGTGGAGCGTGTCCTCGGCAGGGCTGGTGGCACAAATTCTGTTAGTCCTGGACGGGGTTTGGGGCGAGGAAACGGGTTCGACGCCATCATCACTCACCACAGTTTCGAATCCGCATCACCAATGGCCGATTCAAACCGGGCCCGCATTTTTCCTTGAAACCGCGCGCCTCGTGCAACGGCAAAGCCACTCCGATACCTTTTTTTTTTTTTTTTGACATGAGACCGCGGCGAGGGCGTCATAGTTGTCCGACTAGTCAGGCACTTTTGAGATATGAGTGTGTGGAAGTCCGAGTGTAGGTTCAGAAGAGGGCAAAGGCATCGACGGCGACCATGAGGACGGCAGTCATGGCAAGGAAGAGGGCAGCGGGTAGGGGCAAGCGAGGAGCGATGCGCCGCGAGGGAACGGCGATGGGGTGTGGCCTTGGGTCACCACAGTGAGGCAATCCTCATGGTCTTCCTGGTCGAACTCCAAGTCGAATAGGTTGGCCGACAGACGGTGAAAGCACGAGCGGGAGGTTAGACGGCGGTCCCCCCAGGGGCAGGCGAAATATTCGACAAGAGAAGGGAGGCTACAGGCCTGCTTAGTCGACGGGATGGTGGAAACAGACAGGGGATGGAGAGGGAAGTGAGAGGATGACGCAACAGCAGATGTGATTGTTTCCGCATGGCGGTATCATTATCGAGGTCGTCGTCGTTGATGCTGGGAGGAAGAAGAAGATGCCTCCACATACCCACAGCCCAGCAGCCACAGGCTCACAACCACCGAATCATGGCAGTGACGTGACTTGAATTAAGTTCATCGGGCTTATCAATATGCCACGCCGTGCCGCGTCCATGGCAAACAGAACACCACCACCCACAGAAACGTCATGTCCTCTGCCCTGTGTGACTGGACGCGATCGCGTGTGTTTGCAGGCCGAGAAATCAAAAGCGCATACCTATGCAGCTGTTGCCGCTTGTGCATTGGCGGTCAGATGCTGCTGTTAGATGGATGAGCTGCAGCTGTCAATCTCTGCCGCTGTTGTTGCCGCATCTTGGTCCTTTCTGCAATCAAGGCGCGATCCGCTCGAGCTGGCCCAATTTCGAATCCGAAGATCATGCCATAGCCCTGCTACGAACTCGGCCTTATTTCCACAGTCCACATGGCTGCCGGCTGATGCCTGGTCACCGGGGCCAGCCACATTCAACCACGCTCCTGGCAAACTTCCCGTCTCCATCCTGCCACTCGCCGTCGTGCATCTCGATCTCTTTCAAGCTCCAAAGCTCACGCACACGTTACTTGAGATTCCTTCGTGTCGCGCCTTCGTGGCATCCGCCTTTCCACCGGTCTTCATCCGACTGAACTAAAGCACACGGTGTGGGTTTCTTCTAGGTTGGTCAAGTCATGTCAGCACATTCATCAGGAGAGCCATTCAAGACCGACTGCGTATAACGGAAAAAGTGTCGTATGGAGAGAGAGAGAGAGAGAAGACGAGTAGAGAATGCCTTACCAGTTTGACTGTTAATGTGCCGCAATGACGATAGCGATGCAGATTAGCAGGCGGGTGGCCTTGGCTACATGTACGTCTTCAATGTCCATCGGCCTGCACCTGCCAAGATGTTTGTTGTGGGTTACCACCATTTGCATGCAGTCTCATCTCCAGAGCCTCAAGCCGTCTCTCGAGACGTCTTCTCGTCGCGCCGCTCCCCACCGCTGACATGTAATGCGAGTACCCATGGCCGTTGAAATCGCGGGGTTGAGGTGTCAAGGGTTGCCAGGCTTCAGGTATAGAAGAAGCCCGCTCAAACAAGTAATCAAGGAACAGAACAATTCCGTTGGCGCAGACAACCATCAAGGCAGTAACACCGCGCGTACCAAATAGACCGGTTGCCCAGTTGGCTCCTCTCTCAACAAGGAGCCTAGCAGTATCTATTTAATTATATGCCAAGGCCATATGCAGCGCTGTTACCCACAGTAAGCCGTCATCGTTAGGAGCAAAATCTAATATAACAGCCAAGTATACCTTAGCGTGTCTTAAAGGGCAAAGGCATAATAGGACAGTAGGTATATCAACAGGCTCCATAACCCAGGGGCTAGTAATACTACTAAGGTGAGGCCAGAGTACAGATTAGTAGTAAATATCTAGATATTCACATTTAAGCAGCTAGCAGACTATATTAGTATTACTATACTAAGTAGCTATATGGAGAGCATTTAATATAGTGTCTAGTGGGATAGGGAGGTCTATAGGGGACCACAGGCAGCAGGTTTTGCCACAGGTGGTGCTCAAGATCAAAAAAATGGCCTAGATATGCCTAAGGTTAACACGCTTAATAGCAACAAGGAAGGCAAGAGCAAGGTCAGGTAGCTACAAGGAGGCCTATAGCACGACTAGCAATAACGCCGCCTTCATGTTTTTATAGTAATAAGCAGCAGCAGCGCAGGAGGGAGACGGCAGGGCAGAGGCAGAAGAAGCAGAGGTAGTAGAGTCTGAGAGGAAGGTAGGACGCCCAAGCGGTATGCAAAAAGCCCCCTCAAACTGCGCGTCATCTGGAGGCGGCACATGGTCGTTGTCTGGATTGCCTGCGCCTGAGGGGGTGAGCAGATCGAATCCGTAGACAAGACTACCAGGATCTCGCATCCTGCACCGATCTTGGGCAAGGGCCAATGTGAGGAGGGACTGGCATGCGATGGCTGAGAGGGTCTTGGAGGTGATGGATAGGGCTCAGAGGAAGGGGAAATAATGGATCTCGAGGACAATGCGAGCCAAGCCATATGCTAGGCTTAAACACACGTAGACGCGCCTCGTGGTCCTCGTGGCTCTTATTGTCAAGGATTGCATTGACGTCCTGCTCGGTCAAGTCTATCTAACCGTCAAGAGTCAGTATCTGCTACCTACACATGGCGCATAACCAAAACACTACAGAGATTTATTAATTAATACTTACAGGGCTGGGGGCTGGTCCATCCTTCTTAATGCCAGCTGCCTCGGGTAAACTGGGCTTGCCATCCGCAGGCTTAACGTTGGCGCGGGCGGGGACTCGGGGCAGCGCGACGGATCGGCGGTTTCCATTGGACCTGAGGCCTGCCCGGAAAAGACGGGGCGTGAAGCCGCCATCTTGGAGCTGAGCCGACCGACGGGCGTCGGACTGTCGCTGGATCTTGTGCTTCTGGGGGTTGGACATAGTCGCTCGAGCTTCGAGGGTCAGGGATGTATTTTAGTCGGTTGTATGAAAAACGGACAAGAAAAAACAAGAAAGAAGAGTCAACGAGAAGATGCGACGAGAAGATGGCACGGAAGAAGAGGGATACAAGGAGACAAGGTAACAAAATAAAAGGTTGCGCCTGTCGTCTACCTAGAAAGTCACGATGCCTGGTTGTAATTACATAATGCTGCATGCCGTACGTGGGATCTGGTAATGACTTGAGCCCGTTGCACGACGATGAGACCAAGGATCCATAAAAGGACTACTACTTAGCACGAGACAGTACCGAACTCAAGACAGGTCTTCTCTCCCCAGTCTTCCCATGTAACTTTCAACGTCGCCAACTAGACTGTCTGCAATGCATTATTACCATCGTCCTGTGCTGGCAGCAGAGGATCTAGGCCAGCAGCCGGGGCAGCTAGCTGATCGACCGGCTCCCCATTGTCAATACGTAACTACGAAAAGATACAATGAATGAGGCCTATATTGCGTCGGATCACGCTGGATCCGTCAGTCACGCATACACGCGTGCCACACTATTTGTGAGAACAGGTACTAAGAATGTTAGACGGAACGAGCGCTCCTCTATTTGGAGGCGCCGCAAGAACACGCCTGAAGGCCAATAGCGCGCTTAATTAGATAAAATAAAGATGGAAAGAGAAATCAATATGCGAAAACGAGTATTAACCCTGAAACAAAAGATGACAAAAACAAAACACCAGACACAAAAGACACCAAGTGTCACGAGTTAGAGCACACAGCAGGGTATATGAGGATTCAGGTCTAAAAGGCTTAATTCTATATAAGTGAAAGTGAAGAAAGTAAGGCCCTATATATAGGTAGGATATGTGAGTAATAAGTGAAACACCACCTGATATAGCAGGTGAGAATACTCTTATATAAGGTAGAAATATAAAAAGCTATTATGATATACCCCTTAATTATTTAATATAGTAAATAACTACTATAATAAAGTAAATAAATCAGAATAGCTTATAAAAGTTATTTTTTTAATACTATAAATAGTAAAATAAAAGAAATATTAAAAAAAGTATATTAATAATTACCTTATTATTATTAAAAGAAGATATGAAAATTAAGATTTTTTAGACCATCTAGTAAAATATAGTTAATATATATATAGCTGTTTTTTTATCTATCTAATAACTAGTTATTTTTTATCTCTTTATTAACCTGTTATTAACTTTATTAGTTTTTAAAAAATAAACAAATTATAGTAGTAAATTACTATTTAACCGGCTTTTATTTAAGAGATTGAATTTAAGAGATTTAAGTTATTAACTATTAAATGAGAGATATATAATATCTTATAACGTGGTTGATAAGCGAGCTGGCCGGACAAGCGAGCTGGCCACCCGACCGCGCCTAACCCATCTTCTACCTTCCAACTCTCACGCCGCCACAACAAAACAATGCAGTCATAAAACAACGAATCCCAATTGAACTTAGCCCTCCAGGCTATCCAAAGAGACCCAAATCTTAGCGTCCGAGCCGCTGTAAAGATCTATAAAGTCCCTCATTTAACTCTTGGTATATAAATAAAGGGAACCCTATTATAAAGCAACGTAACGCCTAACTTGTGGAATTTAACTATGCTAGAAGAAGAAAAGCTAGTTAAGTATATTCTTAACCTAGATTCCCGATTATTTCCTCTCTAGATCAGTGGTGTGGAAGATATGGCCAATCGACTGCTTGCCGACCGTAACGTGCCCCTGGTCAGGAAGCGCTAGGCTTTAAACTTTATTAAGCGACAACTATAGCTCTAGACGCGTTTTTTTTACAAGTATGACTACAAGAGGGCCTAATATAAAGACCTAGACTTAATAAACGTGTGGTTTCAGCTTATAGCAAACATAATTATGAAATATGGTATTGTGGACTTGGATATCTATAACTTTAATAAGACTGGGTTTATAATAGGCCAGATTACATCTAGAATAGTTATAACAAGTGCTAAAAGGCGTTTAAATACAAAAATAATATAGCCTGGCAATTATAAATAGGTTATAGTTATTCAGGCTATTAGTTCGTTAGGCTACAGCGTTCCGCTGTATATCATTATTATAAGGTAATATCACCTCTCTACCTGGTATATAGAAACAGGTCTCCTACGCAACTAGGTTATCGCAACGTCTAAAAACGGATAGACAACAAATAAAAGAGGCCTAGATTAGATTAAACACTTTAATCGGCATATAAAACCATATATAAGTGGCAAATATTGCCTTCTTGTTGTTAATAGTCACAAAAGTCACCACGCCGCCAACTTTAAGATATATTATAAGGAAAATAATATTATTACCCTTTATATACCGGCCTATTCCTCTTATTTACTTTAGCCCTTAGACGTTAGGTGTTTTAGGCCCTTAAAGAAGGCATACGGTCGATAAATTAAGGATAAGATACGCCAGGGTAATACCTATATTATAAAAGAAGACTTCTTCCCTATATTTCGCAACGCCTTTATATAAGCCCTCACAGTTAAAAACATCTAGGGAGGTTTTAGAGGGGTTAGGCTTATCCCTCTAAGTATAGAAAGTGTACTTTTAAAGCTTGATATAAAGCTATACACTTTAACACCTCTAGGGTTCCTTCTAACAACACCCCCTATATAGACTTCTTAAACGCCAAACAACCTAATAGAAGTATCTTCTCAGTCTGAACTTATTAAAAAGAGGATCTCCTGCCATTAGAATAGCTTACCAACTTTAATTATTAAAGCTGTAGAGCATTTATTAAAAAAGGCATATAGATTTATACACTAGATTGCCTTATTAAGGTCTAAGGTCTAGATCCTTTGAGAGGAGAATAACCTACTTAGCCAGCGCTAGAGGGCTAAAAAAACACATCTTAGATAAATAGGAAGTCTTACTGTAGCTAAGGCAGAGGATATTCAGTCGCAGAGAGAGGCAACAACTCAGATTAAGGAGGAAACGTGTTGGAGTAGTGGTCGTCGGCTAAGGACTGAGATAGGCCAACGGCGGTGTGGCGTCTGTGGGAACACCGGTCACAATGCGCGAACATGTCAATTCGCTGAAGAAATGTCTGAAGAAGAGGACCTCAATTAGCCTAAATTCAATTGATTTCCTGGGTGTTGTGTATCTGTCGGAAATATGCTGTGGTTGTGGTCGGGTGACCAGCTCGCTTGTCCGGCCAGCTCGCTTATCAACCACGTTAATATATTTATAAGTATTACTATAGTTTTTTAACTATAATTAATAAAAGTTATTTTTTAAGTCTTTTATATTAGATTCAAAAACTTATTAATAGCTAATACTTTATCTTATAGCTAATAATTAATATACTATAAAGCCTAACAAAAAAAAGCCCTATTTAGGACCCTTTCTTTTTACTTTTTAACTTAATTGCTAAAAGTATTAATAATAATAACGATATCTATAGTTATTTTTCTCTTTATAAGGGAAATAAAGGAGAGAAGCTAGTTATTAAAAAGATTAGTATTAAGGAGCTTTATCTTATTATTAATTAGGATAAGAATATAATAAGTATTAATCCTTTTAATATTAATAATAAGGTTTTTACTATTACTAACGTACATGTATAGTGAGTGACGCACTTCCTTATCGCACCTTAAAGGCCACTTTTTGCTTATTTTTAAAAAATTGAGAATAAGCCTTAAAATGGTCTAAATTTCTTTATTAGCTTACCATAAGAGTCAAATTTTAATAAATATTATTATAGAAACTATTCTTCTTCTAATTGCTTAGGTATAGACCTTACCTCTCATCTTAATAGGTAGATAAGGAATAGAAGGGTTAGGATAGAGAAGTAATTTCTAAAATAATATTTGTTAAGATTTAACTCTTATCGTAACCTAATAAAGAAATTTAGACCATTTTTAGGCTTATTCTCAATTTTTTAAAAATAAGCAAAAAGTGGCCTTTAAGGTGTGATAAGGAAGTGCGTCACTCACTATGTACGTACGTTACTCTTAAGCCTATTAATAATATTAATATTATTATTAATATTTTTTTACTATTATTATCTTTAAGCCTATTAGTGTTTCTATTTTCTTTATAAATATTAATATAAATAATATTATTAAAGGTAAAAAGTCTATAGATAAGGATCCTATTAATAATAAAAATGACAAAGATAATAAGTCTTTTAATAATAAGCCTTTTATAAAATATAAGTCCTTTATTAGTTATATTCAATCTAAATCTAACTGATTTCTTTTTAGGCTATAAGACTTCTATTAAGCCTATAAAGGATTTCTCCTCTATTCATAAGTAAAATAAGTTTTCTATCTTAATTATATATATAAATTATATTAATATATATATATAGATTTTAAAAAGAAAGGTCTAAGTAACCTAAAGAAGTATAAGATTCCTTATAAGCCTTGTTTAGCTTTAATTCTTTATAGAAATAATAACTTAATTTACTATAAGGGTAACAAGAAGTACTACCTCTATTATATTTCTAATAGTTTAAAGGATAAATATATTCCTATTAACCTTATTCTCTATTACCTTACCTATAAGCTTTAGAATAAGATTAATAATACTTACTATAACGTTATATATATCTCTTTTATTTATTATATCTTTATATTTATTAATAGTATAATAAAAGCTTTATAAATATTAAACCGTTATATATTAGCTTTAGAAGTATAATAAAAAAATAACTAACAATATCTTTACTAATTATATAAGGAAGCCTATTAAAGTTATTTATCCTCTATCTAACCAGGTTATTACTAAAAACGCTATTATTAATTATAAGATTACCCCTATTAATATTATTTATTTTAGCCTAATTATTATTTATATTTATATTACTACTCTAGTTATTTTTCCACCCCTAATAGTATTACTATTAGTAATACTATCTTTAAGTTTTATAAAGAGTATCTACTTAATATTATTAAGTCTTTTATTAAAGTTAAGAATATTACCTTTTTTAGCTGTTACCTTAATAAGTATTTTAAGTAGTAGTAAAATAGTTCATTCTTTTATATATCTATAAGTGTAGATAGTTATAATATTAGAAGTTTAAAGGGAGAAAAGGTTATTTATAGATAAAAGGCCTGAATAAAAGTTATTCTTAAGTGTTATTTTTCCTTTTTACTATTATAAACTAGTATTTTAATTTTCTATTTTAATAATATATTAAATATTATAGAAATTAAGCTGTTTATAGAAGTCTTTACACTTACTTCTTACTAGATTCTTTATTAATCTATCTATAGGTATATTATTTATTAATAAATATGCCACTTTAAAGCTTCTTTTTATTTATCTTTATTAAAGCTATGTATTGAAAATATTAATATACTAAAGTCTTATTATTATTATCTTTCTTATTTACTATAAGTTAAATTATTTATATACTATTATAGTAACTTATAAAAGTATTATTAATTATTAAAGCTAGATCTCTAAATAGGTATTAAAACTTTATTACTTTCGTTATAGTATATTTAAGATAGAGTAACTCTACTTTTATTGTTAAAGTTATAACTATATTTTAATATACTACTTTTTATTAAATAGGCCTTTTAAATAAATATATAATAAATCCTTATAAAAAATAATCGATAGCTAAGTTATCTATAAAGCTTATATTATTAATAATTAAGAGAGTAATAGTCTATAGTAAAGTACTATAAACTAGTAAAAGAAACCTTATATAATATAAGTAATAAATATACTAGTTAATTACTTTTATATTAATTAAGCATAAGTTAATAAAAAACTATAAAAGGCTTATATAAGTAAATATTATAATAGGTTTAGTTATTGCTCTTAGATATAGTATTAATTTAACCTTTTCTTAAAAGCTTTTTATTTCTTTAGGAGATATCTATCCTTTATTCATTTTAAAGTTAATTATAGATAATAATATGATAAAAGGTATACTATTAGTAAAGCTAAATATCTTTACTATTCTCTCAATATATAAGTCTTAAAAAAGATAAAGCTTTCTCTTTTTTTAATTATAGATAATATATATACTAAAGAAATAGTCTTTTTTGTCTTTCTTAAGTTTAAATCTTTTCTTAATATTTTTAATAATTCTTTTAGCTATTAATTAGTATTACTTATAATAAATGACTAAAAAGTTATCTATATAGAAGATAAGGATTACCGCCTTATCTATAGTTTAAAATACATAGATCTCTTTATTACAAATAACTATTTTTAGCTTATATAAAGTCTCTATAAAGGTGTTAAACTTAAAAAAAGGGATATTATATAATCTATATAACGCTTATTATAGATATCTAACCTTTCTATACTATTAATATCTATTAGGTAGATATTACAACCTAACCAGTTAGAGTGTTAACCGGTATAACTATATAGTACAGAACAGGGGATAATAATACAGGTGTATCATTACTAAAGCTTTTGCTTTATACCAGAGTTGGTTACCTTGACCTGCTTGTAATATAATAATACACCTACCTTACGTAGAGGGTATGGGTTTAAATCCCAGCGCTGCCAGCCAGACGGGATCCTCTCTAGAGTCCTCAACGTTCCGACCGTAAGCAGTATATATAGGATTAGTCCCCTATACCCCTACTAGAGTTTCCCTACTTATACCTATAATATACCCGGTTGGTCACCGGCATAGGGACATACCTCTTAGAGGGGAGACATAGTGTTACAACCCAACCAGTTAGGGTGCTGGCCGATGTAACTATATAGTGTAGAACAGGGGATAATAATACAGGTACATCAATACTAAAGCTTTTGCTTTATGCTAGAGTTAGTTGCCCTAACCTACTTATAATACTAGATAGATATATATTAGGTTATTAGGGTTAATAAGTATATTAAAAAAATATTTACTATATTAAATTACTATATCTAAAGGTTAAATTATACTATAAGAGCTATAATAATCCTAAATATTTTTACTATTAGTATTAATATATATATATATAGTATAAGGGATCTTTATCTTATATATTCCCTATTATATAAATATATACTTTATAGTGTTTAAAAAGGCTGTTCTTATTAAACTTCTAGATAAATACCTATTTAAGTAAAAGGATGTAGCCTATTATAAGCTTTTAAGAAATAACTTTTAATATATTAAGCTCTTTAACTTTATATATCTTAACATTAGTAGCTATATAGAATATCCTTTTTATAATTAATAAGAGTTTAGTAATATCTTTTTAGTATTTTAGTAGAGTAATAAGCTTATTATAGGTTAGCTTAAGGTTTTAATTTTTAGATAGGTAATTAAGATATAACCTCTTTATTATACTATAAGAGATCTTATAAAGGGTTAGATATCCTTATTAGCTGTTTTTATAAGCCTTTAACTAATTAGATAAAAAGATTATAAAAAAACACTTAAGGATATACTACTAGTATATAGTTATGTTACTACCTTTTATTATAGTATAGATGTATCTACTATAAGTTCTCTTTATTCCCTTTATTAAGAGGTAAAAATAGATTTCTTATTTTAGGTGTATTTCTTATAGGGTATTAATAGTGCTTTTCCTAAGTAACACTTTAGTATTTTTATCTCTACTATTAATATCTAGCCTATTAAGCGCTCTTGATAATAAACCGGTTATTAAAGTATCTAGTTATTTAGTTAGATCTATAGTTAATAACCTTTCTAAAGGTATATATATTAAAAAGTCTAAAAGACTATTACTATTTACTATTATTAACCTAACTATAGAAATAGTATTATTACTTTTATATCTAAATACTAATAAAATAACTAAAGTTAAAAAGGTTAAAGAAATATACTTATAAGCTTTCTCTATATAGTCTATTATTTATCTAGATTCTAAAGAAGTAGTTTCTATATATTATAAGGTCTTATCTATAGATAAAACTATTATTTTTATATTATTAATTAACTTAAGACTGTTAGCCTTAATAATACCTAAGGCTTAAAGAAGGTTATTTAAAACTATAATATAGTTTTAGATAACTTTAACTATCTTTTTTATCTTTTAGCCTTAAAAAGCTTTAGTCTCCCTTATAGGGTTATAGAAAAAGCTTTTATTAAATTAAATAGTCTTTATTATTATTACCTATTTAAATATAAGTATCTAAATATAGTATAAGTGTTAGCACAACAGGTAGGCTAGTCTCTTATAGAGAAATATAGCCTAAAAGTATATAAGAGAATAGATCTCTTATATATAAAGATATATCCTATAGAAGCAAGAATATAGGATAACAGGGGTAGATAGGTATAGGATATAAGGATATATAGTTAAAGAGAGTATAATAGTTGGATTTTTGACTACTGACTTGCTTGCTTGCTTGACAATAAGAGACTTAGAAAACAGGAAGAATTCCAACTCTTATATAGACATGTCCAGCTTACTAGAAGATTCCATACTTGCGTAAGCTGCTTATAAATCAACCTAAGGATTGCGTAATTCCATAACCCTAAGTTAATAACCCTAACTTAAAGCAATAACCTTATAGGAAAGATAGAGTTAGGAGGAGCAGAGAGGACATTCTAGGTGCTTCTCCTAGATTCGACCAGATTACGTAATCATCCTGCTTACGTAATCAATATATATATTAACCTACTAAGTTAGTAGATTATATATATATATATCTTATATAGATAATTCCTTATAATAAAGGAAATATAAGATAAAGAAGTAGTAGAGCGCTTAAGAGAGCTTATACTTCTAACAATAAGTTATATATATTTAATATATAACTAACTAAATACCTAAGATATCTATAGGGAAACACGTTATAGTTTTTTTACTATATATCTTTCTTATAATCCCTTTATATTAGGTATATCTTATACCTATATATAAAAAGTCTTTCCTAATATAAAAATAGTAATCTAGTTAAAGATATTAGTAAATAGGGTTACTATTAATAATAATATTATTAAAACTAGCTAGGTTTTTTCTTAATAGGAGATACTTAGCTAAATAATTCTTTTAGGTTAATTCTATATATATATATTACTATAAAGGCTGTTTTATCCTAAAGCCTCTTTAGCAGATTTACTTTTCTATACATTTTAATTAATTTCTATATAACTAGTTAGCTTACTTTCTCCATAGTGTCTGTTAGTTTTTTTATATCTAATAAGAATACCTCAATATCTCTTTTAACTGTTTTATACTACCTTTTATAGGTCTTTTTTATATCTAGACTAAAAAGGCCTACTTTATTATGATACTAAAACTTATAAATTATAAAGTATTTTTACCGTTAGGCCTAGGCCTTAAGTATTTATAGCAATTAAAATAAGAAGTCTCTAGTCTTTTTTACTAAAGAGAAGCTAGCTATAAGGCTAATATATTTATTATAAGTAATTAATAGCTATTTTATTTCTATAAACAAATTAGGGAAGTTGAAAAGATCTTAATAAATATAATACTATAGGTATATAACTTTTAACTTAGATATCTTATTTGAGATAACTATTTCTAAATATATTAATATATAGTATTTATATTAATATTAAGTTAATATAATAATCTATACTTTATAAGCTTATTTTATAAGCTTATATATTATAGTTAAACTAAGGTGTCTAGATTTAGATATTAAAAAAAATTTAAATTATTCTTTTTACTTATAAGTTAATAGGATCTTTTATAAGATCTTTTTCTAGTTATAATAATAATACTTATAAAGCTTTTAGAAATTAATATCTATAGTGTTTTTAGATAGTTATAGATAGGGTTATATTGAATAAAGACTAGATTATATTTTTATATTACACTAATAGCTATACTATTATTCTTTATTAGTTTAAACTATATAATATAATCTATCTTATAATACTATAGACCACCTTTAAGAAGTAAGCTTTTTAAGGCGATATTTATATAAAAGCCTTCTATTAGTATCATATTAATTGAAGTAAGGTTTATTAAGTTAGGTCTTTTCAGGCTATTTAAAACGTTTTCTATAACTTAGGGTTTTTTTTATTAATCTAGATAAAGGTTATTTCTATCTTTATAAAATTATCTAGACTAAAAGGTATATAGAAGTCAACCTTTCAAAGGCTTTTATTATTAATAATATATATTATTTTATAACTATCTATAACGATACTTTATAAAAATAGATAGGTACTCCCTAAGGTTATACTAAAGATTATATTTTTCATCGCTTTAAAATCCTAGATATTTATAGTAACTATAATAATACTATCTAAAAACCTTAAGTTAGTTATTTTTTTATTATAAAGTTATATTATAGCCTTTATGATAAAGTTTACTTTTAGCTATAAGCTTTTTTTTAAAATATAGCTTATTATATATTAAGTATTATTTACTTTTTATAATTCTTTTTTAAATCTTCTAGATATATTTTTTTAATAGGGATATAGCTATCTTTAAATAGCTATTAGTAATTTTATTAGCAAAGGTAAATTTAATGTAGGTATAGTTTAAAACCTTCTATAGATAGTTATACCTATATAGATAGTTTATCTTTAAGTGTTTTATTATATCTAGAGTGGTATCTAATTATCCTATAAAAATTAGATATATTTTATTATAAAAAGGTAGTTGTATTTATATAGATTATATGTTAGTTATAATAATATAAAAGCTTTTTTTTAGATTAATGATATTATTTATTAGTTAATTGAACTTAAGATTCTCTATAAGTATCTTATCCTTAGAGTCTCTTTAGCTAAAAGCAAGATAAACTTAAATAATACTTAGAAAGTTAATTACTATAATCTTTTTTTTAACCCTAGGTATAATATAAGTCTAGACTTAAAAGTAGACAGCCTATTAATCTTTATATTAATATATAAGGTTAATTTTACCTTTTATTGTCTTAAGTATATTATAATACTTAGTTTATATAGTAATCTTAATAAAAATATTATTTAAAGGTAAAGTTTTTTTAGATATCTAACGATTTATTAAATAGTTAATAGCTAGCCGTTAAGACTTATATTTATCTATATATTTAGAAAGAAAAATAAAGTAATAGTGTTAATAATCTATAAGTTTACTATATAGGTACTTATTACTTAGTAAATAATAATAGGTAAATAGAAAATATATTTTTTAGTTTTAATTTCCTATTAGTCTTTAATATCTATAGGTTATATAAGATATCTAATAGGGATAAGTTTATTAAAGATAAGGCCTAAAGTAGTAGCTTTTATAATAGTTATGAAAAATAGTTATTCTTTTAAGCCTAATATTACTTTTTATAAGTAATTTTTATTATTATATAGTTATTATTATAGAAATCTTATTATTTTATAATAAAAAAATATATATTAAGATCTCTTTTTTATTAATAAAATGTTAAGGGATATTTAGATAGTTTAGGTTAATATATTATTATATATTAAGTCCCTTATATTAGGTTTTTAGTATTTAGTACTATATAGACTAGTTATATCGGCTAACAAGCTTAACAGCCTTAATAAGAGATAAGTTAGGCTGAGATATCTTTAGCTATTAGTAAAAATAATAAAGTATACTTTTGAATAGAGTCTTAATAAGTTATAATATAAAGGTTCTAAATAGTAATAATAATAGCCAGGCTTATAATTATTATAAGTTAAAGTATATAGTAAGGTATATAAGGATTTAGGTCTAAAAGGCTTAATTCTATATAAGTAAAAGCAAAGAAAGTAAGGCCCTATATATAGGCAGGATATATGAGTAATAAGTGAAACACCATGTGATATAGCAGGTGAGAATGCTCTTACATGAGGTGGAAATACATGAAGCTATCGTGACACCAAGCGTAATAATCACCCCTGCTATTTATATCGTTATCACACATATAATTACAGATAATTAGTCACCATTTCCTTTGTCTTTTGTTTTACACTCTTAGTTATTACAGCTTAGCAACCTAGTAGCAAGAGATGCCTATAGTGGCGCTTGGCAACCTGTGACATGGCCTTTGACGCAGCATCCACCAGGACCTTAGTAATGTCTTTGATCTTTTTGGCGCCAGGCCTGTCCTCTCCTATCTCAGCAGCTTCGGCAGCAGCAGCAGCAGCTCTCTCCTTGGCGTAACATTGACGACGCGCAGAATTGTTGGCTGTGTCTTTCTTTTTCTTGGCGGCAGCCAGACCGAGCTTGCGGACCCTCTTGTACTTCTTGGACACAGGAGCCAGCGGCATGCCTAGCTGCTAAAGAGATCCCCCAAAACACCGTCCACCGATATGTCTGACTCGTCGTCGTCCGACTCGGGCATTGGAGGCGGGGTCGGAGTCCGGCTGTATTTGAATTCGGGGACGGAATCCAGGTGGGGGCAGCGGGATGATGGTCACTTGTAAGGACAGACGCTTAGACTGGCCGAGGGCGGGGGGCGCAAACTCGTCCTTGGCAGCAAGAGGGGGACGGGGGGGATCAGCGCGCGGGGCTTCCGGCTCCGTCTCGGACACTGGGGCAGGGGTGGGAGCGGGAGCGGCGGGCTTGGGTGTCGGTGCGGCGGCAGCCGGTAACGTTCTCTTGACACGACGCAGGGTTTCCTGAGCCACGCGCTTTGTGAGCCCTGTGCTCCGGGTTTCGTTAACAACCTGCCAGATGATGCCGCGCCGGGGGGGCTGCGCCCAGAGGTCAGACAGCGGACATCCCTGGAAGCGCGCAAGCCAGGTGCTGTGTCATGGACTTTAATGGGGTAAGCACGTCAAGCAAGGGCGGGTCGTTGCTGGGCCTGCAGGTGTCAGGGTACCACTGGCTGTTGGGCCAGTGGTTTCAGAGGTAGGTCATATGCAACTGCGCCAGGTTTTGGCGTGGCGTCGTTGTCACGCCCTGGTCGGCAAGGTGGGCTGTGATACCGGCAGCGTGGTTCTTAGTGTGGTGAATGAGGGCTGCGGCCTGGTGACCGGTGATGGTAGGTGCGGCAGACGTTGCCCAGCGGCCCAGGTTGGCATCGGTTGGGTGCTGGTAGAACTGGTAGCTTTGGACGGTGGCCTATATACAACAGGGGGAATCATGCGTGATTAGCGTGATTCCCCACAGCGCGCGCATGTCTCTGAGGCTTCCTCCTCAAGCCTGCATTCCTAGAAGGGGTGATGTAGGCTTACGAGGGATCTGGTGCCAACGAAGGGGCCAGGTTGCTGGTGCTGGTGCTGGTGATGCTGGCCTTGGTCTGAACCCATGATGATGATGATGTCGTCTAATGAGATAGACAGACAGACAGAAAGAATCAAGACACACAAGCATCTCAAAGATGATGTTTTCGACCCAGAGACTGTGTTCAAAGCCCCTCTTGCCCCTCCATCGCTACTTTTGGAAGGCACCACCCAAGCCCCTCTACCTCCTTGATTCTCTTCCCATCTGCCATCCTCACTGGGCAGGTGCAGTCGCTTGGTTAGACCTTCCACCAATTCTTCGTTTACTTGCTGTCAACTTCTTTTTTCTTTTTTTTCTTCTTCTTCCCTCTTCTCCCCTCTCGGCAAGTGCTCTGAAGCCTTTTCGTCCACTATCTTCGCCTTCTCTCTCGTGAGTCATGCCCGTCCAAGTGGAGAGTGTTAGCAGTTGGACCAACAGATCTTTTTCTGACGTGTTACTATTAGATTTCGACTCAGCCTTACAATCGTCATGGACTTGAGCTCCAGTCCCGCCGCCGCCCCCTCCCCCCCAATCCAAGTCCACCTCAACATTGACAACGGCCATGACGACGACATGCTGGGCAGACTTGCCAATCCCGATGCGCAATTCAACCCATTCCATGATAAAGCACAAGCCTCCGCCGCCAAGCCCAACCCCGAGCCCGACTCTCCCTTGGGCACTCCCTCTGCCGAGCCTGAGTCCCCCTTCAGTACCCCACCTCCCGAAGAGGTCAGCCACGAAAGAACAATGCCCTTCCGCTCGGCTCACTCTCGCTGACCCTCCTAGATTCCTCCTTGGACAGAAAATGAGACTAGAAGACTCGTCGCCTTCCTCAGGACAGCCCGCGAGCCCCTCAGCGTTGGCAAGACTGCCGAGCACACGAGCCGCAGCCTGACAGATACCGCTGCAATGGTGGTTAATCTCTGGCTTTCTGCAATCCGTGTATCCAAGGCCCGTGGCGCCCGCATCGCCTGGTGGGTCGGCAGACTAATCTTCAACTCCACCGGCCTCAGCCATGTCACTGTCTTCTGCCGCAACGGCAGTCAAGTAATGATGCGCCTGTATAACGCAAATAGAGGCTTGAACGCTGAGGACTCTATCGAAAGCCCTAGCCAGATATACAATAAAGGGACATTTTAAGCTAACCTGCTACTAATACGTGCCGTATGTTATTGCAATTGGAGACCAGGTTGGTTATCCAGGCTATGTTATGTCTACGCTGGTCCTCTAGTTCTAGAGCAACTAATGTTGAGCTCGTTTTCTGGCGTATTTTTCTTATACCAATGTTTATAAACTTGTCGCTAACGTTGAAGGTCTTTTCTGTAAAATCAAGTCACCATCGCAGCCAGGACTAGGTCTCCTATCCTGCTCGAGGCTCTGGTTGATGTCTTGAGTGCGGTTGCAAAGTGACTGATGATGAGGGGCAGACTCGAGGGCACCTGTCGTGTATTTCGTTTTAAACAGGTTGGCGCTAGGCTTATTCCAGAGACTCGCGACCCAGCAACAAAAGCCTTGACTGGACTAGGGGGGCTAGTGATACATAGGCTTACACGCAACCAAAAGTCAGGGTTCTAGGCTAGGGACGCTTGTCAGTTCAGGCATATGACGGCCGGCGTGGTGTATATGAACGTTGCTGGAAACCATGGAAGCTTTCGCCAAAGGACCTGGTACGGGCAGACACCAACAGCCAGCTACAGCATACCTACCCACTGGCCTCTTGGTCCCTGATCTGTTCGGGTGAGAATCGCGCGATATCCTTTGTCCCCTCTGCAGTGGTAGATGGAGGTGCGGGTCTGTCTGTGCTGACTCAGAACTTGACCACCTGATAAAGTGCACCAAGGCACCACTGTTTCAACCCGTCACCTTCTCTCTTATCACATCCCAGCCTCGTCAATATCCAGAAACCCACGACATCGACCATCCTCTCTGGTGCCCGCATTTTGCAAACACCGAGGCCTCGAACGCCCCTCAAGAATTATTCAGCACATTAATTACCCCGAGACGGTGCTTCGTCAACTCGGCCGGCTTCTCGCCAATTCGACACCCCCCAATTCCTTCGCGCCTCTCCCATCTAGGTATCTGGCATTTGCCAGCCCCAATTTGAAGAGGGCCGATTGCTGACATTTGCTTCATCTCAGATGCATTGCATTTTGAGATCGCGATCCCTTTCTCAAAACCTCAACTGTTGCCTCTTTCTCCCTCCTGAAGCTTGGAACCTTACGATGCCATGCACGACGTCGTTTCTGACGACAACGCCCATCGCCCATCGCCAGGTATATACGGTTCACCCTGCCAATGATGCCCACCGATGCCCAACCATCGAGATTATGTCCAACGTCGCCCCCACTCCGGTCTTCAGATGTCTATCCTTCGCGATGCTGTCAACGACTTCCTTTCCAATCTTGGCATTCACGCCGTCAAGGTTATCGAGCCTGACGAGATCGAGTTTATATGCATGTCAATTGGCTGCAAGCTGATTGCTGATGTCGATTTCTTCACGGAGGACAAGCTCGGCTCAGCCGGCCTCGTTGAGGAGGTACGGTCCACACTTTCCTCTGCTTCTTCGACTGGAACCTAGCCTGTCGCCCGACGGCCATCATATTTCGAGTCATCCTTTCCGCCCGCCCAATGCCTACCTGAGCAGAGGATATCAGTGTTTTCACAACAAAGGCACCAATTCCATGTCCACAGTCTTATTTACTGCGGCCTATGTTTGTCTATACACGCGACTAGTAAAACTGTACCTGCCGTCCTTTTCTTTTACTGTAAGAATCGTCTCTGCCCGTCACTTCTAAAGGCCGACTACCGTTATAATGACTAGTCTGCAGCCGGATCGGCGCATATCCTGTCGCACGCTAGCCCCGTAGCTTCTTCCATTGCCCAACCGCCACGCCACACCAGTTCTGTACTAACCATCTCCACCCCAAAGCAACACTTCCTCTGCATCTACCTGGTCTAGCTAGTCGGCCCCAGTAGTCCCGTCATCCCTTGGGAGGCCCCGAACGTGATCGCTGATCTCGCCCCCCTCCAGCTCCACCTGGACAACTACCGCTCGCTCTACTTCGCTATTATCCTCGAGCATCCCTTGAGACATGACAGCTTCAGCACCGGGGCCGAACCCGAGGCTTCCATGTGGATTATTCTAAAGGTGAAGAGAACCCTCGCGTGCCAGCTCAAGAAGCTCGCCAAACAAGGCCACGTCCAGCTTGGACATGGATTGGTACGCATACGGGCCGCTGGGGCAAGCCCGCTTGGGATGGCTACAAACAGATACAGTTACCACAAACGCCGCCGTGTCATCATCATCAAGTCGTCAATGAGCCCTCGAGTGTCGGAACCCACCACCACAAACACCACGACGGCTAACAACGCGCAGTAGCAACAGGGTCCCCTCTCTCGACGTTATCTCCACCCGCGGCTCCGCCTATCCACTCCGAGACCGCTGTGAATAGCAGTTAGTCCTGGTACGACGAGGGATTTGGTTCCCAGCCCGCGCTGGAAGAGTGCCTCATCGCGTTCGAGAAGCCGTCGCTCGCTCCGACCGTCGCATTCGAGGTCTGTTTCCCCGCCCCTACCGTTGCCCCTTGTCCACAGAAACGAATTCAGTGCAGCCGACAATTAACAACCCCGCCGCGCTCGTCCGTCAACTTCACCTCGAGGCCTCCTCCCCTCACCTCAGTCAATGTCGCCCTGACCCCTGCTCCCGTCATCCCAATCAGTAGCCAGTACGTGGCCGTCTCCCCGCTGAAATCCTTCCGCCTCAAGCCCTCTGCAACAACAACAGAAGCCGCTGTCATACCACAAACATGAAGGAGCAGTGGAGGAGGAGGAGGAGGAGGGGAGGGAGGATAATAAGAGGGAACAGCTGATCAGAGCGGTCCGGCAGCAGATGGTGACTCTTTCCGGTGTGTGAGAGCTTGATTTAGTGTGAGTACAACCAAAAATAGAGATGGCTGATATTGCCTTGGCGAGAGTCTGGGGTGTAAAGTGAAAACGACTTGTGGGCTTTGTTTTTAATCACTATCCAATATAAGTATGAACTGCTCAATTTATTTATTATGTTTGAGATGTTCGTCAGCTAGGGTTAATTTGGAGTATCTTGCCGTTATGCCCACTGCATCGCAATGTGGAAGTATTCACGCTCAGTCTTCCCATCACTGCTGGATAAGCATTAGCGAGATAACCTGTTTCCGCGCTTGCAAGTTCATCACCGCCAGATTTTTCTCCGTCAGCACTAGAAGCTTAGAAGCCATCACCGCCGGCTTGCTCCTGTATCTGAGATGCGTCTGAGTCGCTTGCTCGCTCGCCACTGTTCTCTTCGACTATGTTAGGGGACGGAGGAATATTGCGGCAGCCGGTGTCGCAGCGTTAGTACTAGTGTGAGTTTCTCTCATGACGCCGTCTCAGTCCTGTCGTTCTGCCGAGGTCTTCTTGTGTATCTGGCGTGCATACCGCAGTCAATACCATCGATCCACCTCCTTGGAATCAGCACTCTCACCCTTAACATCTCTTCCTTCCCTGACTGCTGCGCCGGATCTTGATACCCTTTGAACTGCGCATAACGCATATTTCCCGCGCCTTCTACATGGTTGGCACTGTGCTCCAATTCTTGAACAGTCTGCCACATGGATGAGGACGGCAGCCTTGCAAGCCACCATCAGTGGGGCACTCCCCAGGAACAGTGCGGAGGGTAAAGGCATTCTAAACTGCCGCAGCAGCGGTTGTGGCTGGTGCATTCGTTGGAAGATCAGGGCCAATTCTGTCTTAGACAAAATGCAGCTTAACGACGTGGTCAAGGGTAGAGTTTGGCCGCGTGTTTCATCAACACGCAACAAGCAGGCCACAACCCCAGGAGAACTAACAAGGTCTATGATCAGGCAGCAGAGAGTGGTGTTAAGCTCTTGACCAGAATATTCATGTGAAACTGGACCACCAGCGGTCTCAACGTCACCCCTGTTCAGCTCCCTAAGCGCACCAACGACGAGAGCAATCTTCTTATCAGCACCATTATTGGCACTATTAACCAGAATAGCCCTATGAATGGCAGCGTTCCCGGCTATCGCCGTTCTGACTAGCCTGTTCTCCTTAGGGTTAGCATGAAAATTGACCCTCAGCCTGACAAGGCTCTAGCCAGCTCTCCTAGGTCGAGAAGCAGTTCCTCCAGGCCCGTGGTGTAGGTAGTCATAATGGTGATGATCCTAGTGATGGCGGTGGCTATGATGCGTAAAAGAGGAGCCGCCGCCGAATAAAATGCGGCCGGCATTGACATGGTGCGTCAGGCGACATTAGTTGTCTCTAACTCCCAGAAAGCCTTTTCTTTGTAGCTTGACAGGGTGAGTCTGATCTGAACCGTGCGTCTGGAGCAACGGATGAATTTGCAATCGATCTTGTGGTAGACGGTGAAGGACCTGGTGTATGGGGGAGATTTGGCAGGTTAGCAGGTATATTAATTATGGCAGTGACGCGTATGATTGGCATCAAAGCATTGGGATGACTATGATTCAACGTGCCGTAGTTTTCTGGCTAGATGTTTGCATTGTGAAGAAGAGATGGCGATATGCCTTGTATCTTGATGAGAGTAGCGAACGCAGTCTACGACGTCTTGGCCGTGGGCGTTTCTCTTTGACCGCAACGTCACAGACGTTAGCTGGGTTGCCAATGTCGGCTTTTCCAACCCTAGAGGTAACTGACTCTGCGACGGAAGCAAAGTTTCAGAAGGGGACAGCTACGGCAAGATGAGTCCTCGACCAGTTACGGCTTTGTAGGGCTGCTCTGGCAGGCATTCAACACGCGCCAACTAAGCTCGGGGTTCAGGCATGAAATGAACTGCAAGGATTAGCTTTCAGCAGGCTAGAACACATTGGGGCGCGGTGCTCTAAGGTATATAATATTCGGTTCTAGGTCAAAGGCAGGGAAGCGTCGTCAGATTTAGGCCTAGGAGACTTGGTCCTAGATCATGGCAGTAAACAGTTGAAACGTCTCTACTGCGTTGCAGAATCAGAGTTAGCTAATAATGGGCTTTTGTTTTACATCTTTCTTCACTTCGTAGTGTTAGGTAGGCGGTCTTCTCATCTTATCAAACAGAGTCTCTCTTTATACAGTCATAAGCACTTATTTTGTCGTTACCAAGCCGACGCGCCGAGTCATCTGGCGAAATAACAGCGCGACAGCACTTGTAGACGCGATTATACAACCATCCATCTTCATCTCATCGTAGCTGGCCAGCTGCACGACTATCCCCGACTACCAAGCCAAGCTTATCTTGCCGGTCGAGATAATTTGGACAAGAAGAGCCTCCCTTGACTTACGTCGAGTGCTGTCCATAACAAGAAGCCGTCAAAGGAGTAGGTAATGGCTTTATCTGTGTCGGCGATCTGTTATTCACCCGATTGATCGCCGTGTTCTACCTTAAGGAACAGCGTCTCAGAGACACAATAAGCCCATCGCGACAAGCAGATCAGATTCCGAACCATCCAAGATACCAATCTAGCAAAAGTATTAACTATCCAGACTGGTCACAGTAGATACCCTAAGGTACTCGCCGTCAAGGTCAGAAGATACAAGGCATATAGATCAAGCCAGGAAAGCGCTCAGCCCAGAGGTACAAGTAAATACGGGAGTCAAGGCAGATGGCTTTACTAGTCACCCAGAGGGTTAAGGCAGAACACATATGTCGTTATGACATTACCAGTGGCTGGGGTCTTAGTACAACCCATTCGACAAGCCTGAAAAGGTGCTGGGGCATGTTCTTGGTCAAAAATGTTTACCACAGCGGCACAATCACGTTTTGAAGACTGACTTTTCTTTAAGCATAAAGGATTGCGATTCTTCATCGGCTAGACAGCAAGACAAGAGTATCAGATAAGCTCCCGCCTACTAGATACTAAAAGCCGCTTAGACGAAGGCATTGTAGGCTGGATCTTTTTGGGCAGGCTCGTTCCCACGTACAACCTGGAGTCCAGTCCTCGTCACTGTCGCTGTACCGTGCGGCCTCTTAGTTGTCCAGGAGGAGTAACATAATGCTGTTTTGAAGGTCTATGACGTTGATAGTATTAGTATCTGCTGGTAGGCTGACAAGATTTGTGAGAGGAGGGGTGGCAAGATGGACCCTGAGCGGTGTGCTTACATTAACTTCCATCTTGAATGGATGCGTTGGACCTAGCCATCTCAAACGTAGTTCAAGCACACTTTACTTTGAGATCCATTATCTCCTCCAAAGAGGCTGCTATCTCCGAGGCCTCCTTCATGCCATGTCTGTCTTTCCGACCAGCCCCTGCTTTCTGGTGTGTATTCTGACACCAAACACCAAGGTACCCTAGACCCTTGTTCAAGCCCACCCTAATCCCCTAAATGCTTACGTTCTGGGGTTTCAGACACACTTGCTATCTATTCTATAGGTATAATATGAGTAGTTTTTAGATATCCTTAAAGAAAAATCAAGATAAAAGTAGTTATAGGGAAAAACATAAGACTATTTCTCTTTTACACGTTATATTTTTATCATAGCCTAAAATATCTGACGTAGCTTGAAAATAGGTAGGATATAGCCAGTCTATACAAGGTACTCTCTATCTTACTCTCTAGTATTCATAAAACATTCTTCCTGGACTCTACCACGTATTCAGGGTCTACGGCACTGTTTTTAAACTTCTAGCAGCGGTGAAGCCCTGGGCGGCGACTAATACATGGAGGCCCAGCGCGACAGTCTGCTATCTGCAAGATTGGGTACAAACTCAAATACCTGCCTAATAACGTGCTCAAAGTAATGTGCCGTAGTTTCTAGGGGGGCTACTAGGCATCCTGGTGAACTCAAGAGGCCCCTTAGAAAAGATCATCAGCCGAAGGACCGTCATCAGACACCCAGTCGTAGACAATAGTAAAGATATAGTTATAAGAACCCTCGTCTGACGGCCAGTAGGAGTAACTAACTTAAAGGCCTTACTGGAGTTGATGTCATATGGTTTGTCGTGGAACATGGACACTTTTTCCGCAACTTCCCCTCCGTCGAATAGAGCAAAATATCTTTAAGACTGATATTGGTTCTGGGCGAGTTGTTATACAAGGCTTAATCCAAAGCTGTGATTAGGGAGGAATAAAGTACAAAAAAATATCATGCTACCGGAAGTAGTGGTCCACGGCTTTAACTACGTGGTTCAGATACATGTTATCTCTTGGAACGATTCCAACGCAGTTGTATACTAGCACTTCCTTAATACCTACGCCCTTCGCATTACCCCCACTCAGAGCAGCAACAGCATTACAGTCTCCACGCAAGGCTTCCTCACGCCAGGCTCAAGAGCTTATGGCTGGAGATGATCCAAGACGTCAACCAACTCTCAAAAGGGAAAGGAAAAAGAAAAGGAAGGAGAGCACGGCGTGATAAAGGTCATGACGAGATGAATCCCGAATCATACCTACCTAGGTAGTGATTATGTTTAGCTTACCCACGAAAGTGGACGGCGGAAGGGCAGGGCAGGTAGCTACGTAGGTACCACGTCCCTGTTACCAGATCCTCATTCGCCTGCCTCAAGCCCACGCATGCAAATTCTCCCCAATCCTATGCTCGTCAACGGCAGCTTGCGCAGGGCAGCAAAGGTGTTCAGAACTGTCCTTCCTAAACTACCTACCTAGGTAGGTAGCAGCCTCGCCTCCCTTCCTGTCTTGTCTCGCTCGCTGACACCATAAAAGCTTTTGGCCGTGACGTGAAACCAGCCAGCCAGCCTTCGGTTACCTCTGTGTACGAACATACCTGGTGCTCCCTGCCGCCGACGTGGACCAGCCGGTCGCAGGTGCGTCAAGCAAACTTGGCGTGAGATTCACGGCGTGAGCTGCCGTGACCTCCACGGAACTTCATGTCTACTAGACCCTGCCCGCCTCTAGAGCCCAGAACACGTGGACTGGTACTGGGGAAGCGAGCCTCCTGCCCGGGTGAACGTTAGCTACCTAACAGGGGTAATTAACTACGGCTTGCTACCATCGTACCTTGGCACTACGTACCGCATCCTTCCACGGTCATATCTATCGCCTTTCGCCTTAGAAAGTTTTAATATGGCAGGTTGTTGAAAAAGGTTGAGGTCGTAGGAATAAAGCTCATCCTGCGGAACATGGCGAAGTGTGTGGAGGAGCTGGACGACACCGACAAAACCAAACTTTTCATTGCGATGAACTGTGACGACGGTGCGAATGGCGTCAGACAGCCACTCTCGGAACAGGGGGCCCGACAACTGAGGGGCATCGTATCCCGTTGTGAGCGGAGAGGTCGTCCCAGGCTTGCCCATGGCCAGGAACGAGGCGCGGAGGATCTTGATGTACCCTTAACGCCAGGCCGTTGAGGGAAGCAGCTTAGACGCCTCTATTAAGCCAAGGAAAAGACTGGGTGATCGGCCTGGTAAGGCAGGCCGGTGGTGCTGTGGCGTGGGTCTTCCTTGAGCTGCGCAGCTTGGATCACGGCGCCATCAACGTCCCCCATCGTGAAGAGCGGGAGGTCGTCCAAGTAGAACTGTTCAAATTCATCTACCGCGTTCGGCATAATCCCAATTGCATGAAAGAGATTGGCGTAAATGTTCTCTGGGGTGCGTTCCTGCCCCGGAGGGAGCCAGTTACCGGTGACTATGTAGTAAGTCAGCAGGCCGAGCTGGTCACTCAAACTATAGAAAAGGACGGTGTTGGTTTTCTGGTCTAGGCGCCGCATCGCCTAGTTGATGGCTCTGAAAATGGAGACGGCTGGCTGGGTGATGGCGGCAGCCGTCACAAGGCTAACTTTTCCCAGCCCGTACACATCCCAAAGATTAGACAGTTCCCGCATGGTGCTCTGCAGGTCTATGATGTAGCAGAACAGGGCCAAGGGCCGGTGTAGGATGATGGGATGGTTCGGTAAGACGCAACAGGGTTCAGGTGACACGGGAAAGCTTCTGCGGGAGGGGCAGGCGCAGAGGCAATCAAAGATGAAGAGGACGCCCCCAAATTCAAGAGGGACATTCGTGTCTTGGTCCTCGGTGATGGCAGTGACTGGTTGTAGGTTCAGCTCTTCCCGATGGCCCCGCACCTATCCAACAAAGGAAAGGACCGTTTGGGACCATCTTCCTATGGCGGACTGGACGTCCTCGTGTGAGGCCTTACGGTTGGTCCGGCATTCCTCGGCAAGGTCACGGAGCAGTCAAGGGCTATGTTTCAACACGGCTGGGGTCTCCATCAGTCGCTAGGCTTTTTCCCTTCTGTCCTCGGTCGGATACTGTCTAGAAACGGAGCAAGAGCGAAAGATATCATTATCGACACCCGCAGCAACCACCTCAGCTTGGGTTGCGGCTAGAGCAGTTGCTGCAAATTCAAGGGCAGTGCTGCCCGTTTCATCAGCCACATCTCCTCGGTTAGCCATCATGGCTGTTGTTGTTCCCGAGAATCCTCCCGCGGAAATCGGAGACGAGTAGTCGGGCATGGTTGGAACGTTCGATATGGCAGGGATATCCCTCTCGAACGCCGAACTAGCTACCTCTGGGGCTGCCCCTAATGTCGCCTACTGCTACTGCTCTTGCTATGTTGTATGATTTCCAGAACTTGCTAAGTTACCTAAGAGCTGCAGAAAGAGTCTTGTTATTCGGCTTAAGCTACACGTCTGGTACTTGAATTTTGGTAGTGGTGCCGAGTGGGAAGTTGGTATTTGCCTAGGCCAAGTTTGCTTTGAAAAGATCACTACGCTTTCGGTTAATTTTGCCTTTGTCATCTATCCTTTGCTTTATTAGCTTGGCAGCGTAACCCCGCAGTTGGTAGCAGCTCTGGATGTTAACTTGCTCCTGATCAGGCGTACAGTTGATAAGTACAGTCAGAGGCGGTAAGGGGTTTATTTCCTTAGCTGCTGGTCGTTGCATTTCTATCTCTTCGGTTGTTATAGGACTACATATTTTGCCCAGACAATACTTTAACTTATGCTACTAAAGCGTTTCTAATACCAATATCGGATTCTGTTCTAAGATGGACTACCGGCATATCGACAAATTAACGACAATGCAGCTTTTTTTATCCTCCAATTTCGCCACAAGACCGTTCCGTTCAATAGTGGCTTACTACACACGCATCATTCTGACCGCCGAGGAGCAGACTCAGATCAGTCAACTAGGCATCTATTTGGCCGCGGGCTGCATCGATCACATTAACTAGACTAACGTCAGCGGCGACCCAGTCGCCCTGTCCATCAAAATTATACGCGGTGGTTAGAAAACATGACCTCTACGCATATACAAGTATTGTAACTTTTTGTGCTGTTCTATATATACCAACACGGGAAATTACTCAAGTACACGCCTCCGCCAGTTAATTCCAATGCTAGTCATGATCGCAGGGTTCCGAAGGTGCACAGTGAGGAGCCACAATATAAGGGGGAAGCGGGGTTAGGTGAATAGCACAGAAAGTCGACCTTGACCAAGAGGGGGCAAGGATAGTGTGTGTGAGCTACAAGATTTACGGCCCACTAAACATCTTTGCGGTGCGCATGTCACAGTCTGAGTTAAAGCTTCTAATAATAACGTCAGCCTCGATCATGTTAATATGTAATGACTGTAGGATATTGAACCCCAAATCCGATATCCAGGCAGGCCCAGGCAGGTTAAGTTTGACGTATTTAATGCTATATGGCAACAGGAGCATGCGCTTCAACGGTTCGCCTGACGAGTACCCTGCATCAGTCAGCTGGATCAAGTTTGAGATGAGAACGAGTAATTGTGATGAAGTCTAGAACTTATGTTCGTTACCAGCATCATGGAAATACTCCACAACCACGGTGCTGTTGGCTTGAGGCTGTCGAGGAGGATGAGAAGGCTAGTTGCCCTCTTCACACCTCATCCGCGCCTTTAATCTCTTCCAGGATTAGCTCATGAGAACTAGGTGGCAGCAAACCCTAGGGGTAAGGCCTAGAGGTAGGTTTTGAGATATAGAATGCCGACTGCAATATGCGCTAACTAGCTACCCGACAACAAATACGATTAGGTCACGCTACGCCTTGATCCGGCGGGTGCGCTGCGTTTAAGTTGCTGTTAGGGTCAAAATCCGGTATAGAGATAATATTAAGATAGACTTTATGCGTCCTCGCATCGATTCAGGATCCCCACGGGCTGAATTGGGAAGGATGAGTGTTGTGATTATTCTGAGCCCCCAACGGGTTTAGTAGGCTAAGCGCGTAGTAATTACGGGATATCAAAAGTAGTATTGTGGTGCTCAGTGTCTAGAAGAACATCAGCCTCATGGGCACTTTTCCCAATGTATTGGACACAAACGCCAGCCTAGGAGTTGATTATAACTTTATTCAGCAGAATCACCTTTGTTCCTTTGTGGCCGAAAGCCTGGACGTGACGTGATATTGTTGGGACCGAAGAGAAAACAGGAGATGGATAGGAGCATCGATGCTTCGGTGGATCGTACGGGTTTGATGGCGACAGGCATACACTTTGAACGATCTCTTCTAAGCCAGGCTTGTACTTGCTCGATGATGTCCGGCTGTCAAGGCGAGGAGGTCCATTTAGATGTATAAAGTAAAGTAAGCAGAACATGGCCATGTGGCGTCATCTATAGTTATAAGTCAGGGACAAGGACTCTGGTATCAAAGGTTATAGGGAAAGCTATTATTCTACGTATCTATCTTTGGTGAGGTAGGCAGGTTAGCTCCAGAACTTACAGTGTTTATCAAGAGCCCGCCTACTTACTTTAGATAAATGTAGCTTTTTCCCTCTGCTTTTCTATTTATATTTTCTTCTTATCTCTAGTGTGAATTTATCTGAGGTACAAGCCACCTATCTCCTTCTCTGTTAAGTTAGTTGGCATTACTGCGTGCAGGACTTCAGGCTTCCAGGGGGCTTTAAAGTCTCATAATAACATATGTACTACTTACCATTTAAGTGGAAAGTGATAAGATTGGAATAAATATTTGTTCTCTCACAATATATAAGCAGCGAGGTTGGCAAAGCTACGGAAAGCTCCTCCTTGCACATCAAAATCTTGATCCACTCAAAGCCGGGACGTTTGCCAGAACAAACAGAATGGCGTTTCGTGGGTACTTCCTTTCCGTGGAGCATTGGCTGCTAGAAAGACGTTCTGAGAAGAGGATGCCAGTACAGACAGACATGGCCAAGTAAGAGGAATTTGCCCGCATAGCCGCCGAGGGTCGCATTGCGCCACCCAAAGCCTCCGATGCTAGGCCCGACGGCGAATTCGCATCACCGAAGAAGAGCAAGGCACCGCGCTTCTCCCTCTTGACGGTGGACATCGTCTCCTCTGCCGCCAGCGAGGAGGAAACCGAGGAGCTCTCCCAGAAATAAATTCAAGGACGGAACTTAAGGGTGGAATTCTACCGTTAATTTCAGAACGGAATTTAAGAGTAGAATAGAATTCAAGAGTAGAATTCAAGAACGAAATTAAAGAACGGAATTCAACATCACGGGATTCAAGGACGGAATTTAGAGCGCCAATGCGAAGTAAATCATCACCCGTGCCCAGGGGCCAGATGGGCCAAAGCGACCAGCATCAAATGGATGTAGTCTCTAGTAGGCTGCCTAAGAACCAGTCGTAGAAGGTTGTCTCGCTCCATTTCCGAAGCTCCCGCAGCATTGCCATGATGCGGTAGCATCCTAGAAGAGTGTCTGATCCAGGTAGACGGAAAGACTGCCAGATGTGCTGTGATAACTGGATATCAGCTGATGGCCCCCTCCCTAACATTAACCGAATGACGCGGGAAGCGACAACTCACGATTTCATGCTCTGTCTCTGTGGCAAACAGAATCTGCCATGTGCTGCCGGTGGCTTGGAGAAGCGGGAGGGTCACAGTCAGGTGCTTGGACGACCCCCCCAGAAGCTCGTGCAGGCGGAGGAAATGTGCCGAGACCCAGACGGCGAGCTGCGCCCTGGCCAAGTCCTCGTCGCCGCCGGGCTTCTTAGTCTCGACGCTGACGGTGATGGGTCGAAGTCGGAACGGGTCGTATTCGGTGTGACTAATGGACTGTGGCGGGGGTGGTTTCTTCGTGTCTTTTTGTGGGCTGCCGGCATTGGATTGCGAGGCGCTGCTCGTACTGCTTACACTGTTGGCACTGCTTCCCGTGCCGTGGCCACCGCGGCGTGTCCTTGGTCGTCGTTGCTCCTGGGCAGACACGGCAAGACGAGCGGCTTGTTCGATTTCGGGGCTGGAGATGGCCATGCAGAAGTCGACCATTTTGGCCTGGAAGTTGAGGCCGTGGCCGTGTCGAGGAATGCAGCTTGGGGCGATGGCGGCCTGGGTCGAGTTAAAAAGGCTCACGCGACCCTCGGCGTCAGTTGAATCACGGTCGCGTTCGACGGCGGTAGCTAGCAATGGCCCGTGGATACGTTCGTTCCAGTGGGCCTCGGCGCGGTCATTGGCCAGGGCCTTTCTCGTCTCCCGGAAGACGAGGCTGAGGGTCTCGAGCTCGAACAGCAGCTGGAAGTGGGAACGTGTTGTGGAGTCGGGCGATATGTTCCTGGCCTCGAGAGGCGGATCAAAGGGCGCTAGAGCCAAAATCTTGTCGTTGAATTGGTCCTTCACTGCGGACGGCACAATGCCATTATCGAATCTGATCCGTTGGATGGCGTCGAAGAGAGGTCTGACGTCGGGTGGGATCTGCTCAGGCTTTTCGAGAGGCACAACTTTGACAGGCTTTTGTGCAAATCCCAAGTCTGCCATTGCCTTGACGGGACTTCGTGACCGCGTGCTCGAGGCGTCCGAGTGAGGGAGGGAGAGATCGGGAACAGCGGCACCAATTGCGAGTGTATATGTAGATGAGGACCGTAAAGGTAAGGAGGCAGATGTCGATTGGCCTTGGGGAACAGGAGAGGAGACATGAGGATAGTTCCTTGTTTCGAGTGGTTTTCGGCCTATGCGCGCTCTCGGTCGGGGTGTCGGGGAACCGCGGTGTGCTTGGAGATTGGTATGGGCGTCGTTGTCGTCGTCGTTGTCGTCGCGCTGATCGCTAGGTGTGCTCTTGTCGCTTGGTAGAAACGGCACAAGTGTGTTGTCTGTAGATTGGGTATCTGGTTTGCGCCTCGTTGCCGTCCGCTGCGATCTCCTCTTTGTCGGCGTCTTTGGTTCGGGGGGGTTCATGGTGATGTTTGGGTTTCGGGAAGCCAGTACGTGGCAGCGATTGCGTTTGGAGCGTCGGGGCTGTCGTACTGCACAAGCCTTCGTGTTGGAAAGTTTTCGAGAGGAGAGGGGAGGTGATGGCAGGCCTAAAGGCTGGAAATGTTCGAGTGATGGTGGTGGTGGTGGTGGTGGTGATGCTGCCTCTGACGGTATAACCGATGGTGGAGTGGCTGCAGCGACAACGTCTTCAAGCCAGGCGGACACAATGTGGTTCCGGCACCGCAGGCGAATCGGAGAATGATAACAGGCCGAGGCCATTGGAGGAGAAGACGGCGTGCGTGTCTAGCTAGCAGTGAAGGACACGGTTGCGCGATAACCAGACGGATATTGTGTTGTAAAACGAAACGAGGTTTGGGTGATGAAATGAAGGGAATCTGCATTGAGAATTGTCTTGTTTGTTTTCAGGTCGGGAAAAGATGCATCGGCAGGGCAACAGAGCGACGCGTCATTCGTGTTTTCTTGCCGATGTAATCGTGACCCGCTGACAGTTGGTACCGGCCGGGGGTGGGACCGCCCGGCAGAACCTCGGAGCTACTACGGAGGTCCGTGTAGGCAGCCACCAACGGCTGTCCACATGGCGAGGGACACGAATAGATACGTATCGCCGGCGGAGTAGGGGTATCAGTGCACGGACCATCAGCTACCAGTCCTGATAAGAGATGTCCGCTGGCCTCTGGTCTCATTCATCCTTTTTTCTCGGTAGCTTACATAAGGAAGTTTGGACTTTTCTTTTCGATGGTCCAGGCAGGCTCGCACACTGGACTGAGGTTAACGTAGGTACATTATCCTGGCGGTCTGGTCCCTCTTGGGGTCGCACATAATCATGCTCAATGATCAATACCTTGGGTATTTAATAAATATGCTCACACACTCAACGACTGACAATTATCCCCATGTGAGAGATAGAAATCTACCCATCAGCCCGACACAAAGTGGTCGTGTCAGTCGTAGGTACATCACGCCTCAATTCTCCGAGGATGAAGAAAGACGCATACTGGGCGTCTTCTTACTGGTCTAGCCATGAAGCAAGTATGCATGCATACATATAGGGAGTTTTTGTCAACAGGAAAGAATTACTTACCTCCGGAAAAAGAGTCAAAGTAGCTCCACCAAGAGCATGCAAGTATTCATATGTCACGTAACAAAACGATACCGTTGTTATATAGGCAGTAATAGTAGCTTATATATCGTGATATACCCCCTAGATTTAATCTAGAAAGTTAGATCTAAACACTCTTTTAATAGAAACCTAGTTAGGTATATCTTGCTAATTATAGGTAGTAAAGATCCCTTAGACTTTAGTAGGATTTTTAACTAGGGGACCCTTATAGGAATTAAACCTATAGTACTTAAGATATTTTAGCTAGTTACTATACTTAAATTGACATTTATATTATTGTGCTATATAGCAGGTAGGAGCTAGGCTTGTAACTGTTATATAACAAAACGATACCGTTGTTACATGGGCAGTAATAGCAGCTTATATATCGTGACAATGACTTTCATAGCCTCAAGCTCTTTTGCTACCTCTAGCTCTGACCCAAGGTTCTGTTTAGTCTTCTCTCTGACCCTGGCCAGTTGTTGTATAACCATCATAGCCATCACCGTGTTGCCCCTCCACGTTTGGAATAGCTCCGTGTTTGTCTGGAGTTGCGTTTCGAATTTCGCTTCCATCTCCTCCTCCCACTTCTTCATATTCTTTTTCTGGGCGTTGAACTTCTCAAGCCCAGTAAGGCCTACAAACGATTCCTCTGGCGGTTGATGTTTGGTCACATCGGCAGGTGCCTGCCCAGACGCGGGTATCAAGGTGTACCAGTCTCGGACCTCGGATCCCAGAAAGCTGACCATGATGCGACGCCACAAGCCGCTGTGCAGTGTCACTGGGGGTTGTTGTCCAGCGAGAGTAAAGAGTGAGACGGCAAAGACGAAGCAACCGCAATCATTCGTATTCGACTGCAGCGGTGTCATGAGTGGCGTGACGGTGCTGTGGCGGGCGGATATCGACAGAAGATAGGCTCGCGCGAAATGACTCAACGTCTCCCTGGCGAGATGGAGGTTCTCTGGAGAGGGCAATGAGTCGTGCAGTCCAATCGAGACCACACCGTCCTTTTCGATCACACCTAACACCCAGTGTGTGTTGCGGATGTTGATGGAGATGACAATCAGGCGACTCTGCGCGACGTTTACTGGGCCAAACAATGATGCGTCGTTCCAGATCTGGTACCCGGACTCGGCCGTACTGGCTATGTAGGTCAATTCACAAGAGTCGACGGGGCAGACTTTGGAGCCCTGCATCAGACAGGCCTCTCCAAGCGCCATGTTGAGCCATTTTCCACGGATCCAGGTTGAGGACTCGAGGGGCAGATCGGCCTCGTCTGGAGTAAGGAGGGGCGTCAGCTCGATCGAGAACCGCACCTTCTTCGAGCCCAAAGGCATGTTTTCCCACAAGGTTTTGAGAATGTCGCTACTGAGACGTGGTTCAGGATAAGGTGTAAGCGGCCGCTCGGTTGTCGTATTGATGAAGTCGGGGACAGCAGCGAATGCTAGGTCGGTTGCTGGATTTGGGGCTTGAATGGGACTGTGAACCAAAGAGCCAGGATTTCCAGACCGTTGACGCGTCTGGGGGAGTGGCGGAGCGTAGTCGGACACAAGGCTTGGGCTTCGCTGAGCAGGATCTGCAATTGATATGGTGAACGCCTTACAGGTGTTCTCCTGGGCGTACTCTGTAGGCTCTTCAGAGATGCTAGAAGACTCTGCGACAATGATTGAGATTTCCAAGTCCGAGGCCTCTGTAAGATGGCTCAACTCGTTCTGGTCGTCTGTGTCCCCTGGGTGCGATGAACCTCCAGATGCGTCGTTAATAAGTGTAACGTCGGGTTGATCTTCGAACTCGTGGTGGAGGTTCTGGGCGTCGGGTCTTCTTGGGTCCTCAATGCTGCAGGATGTACCGTCTGCCGAAGAGTCACAATGGAGCTGTTTGAGAAAGGCTTTGACGTCTTGGAGCACGATGCCTGCAGTGTTTCGTGTGATGGGCTGGGCATCTTTGTAGGCTGAGCAGCGGTCACGAGCTTGGGCACAGAGCTCTCGAGAACAGATCTCCCAGTCCGGACAGACTATAGCGAGCTGCTTGAGAGCCACGAAGAACCGTTGGCCGTGTTTCGCGTAATCAAATGCAATGGTAAAGAGGATTTCCTTCTTGTCGACCTGCCAAGCCCCTGCGGCTTTCCTAAGGCGAGCGGGAGTGTCCAGGTTGTTGTTGATGGAAAAGCGGTCTTGCGGCAGGAAGGGCAAGATTTGGACGACGACTTGTTGGGGGATTCTGCGGCGGAATTGACACGGTGGGAGATTGTATGGCTGTTGAGCCGCCTCAGTCTCTGTCTTGACTAGGGTTTGGTACAGCTGTGAATCGGGAATAGCTCGTTGGATTCGTTGGACCGAAGAATCAAGAGAAGTGTCGGAAGGGGAATCTAACGGCTCCTAGTCGTTCTTCTAGGACATTTGGTCGTTCGGTAACAGCTGCTGCGAGCGGGCGAAAGGATTTCTGGGCGGTCGGCATAAACGCGCCATCAAGCGGAAAGAAAGGAAAGAGTTGGTGATGTCGGTTTCAAGGTAAATGAGAGATAATGATGACCAGCGTGAAACGAAAAAGTGAAAGCAATTTGGGTACCTTAGAGGTACGCCTGGCGTGTTGTTGTTGTCGTTGGTGTTGCTGCTGGGTGCAGGGACAATTCTCCCTTGTTGAGCGACGTCCAAGTATCGCGTCGGGGAGGGGGGTGGGGGTGCTTGTCTGTAGTGATCCATGTTATGGAAGGAACAACCTCAGTCACGGAAGGAATACTCTAAAGGAGGGAAGAGGGTACGATGTGCCTACCTTTGAGTGTGTGGGTGAGTGCAGCCACCAGCCACGTTTAAGCTAGAAGTCGGCGGAAGGTACCTACGATAGAGGGTCGTCTTTCAGTGAATCCTTGTCACTTTTCGTACCAAACCCGAAAGGGCCTCACTGAGAACTACCTACGCCTCAGTCAAGATATCGCCGAAGCGTCGGACTTTAGCACACGGCAAAATCCTACGTCTTCATCAGCCCCTCCACCCACCAATGAGCAGATGTATGTGGTAACCACATCTGCTGCTCCCCAGGGTCCCGTCAGGATGCATGTCCTGGAATTCCAGGACATTGACATTGACGCCGTACGTACTGCCCTATGTGATAATGCTACCGGGCCGCCCAAGTACCTTAGCAACTCAGCCCGCACCTCGTCAACCAACATCACCATTGTCGGTAGTGATGTTGTTGCTCACCTTCAGACGATAAGGGCTTTCTTTGGTGAGATTTATTAAGCAAGGGACATTACGTCAGCAGCAGATGTTTGCTCCGACACCCAATAGGGTCTGTCCTAAACCTGTCCAGGACACAAATGAATGGAAGCATGCACCTTCCTTCCTTCTCTCCTTCCTTCCACAATACATAGTAGCGGCCCCCGCCACAGACCCCGCCACAGTGAAAATCCCAGCGTCCCATGTCAAAGTACTCATGTCCTACTACCTCGTAGGTACGTACGTCTTGAGTGCATCCGCCGGCCCCACCCCACCGGAGCAGTGGAAGTAACTCAACTACCCCACATCTACACCACCCCCACTTTTATACCACCTAAAAATCTCGTATTTCTCCTCCTTTATTAATACTACCACATTTTTTAAATTATTATAATAATTACTATATATCGCTAAATAACGCTATTTCTTTAGGATACCTTCTTTAACCTATTATAAAGCTATATATTAAAAATAAACTTTAATAGGTATTTTAAGATATAGATACTACTTACTTTATCTATTAAGCAGCTTATAGATAGGGAATTCTATATTAAATTTTTTAATATTAGTTTATAGTATATAATTAAAGGATACTACTTATATTTATATATAATAGGTATCTTAAGCCTAAAAATAATTTCTATCTAAATAGGTTTAAATCTAGGAGACCTTAAGTATTAGCTCTATCTATTAATAACTAAAAGGCCTAACAAAGTATATACTAGATAATAGATAGTAACCTATAGAGAGAAAATAGATAGAGTGATTCCTATAGTAGAATATATTAATTAGGATTAAGTAATCTAAAGTAATAGATATTTAATAATAGAAGGCTTATTCTTTTAAGGTTATCTAGTGTTTTTTCTATTATCTAGTTAATATCTCTATTATCTAAAGAATCTACTAATCTAACTAATAAAATACAGATAAGACTATTATTATAAAAAATAAAAGATCTAATAGGCTAATATTAGGCTTTATAGTATTATAGTATATCTAAAAAAACAGTTAGAATCTTATGTATAGATATCTATTATTAAGTATATAGCTATTAATAGGAGATCTCTATATCTATTAATTATATATAAAGGTAAGTTAGTCTAGGCCTAATAGTTCCTATTTAACCTATCTAGATATAAAGGATAGCACTTTATATATATAGATAATAACTAGATAACTAAAAAAATAACCCTTGAATAGTTAAAAAAGGTCTTTATTTTAGGTTTTATACCTAAAAAGCGAAGGATAGCTAGACTATTAGTTTTAGATAAGTATTATAGCTATATATCTATAGAATTTATATAGGAATACTTGAGAAATAAGATATATCTACTATATCTATTATTATATTTCTGTTGCGCAGTGCTTTTACAAGTAGGAAAAGTCATAGGAAAACGGCTTAACTATCTTCATGTGAGACTGCCTAACCCAACCGGTAGATATACGTATTCTTCAGGTGGGTCAGGCCAACGGGGCTGGAGTCATAGATGTTCTGGTTCCTGTTAAAAAATCTCAAGGCTGCACACGATGCCGTGAAGGCATCGCGACATACCCCCCCAGGTGGTTTTTAGCCATTCTTAGCTAAAGTTGCCTATAACTAGCTATATATAAAAGAGATCATTTAAAATAATTAAATATCACTATAAATAGTCGTTATAAAACGCCTAAAAAAGACAAGATATAAAGGAAATCGCTATATAACGTTATATATAGTGGCTATCGCTAAGGCTGGCTTTAGATTTATTTAAATTAAATAGAATTATTTATTTAAAATAGGGGGCTCTAATTAGCTAAAATAACCAGCCGGTTTAATATCTATCTTTTTTAATATTATTACCTTCTTTTAGGCCAACTTATAGGCCTTATTTTTCTTTTTTTTTACTATTAATAATAATAAATATATATCTATAATCCCTTTATTTTACCTCTACTTTACTTTTACTACTATAATTTATTTATAACAGCCTCTTAGTTATAATACTAACGTTTTAAATAGATATTTTTATAAAAAAAACTTACCTATACCTATACCACTATAATATATACCGCTATACTTTAAGCATGCTATATAGCCTACCTTAAAGCAGCCAGGGGACTAGAGAGGGTTAATAGCCCCTTTAATAGTCCCCTAGGGGATATACCACCTATTCCTTTCCCCCCCTAGGTAAAGTTACTTAGCTTTTTTTATCTTAATATAAGTCTAATATATAATACTAGCCTTTCTTAACTAAGGAGAATAATAATAATAAGGTTAATAGAGATAAAGACGGCTTATAACCCTCTCCTTCTGTTAACCTTATTATAGACGTTAGAGATAGAGATAATAAAGAGGATAAAGAGCCTTTTAGCCCTAACGCTCTAGCCAAGCGTATTAAGAAGGGTAAAAAAGTCCTTATAGACTTCCTTTACCGTAATACTAAAAGTATATAGCCTATCGCTGTCTTCTATTCTTATATAAGCTTTAGCTGACTTTATATAAACAGGATAGGCCTCCCTTAAGGTAGAGATAAAGGAGGAGGAGGAGAAGGAAAAAGAGGAGAAGATTAAGGTGTTAGAAGTATACGCCAGGACCCCTAAGCCTGCCTAAACATAGGACTTTAAGTGTCTTCGGTATATCTTAAGCACACTTTACAAAGACTTATCTAGGTGGTATATACCGGCAACAGGCTAGTTAAAGAAGTATTAATACTGCTATATTAGTAAGAACCTTTACCTTACTATTTATAAGAAGACTAAGCTCTATTATCTTGCCAGGAAGTTCTTGGCCGTAAAGCGTAGTAATAAGGCTTATAAAGTAAGTTCCTATATATATCTTTTTTTAACTTTTATTACTAACGTCTATTTCTAATACCTTGCTTATATAAGCGGCGCCTTATAGAGCTATATTACCTTTAAGGGCACCCTTACTCCTAGAGACCCTTAGGTCAGTATATTAAAATATAATAAGATAGTAGGTATAAGACTTCCCTTATAGCAGCCTTTAGGCTGGCCTAGTGGTGTTACACCGAACCTACCTATTACAGGCCTATTAGGCGCTCACCCTTCTAGTATAGCCGTTACTATTACAAATAGAGGGTAGAAGAACGTCCTTTAGGCTATAATTAACAGCCTTATTAGTAACACGTTTCCCCTGGCGTCGCTTCCTGTATACCAGCTCTTAATAGAGCAGTATATATCACTTCTAAAAGGTGGTTAAACGCTGTTTTTTTTTTCTTAAAAATTGTCTTTTAGGCTCCAATCAGAGCGACGGCCTATAGGCCAGATATATCTTTTTTAAAACGGCCTATAGGCACAAATAGAGGTTTTAGAGCGGCCTATAGGCCTTATACTTACTTTTAAAACAGCCTATAGGTATTTATCTTTTACTAACCTTATTTCCCTATATATATAGTGATTATTTATATATCTTAAAGGTTAAGAAACACTCTAAATTACTTAAATTTACTTTATAAAAGGCTCTTTATAAGACTATCGGCTGGTATATTATCTATTACTATATATACTATATTAAATAAGCCTTTTAAAAACTTTTGTTAGAGCTATATATCCTAGATATCTATATACTTAAGTTAGATAGATATTTACTCCCTTTTACCTATTAACTCTAATACCCCACTTCCGCACCACCCCCACTTCTGCACCACCCAAAAATCCCGCATTTCTCCTCCTTCATCAACACCACTACCTTTTTCAAACTATTATAACAATTGCTATATATCGCCAAATAACGCCATTTTTTCAGGATACCTTCTTTAACCCATCATGAAGCAATATACTGAAGATGAGCTCCAACGGGCACTTCAAGATATAGATACTACTTGCTCTATCCGCCAGGCAGCTCGTAGATGGGGAATTCCCTATCATACTCTTCGACATCGATTCCACGGCATGCAATCAAAGGATACTGCTTATATTCATATGCAGCGGTTATCCCAGGCCCAAGAGCAATATCTATCTGAATGGGTTCAAATCCAGGATGCCCTAGGCGCTGGCCCTACCCATCAACAACTAAAGGGCCTAGCAGAGCGTATGCTAGGCGATGGGCAGCAGCCCATAGGGAGGAAGTGGATAGGGCGATTCCTGCGGCGAAACCCATCACTTAGGACCAGGCGATCTAGGGCAATAGATGCCCGGCGATGGAAGGCCCATTCTTCCGAGGTTATCCAGGGTTTTTTCCATCTTCTGGTTAATATCCCTGCCATCCAGGGAATCCATCCATCTAACCGATGGAATATGGATGAGACTGGCATTATGGAGGGCAGGGGATCTAATGGGCTAGTGCTGGGCTCTGCAGCATCGCAGCATATCCAGAAAAAGCAGCCAGGATCCCGGGCATGGGTATCTATCATCGAGTGTGTGGCTGCTGATGGGAGGTCCCTATGCCCACTGGTTATATATAAGGGCAAATCAGTCCAGGCCCAGTGGTTCCCATCTAACCTATCTGGATATGAAGGATGGCACTTCACATATACGGATAATGGCTGGACAACTGAGAAGACTGCCCTTGAGTGGCTAAAGAAGGTCTTTATCCCAGGCACTATGCCTAGTGAGCCAGAGGCAGCCAGACTGCTGGTTCTAGATGGGCATTACAGCCATATATCTACTGACTTTATGTGGGAATGCTTCCAGAACAAGATATATCTACTATATCTACCGCCGCACTCCTCTGCTGTCCTCCAGCCACTGGATATATCGGTCTTCAGCCCATTAAAGCACGCCTATCGAAGGGAGGTTGGATATCTAGATGACTGGGTTAGTGATTCAACTGTTGCTGGCAAAGGGCATTTCTGGCCTGTTATATAAGGGCTAGAGATGCATCTATAACAGCCCAGAACGTTAGAAGTGGCTGGAGGTCAGCTGGACTATGGCCAATATGCATACAGCGACCTCTATCTAACTCGTTAGTAATAAAGGCATCATCCAGCCAGCAGAACAGCCAGCAGACTAACCAGCCTAGCAGCCAGCAGTGGGGTGAATCCGTATCTATCGTCCCATGGTCAACACCTCGTCGATCTGCTGAACTACGGCATCAACTACGCCAGTTAACCCAGCTGGCAGAGGATGGGCTAGATACCCATACTATTCGTCACCTATCTAGAAAGGTGCAAAAGGGGTATGATGAACAGGCATCTAGAAGGGCACTTCTAGAGCAGAAGGTCCACCAGCTGGAGGGCCAGTTGGATGATATACGGCAGCGCAAGAGAAAGAAGGTCCGTCTATCGCCTAACAGCACCTTCGCCACTATTTGGGACATCCAGCGGGCGCAAAGTCCGGATATCGGCGATATGGATAGTCCGGATGAATCCAGTGCATCCGAATTATCTAGCGAGGCCGAAAGTTGCATATGGGTGGGCGGCAGAGGTGGTGAAATAAGTGGTGATAGTGGTGGTGGTGATGGTGATGATGGTGGTGCAGAAGTGGGGGTGGTGCAGAAGTAGGGGGGTTGAGTTACTAAGTAAATCGTTTAGTTATTATTACAATTAATTCTCTATATATCACCAAGCTTAAGCTATATATTATAAAAGAGACACTTTAAAGTAATAGTTTCTTTAGTAATATACTTAAGGCTTAGGAGTTTAGCTTTAGTTATTAATATTATAACGGTTACCTATTAAACGGCCTTCCATTAGATTAGGCCTCTAAAGAGCAAAATAATATACCCATATAACGACCTTTATATTTCTTTATTATCGGTAAACAAGGTATTACTTATAATTAGCAGTATCTAGACACCCCCTAAGGTGCTATAGTAGATTGTTAGAAAGCAGGTATAGTAGAGGTATTAAATCACTTAATTAACGGCCCTTTAGTATATATATAAAGGGTTTATAAGAAATCGCAATAGTAAAGCGTATATATATATAACGTTAGGCCAGATCATAACCGCCGTATAGAGGATAAAGCTAATCTTCTCTTAGAATCGCTTTATTTTTCTTCGTGTTATCTAGGATTTATTCTTTTTAAGTGTCGCTATTAGTAACGGTATAGCTGGTATCTTAAACTTAATAAGGTTAAATTTCTTTATAATCTGTTTAATATACTAATTATAAGTAAGATAGATTTTCTAATTTTTCTAGTTATAGATAATCTAAATATCTAAATACTATTTAGCTAGGCCTTGGTTTTTTATATTATACTTTATATAGATCTTATCTATAATCTTCTTTACCTCTTTATTATAGGACTTATAATAGAGAACAAGGATATTATTAATATAGAAAAGTATAAGTACCTTCTTATCGGTTATCTAGAAGAGATATAGGTCTTTAGCTATAGGCTCTATTCCTAAGTTATATAAGTATATTAAGAAATCTTTATACTATAAGAAGGGTATATCTTATAGCCTGTATAGTGTATATTAGAGTAAGACTACTTTTCTTAATATCTTAAAGCCGTCTAAAAGGCAGCATACAATAGGTGGCTTATTTAGTCTATACTCTATATTTAGAAATATATTAACTATATTAAATTAATATACTTTAAGGTTAAACTCGGCTACTAAAGCTATTACTATATAAAATATTTATATAGTAAGTATTACTATATAGGTCTACTTAAGGGGGTGTTTTTCTCATATATCCCTATATATATAGATCCTCACTTTATATCGTTTAAGAAAACCGTCTTGGTTAGCCTTATAAGTCTATACCTACTTAAGGAGAATAGGTTTCAAGGCGACTTTATCCTAATCGATAACTTTCTAAACGTCTATTTCTTTAGCTTATAGATCTTAGTAACCATGGCTGCTCTAAAGTTGTCTTGCTAGGACTTCAAAAGATAGAGAAATTCCTTTTAGTTATTTAGAGGCTAAGAAAGGTCTTCTATCTTTATCTTATCGCTTAGGATAGTTAGCTTTTAGATATACTTTAGCTAGATAATTAAAATATAGATATAGCTATAAAGCGTTTAGTATCCTATTACTTCTTTATTAATCGCCTTTTATCTATCTAGTATAAAAGTAAAAAAAAAAAAAAACGTCCTATTTTTACTTTAAATAAGTGAATACTATAAGGACGCTTATATTAGATAGGCTTTCTCTTCTAGTGTTAGGTAATAGGCCTGTTACGACCCAACAAGCTACAGGCAACGTTAGCCCCACCCAGTTGGAAGCGCGGGCGGTGCAGCCTTTGTACCAACAAAACAAACAAGATCGTCAGACGGATGACTCCCCGGAACGGAAGAACTATGGTACCAGTCATATGGAGATAAGAAGGACCGACGAACGATAAGCGCTCTAAGTAAAGGACCGACCGGTTAACAGCGCTCCACAGTAAAGGACCGACGGATGGCCGTTGCTCCACGACACACTGAGGAAAACGGGACTTGTATATAGGATGGACTTGGACACACTTAAGGACAGACTTCCATAGCTCTTCAGCAATCAACTTGTGATATATTCTCTGAATACCTTTCAGTATCCCTTTAGTGATTTATTGACAAGAAGCTATACAAGCTACCCTTACGACTTTTAACCACACGATTGATCACCGGGCGATCAGTAGACCAGCAAGCTAACAATACTGTTACTGAGTATTGACCTTAGCTATACTATTAGCGGAAACTCTACTATCGGATTACTGACCGTAACACTTTAATTGCTTCTGTTAAGTAAGTTAACCTTGATACTCACCTAACAGTATTCTATGATGTCTACTCCTACCCCATGCGCTGCTGCTCCAGCCCTGGTTGTGACCGGACTAACTAATCAACAGCTGATCGAAATAATTACCTAGTTATGGGAAGAGAATCAGTAACTCCAAGCCTAGCTATTAGCACCTAGACCTGCTCCACCCCTACAGGCCAAATACCCAGATCCTGAACCCTATAATGGGACCTTAGGAACTCTATAAGGATTCCTTACTTAAACTAAGGCCTACTTTAAGTTCTATAAAGACTTTTTTATAACTAAGGCTGATAAGGTGTTATATGCCGCCTTATTCTTGAAGAAAGACGCCTTAGCCTGGTTTAAACCTATAATATGGGACTATCTAGACAATGATAGAGAAAACCAAGAAGATAATACCAAAAAGATCTTTAGGAAGTTTAAGAACTTTAAGAAACGACTTAAAGAAGTCTTTGGCAGCCCCGATAAGGAACATGTAGCGGAATGAGAACTCATGACCCTTACTTAGAAAGGATCAGCTAGTAAATATGCCGCCGAATTCCGACGTATTACCTCTAAACTGGAATAGGGAGATAAAGCCTTAATGGCCAAGTTCTATCAGGGACTTAAGGAAGACATTAAAGACGAACTCAGTTGAGACGACCGACCAGACAAATTCCATGAATTTATAGACAAGGCCGTCAAGATTGATAATTGACTGTATAAACGACGGCTTGAATGAAAAGGATAACAAACGTGGCCTAACAGGGTTGGTGCCAACATCAGCCAGAAGTATAGACCAAAGACATCATAACAAGAAAACCATGGCAGCACTGCCTACAGACATCACACAGGACCTATAGACGTCAGTGTTGCCAAAAGACAAGATAAACGCCCAATATAGGACCCTAACACTGTTAAATACTTTAATTATGAAAAAATAGGACACTACACATGAGATTACAAGCAACCTAAGTAACTCTAAAACAAACTGCTACCTGAGCATGCTAGGAAAGCCAACGCGGCCACTAAGGAAACGCCATACAATTAACTCTCTTAGACCGCCTGCTATGACGATAACTGCCTGACACACCAAGACAGCAAAGAGCAAGCGGGATGGTACCTTAAGGGACCTCACCACAAGATTCTTACGATGGTTAGGAAAACAGGAAAAAACTAAGTAACTAAGTTAAATAAATAAGACGTTATTATGACCCTTCCTAAGAAAACTATTAATAGTGATACCTTTTACACTAATAGAACGATAAATTAAATAATAGGGGAACATAACAAAAACGTTCTAAGGAACCTTAAGAAAACACTTAGGAATATATAACAACAAGCGAGATACCTCTAGAACTAAGTAGAAATTAAGGAGGAGGCATAAGGCAAGCCTGCCAGACAAGCATAGATCTACCTATAACTCTATAAGGAACTTAGGAGACATGTTGAGAACCAGGAGAAGTTAACCGACACATTAGAACTTCTAGAACTCACCTAATAGATATAAGCCGAAACCTAGAAAATCACTAGCCTACCTACCAAGATTATAGCTATGGCAAGAAAGGTCATAAACTTCCCAGAACCTAGACTCTGGATGAGAGAGAGTCCTAGTTAGAACCAAGATAACGACTTGTATACTAGAGAATCCCTTAACGAATTTATTCCACCAAGCAAGATAGAACGACAAGCAGCCAAACAACTAATGGAATTAAGGAACACTATAACCCCTGTAGTAAACAAGACTAAGACTTATTTTTAGCGTATTCAAACATAGGCAGAAAACGTTTCTTTACTATTAGCTTAAGAAGACGACCTATATAACATATATAAACCCTTAACCGTATTAACCTTTATAAGAAACCTACTGACAAGGAAAGACAAGGCACCAGGGTTCAGAGAAATCAGGAAGGACACCAACGATCAGGAAGTCCGTTTCTACAGAACTCAAGACCTAGATTAAGACTATATATTAATCCTTGGAGTTAAGGAAATATCTATGTTCAGGGATAATAAACGATTGGATCCCGATCACCTTGTATATTATGGTGTATTCTAGGCGGAATATATCTATGATGATTGTAAGAAACATGAGGAAGAAAAAGGACTGTTCTCTTTCTACCTATGGAGGCAGAATAAATAACTAATTCCCAAAATCCACACAGATCACAAATTAAGAATATAGGAAATTAAAGAATACCGTAACAATTGGCTTAGCTTTTAGCCAAGCCTAAAGAAACCAATGGCTTATATATATAAGATAACTAAACATTGGTCTGACTATATATATAATAAATGCATTCTACACTACAAAGGAAAAACACATGTATGGCGAACTTAGTTGTAGAAGGACGCTTCTACCAACAACGATGACGCCAAGAAACAGTCAAAAAACAAACGCCAACTGTAATGGGACCACAGAAGGCGACATAGGGCAGGAAGTCCCTATATATAACAACCATAAATAATAACGATATACACCTAATACTTAAAGTCTAAATCAACAGACAGCCTACTTAAGTCATAGTAGACAGTAGAGCACAGGCAAACTTAATGTCACCTTGACTGGTGAATCAACGAAATATTCCATGGCGATATAAGGATAACCTATATACCCTTTAAACTATTAATAGAAAAGTAGTTATATATAGTAAAGGAACCATTGAATTAGAGACCGTGCACCTCTCTATGGTTACCTGTAACCATTATGAACAACTAGTCTTTAATATTACGGCAATAGGATAACTGGATGTTATACTTGGTATCCTATAGCTAAGAAAGAATAATCCCGACATAGACTGGAAGTCTGGCCAACTTCAGTAGAGAAATTCAGCGGTGAGGCAGCGTTGCATGCCGCAACCCCCATACGAATCATAGATATAACCTAAGTATATTATATATATCTGAAGGATTGAATCTACTAAGGAAGGAGGATTCAGATCGATAAACCAAGAATAAAGAATAACAGAACGACTTTCAGTGATCCCTGAGATCTATAGAAAATACGTAAAACTGTTTGCTAAAGAACTAGAAACAGGGTTACCAGAACATGGTCTACATGACCATGAAATCAAACTACTACCTGGAATATACCCTAGGTTAGAACCGATCTATAACTTGAACGAGATAGAACGAAAAGCACTTGACGAATGGCTAGATGAAAATCTCAAGAGAGGATATATTAGACCATCAGACTTACCAGCAGGATACCTAATCCTGTTTATACCTAAGAAGAATGGGAAATTACGACTATACGTTGACTATTAACAACTTAACGATATCACCAAGAAAAACATGTACCCACTACTACTTATCTTAAAGCTATAAGACCTTCTATATAGAGCCAGATGGTTTACAGCCCTCAATCTGAAAGGAGCCTATAACCTAATCCACATTAAGGAAGAAGACAAATAGAAAACAGTATTCTGAACATAATAAGGCTTGTATGAGACGCTTGTTATGCCCTTTAGACTTACCAATACACCTGTAATATTCCAGACAATAATTAACCACGTTCTCTAAGAAAATCTTGACATCTTTATTATCTGCTACCTTAATGACATCCTTATCTTTTCGAAAACGCTTGAAGATCATAAAAAACATATATATTAGGTACTATAAAAACTTTAAGAAGCAAAACTACTAGTCAAACCAGAAAAGAGCGAATTCTATATATAGAAAGTCGACTACCTTAGATTCACTATTACACCAGGCAAAATCTAAATACAAGAAAGGAAGATTCAGGCAGTCAGGGACTGGCCTACACCACAGAACATTAAAGATATATAATCCTTCTTAAGATTTATAAACTTCTATTAAAGATTCCTCAAGAACTACATAAGCTACGTTAGAAGACTCCAAGAACTCACATATAAAAACACCGAATTCATATAGACAGAAGAATACAATAAATCCTTTAACAAGATCAAGAAGCTTGTAACTTCTAAACCAGTCACTTAAATACCTAACCTAGATAAACCCTTTGAAGTTGAGACTGATGCCTTAGACTTCGCTATAGGCGGACAACTAGGACAATAAGACAAGGAAGGAAGACTCTATCTATATGTATTCTACTCTAAAGCCTTCTATGGACCTGAATTAAACTATCAGATCTACAATAAAGAACTTATGGCTATTATTAAAGTATTCCGAGAATAGAGACCACACCTATCAGGAACTAAGCACTAAGTCCTGGTATATATAGACCATAAGAACCTCTCCTATTTTACAACCTTAAAGGTTCTTAATAAGAGATAAATCCAATGGTCAGAATTCCTTTTAGAATACAACTTTAAGATTATCTATAGGAAAGGCACTGAAAACGGAAGAGCGGACGTTCTTAGTAGAAGACCAGACCATGAGACCCTGGTACCAGAAGAAACATAAGTAATTCTCAAATACAATAATAACGGTGACATCATACCTTCATATAAACTTATTATAATTAGCAAACGTATTAATACTAGCCCGACTGGCAAAATAACAGCAGACCAGATCCACAAGATACATGGCGCAAAGGCATATGGACACTAAGGAGTTACTAAAACCTTCAAACGAATCAGACAACACTATAATCAGAAAGTCACACGTGAGGAAGTGGCTTCAGCAATCAAGGACTGTAAGATATGTAAAAAGAGTAAAAACAGTCCTCACAAGCCATAAAGGTAAATTCAACCACTACTAGTGCCACTAGAAGCATGGCACTCAATCTTATTAGACTTTATCGTTAAACTACCAAAGTTAAAAAAACTACTTACAAAAACCTATTATGATAGTGTTCTCATAATAGTCAATAGACTTATAAAGTACACTTATTTTATCCTATACCTAGAGTTAAGCATGGCAGAAGACCTAGCGTACATATTCCTTAAGTATATCGTTAGTAACCATGGATTGCCCAAGGAAATCGTGTCAGATAGAGATAAGCTGTTCACATCTAAGTTTTAGAAATCCCTGATCTTACAACTTGGAACAGACCATAAATTATTAATATTATTTTATCTATAAACCGACAGACAAATAGAAAAAATTAATTAGATACTTGAATAGTATCTCTAATGCTATGTTAACTATAACTAAAACAATTAGGTACCTCTGCTACCTTTAGCCTAATTTGCCTACAATAGTGCTATTAGAGAAAGTATATGACACTTACTATTCTACTTGAACTACAGATTCCAACCAACCGTGTATAGAGAACCTTAACAAGGACCATGAGCCCTGAAAGCCGTGGCCGACTTTAACAAACTACAAGAAATCCAAAACAAGGTCACCAAAGACCTTAAGTTTGTTAGATAATAAATAAAGAAATACTCTAACCAAGCAAGGATTAAGGGACCAACCTTTGAGGAGGGAGATAGCGTGTATCTCATCCGCCAAAACATCAAAACCAAGCGACTAAGCGACAAACTTGACTATAAAAAACTTAGACCCTTCAAAATCCTCAAGAAAGTCTTAAATATAAACTACAAACTCAACTTACCGGACACAATAAAGATCCACCCGGTATTTCATGTCGTACTACTTAAACCAGCACCATAAGGATTAACAGTATAGGATCCCATTATTATGGATGGGAACAAACCAGAATACAAGATTAAATAAATCATTAACCACAACCAGCCGGGCTGGACGACAGGCAAAAAACCAGAAACATAGTACCTTATTAAATGGAAAGGATATGGCCATGAAGACAACACATGGGAACCAGCATTAAACCTAACCCATGCTAAAGAGATACTTGAGAACTATTGGTTAGAATTCTATATAAGGGAAGAAACACTAGTACCTATAGTAGGACCCCAGCGGAATGACCCTATAATCAAGATAAGGCGACCACAACCACTCTGGCGACCTCCTGGAATAAACAGGCTATAAGACAAGAACCTATTCATTTGCCTAGGAACACCGGTAACAAACTAAGAACCCTCTATAGCAGCCCCTAGACTCTTATAGGAACCAAAACTAGATATAACAACCAAAAGGCCAAGATCAACAAAATCCCCGCCAAGACCTAGAGACCCCTAGTCTATATCGTTAGGAATACCTAACGCTTGCAAATCATGAACCACCTAGGACTTATGCGCCAATAAAGTAGAAGCCAATTTATCCTCTATATCCAGCTCCTGTATTCCCTGCTGAAAGGTTTCCTGCTGTTTTTCTTTTACTTTCCTATAAATCTGACAAATGTGCTGAAGACGACTTACGGCCTTAGCTATTTATAATTAAAGCTAAGCAAACTGAGAGTAAAGAGCTATAAGCTCCTTACCGGCCTTCTCCTCTTTTGTATCCCACTCTTTATCCTAAGTATTTAACTTTTAAACTATGTAAATCAGTAAAGCATAGCAAGGACACGTTAAAGAAAAGAACTTATAAGTTAACGCCACTAGTACCCTATTATATGACTTTTTTGCCTCTATATAACCATAATAACGTGAAGAGCCTTTGCTAAAACAATAAGCTTTCTTCAGGCGAAAGCAGTGACTGCACGATATGTCGGCAGGAATGAGATAAGAATCGATAAACTTAAGAAGTATAAGACGCTTGTGATCCTTAAGCTTAGATTTCTGTGATTTTGATTTTGATTTTTCTATGCAACCTGACATGATGTTAGCATCATGAAGGAACAAGGAAGCACAAATTGATGACTCCCTAACCTGGGAGGAACAACCTACTTATGCAGGTCTTAAGGGCAAGACCTTTAGAGGGGAGACCTGATGTTACGACCCAACAAGCTACAGGCAACGTTAGCCCCACCCAGTTGGAAGCATGGGCGGCACAGCCTTTGTACCAACAAAACAAACAAGATCGTCAGACGGATGACTCCTTAGAACAAAAGAACTATAGTACTAGTCATGTGGAGATAAAAAGGACCGACGAACGATAAGCGCTTTAAGTAAAGGACCGACCGGTTAACAGCGCTTTACGGTAAAGGACCAATAGATGGCCGTCGCTCCATGACACACTGAGGAAAACAGGACTTATATATAGGATAGACTTGGACACACTTAAGGACAGACTTCCATAGCTCTTCAGCAATCAACTTGTGATATATTCTCTGAATACCTTTTAGTATCCCTTTAGTGATTTATTGATAAGAAGCTATACGAGCTACCCTTACGACTTTTGACCATACGATTGATCACCGGGCGATCAGCAGACCAGCAAGCCAACAATACTGTTACCGAGTATCGACCTCAGCTATACTATTAGCGGAAACCCTACTGTCGGATTACTGACCGTAACAAGGCCTTATATCCTCTAGCTTCACCGGGTTAAGGTAATATAGTCTAGGCCGTCCTATCTACTTAAACAAAATCCTTACCTTTAGATAGCTTTACTTATAGGCTTTAATCCTAAATATATTAGTTTTTCTAGTGTTACCTTACCCTCTATATTTAGGGGTATATCAGTATAAATAATAATTTCCTTTTTAACTATGTTATAGATGACTTCTCTAGATATAGGCGCTTCTTTATTTAGTATAACGGGGTATAAAGCAGCTATTATTATACTTTCTTTCTAGGTCTAGACGTCTCTAGGGTTAGGCGAGGGCTTAGGGGTTAACAATCAACCTCTTTACTAGATTTAGTCAGCTTTACTATTTCTAGACTTACCTTTATCTAGGCTAACCGCTTACAACATGGGAGCAGATAGAGCTAGGTGTTATACTAGGTTTCCTTTTTATAGTATTAATATAACGTTAGCTTAATCTATAATACCTAAGACGTAAAATTCAGGCTTGTAATTACTACTAGGGTCTTTAATATTATTAGTAATTACCTTAGCTTCTTTATATAGTAAGACCTCTTTTATATTATTCTTTAAGTAGAATTTATCTTTATTTAACATTAAGTTTTATATAATAATAACCTATTAAAGTAATAAGACCTATATATAGTATAGGCTATAGGTATTCTAAATATATCCCACTAAGTAACTAATATAGCCTTACGGTTCTATCTTAAAGCGTTATCTTTCTATATTTCTCTTATAGTCTTTATAAATAGGGTATACTTAATAGCCGTATATATAAAGCTACCCCTGCTAATGCTAGAGATCCTAGCTAAGCGTTGTCTAGTATTATAGTTACTATTAATAGAAGTATTATCTAAACTATCTCTCTTCTTTCTCAATAGACAAAAGCTATACGTTTAATTTATATAGGCTAATATTATAGAGGTATATACCAGCTATAACAGCCTCCACCTAAAGTTTATATAGCAAGTTAACACTAGAGAGTATCTTAATACCTTAAGTAATTACTTCTTGCCTAGCCCTCTTAACGCCACCGTTTGGCTTCTTTATATAGGGAGGGGTAGTCTTAACCTTAATACCTTTATCCTATACCTACTACTAGAAATCAGTATAGCTATTAATCACTATTATAGAGCGATCTATATCCTGCCTTATCTTATAGAGATTAAGTCTATATTACCTTACCATCTACCACTTAAATATCTTAAGGACTTTAAATATACTTTTATATATCTTAGATATATATAGAAAGCTACAAAGGCAGCTAGTATATTTATCTTTAATTACTATAAGCCATAAGTTCTTATTAAATCCTTTAGGGTAGTTAAATAGGTCCTATATAATATAGTAGTATAGGTAAAACGACCTTTACTCTAAGTGTCTCCTAGAGACCACTTTTTATATATAGGCCGTCTAGTAGTATAGATATTTAAGACGCTTATATACTTTTATTTTAACTCCTTATATATTAATAATTAAGTACTTAAGTACTTTAAGACCAAGATAGCCGCCTTATAAGTGCTATAACCATACAGTATTAGCTTAATCCTTCTTTTTATAGTAGAAGGGTCACTTAGGTACAGCCGCTATAGACTGCCTTATTATAGTAATATTTATAATAACGGTATCACTTATGGGTATTCTTATAGAAAACAGGTAGATAGAAAGAGGCTTATATTTAAGGAAGATAATATTTACCTTCTATATAAGCTGCCTAACTATAAAGCTATCGTTATATATACTATATTAAAAAGTATAATTAAGGCCTAAGTACTAAATACCAACTTTATAAAGTAGGGCTTTTAAGACAATATTCATATAAAAGTTCTCTATATAGGCTATATTCTTAAGCATAAGGTTAAAGGTTATCCTGTTACGGTTTCTTAGTATATCTTTAATAACCCAAGTGCCTTTTATAAGTATAGGGTATAAAGTGGTGCCTAATTTAACCTACTGCTTATTATTATTAGGTATCTAAAGTAAGGATTACTTTAAAAATATGATATTGTTTATAAGGTGTATTACCATATAGTTATCTAATATAGTACTATAGAAAAGGACGTATAGGCTGGCTATCGGTATAGTAAACACCCTATAAGACACACCCTTTAAGACAGCCTTACTTAAGTCCTAATAAAGTAAAGTAGGGTTAATAATATAAGTAACTATATTAATAAAAAGGTCTTTAGTATCCTTATTACTCTTATTATTAGTTAACTTATTACTAGACTTATTATTAGACTTATTATTAGACTTATTATTAGGCTTATTGTTATCCTTTCTTTATATCTAAGGTACAGCCTAAATCTAGCCTTTATAAGCAAGCTTGGCTTAAACGTCTATATTCCTAGCGTTGTTTAGTTATAAGTAAATTTTCTAGGTAAGGTTGTTACTAACTTATATACCCCTTGATATATTACCTTTAAGTATATATTTAATAGATCTATAATCCCCTAATACCTAAAAATAAGTATATGAGCAGGGGTAAGGTTTATCTTAATTCTTTTATATAAAGCGGTATACTTTATCCTTAGATAAGAGTATAAGACGGCCGGCTAGGGTTATATAAACCCTATAGGCCTTGCCATATAACTTTACTATAAAAGAGTCTTCCTAAAGGACCCTATTTAGAATAGTGGTACAATAGTTAAGGTCTTAGATTAGTAATCCCTCTACCTTATTTTAGACAATCTCTAAAAGCTTATAAGTTGCCTAGAACAAGGTAATATAATAAGAGACCGCTCTTAAGAAGGTTCTAAAAGCAAGGGTCTCTTAGACCTTAGGTACCTAAGCGACTATTATATAAAGGTATATACTTCACTAGTCTATCAGCTAGGTGTTTATATTAACACTAGAAGCTGCTTAGTTAAGTATAGCAATATATTCTTTCTAGACGATAGTCTAGCTAGATAAGTCGTTAAGAGTGTTCTATTATTTAAGAATATATAGTATTAAGTAAAGTGAAGTTTACTTAATTAAAAGCCTCCATTTAAGCTGATATAAGTAGTGGCTTAGATATTATAGCTTTAACCTATATATTAATTATATTAAAGGATTTCTCTCTTTACTTATATTAGGCCTTATCAGCTATAGTATTAGCTAAGTATACTTAATAGGCGACTTATACGTCTAGGTCTTAGGTTAATAAAAAAGGCTTATTATTCTTAATATTTATTTTCTTTTACCGGCTTTACTTAATATTCTTATAAGTAATAAATCTATTAATAGTAAATACCTTATAAGTATCTAGGATTTCATTAGGGTAAAGTCTTCTATTACTTGTTATAGCTGGTCTATTTAGATCTATAAATTCCTAGATATATTTTAACTTAGCTTTAAGCTAGAGAGTTACGTACTATATAGGCCAGTCGCTTTATAATTATAACTTTATTAAAGTGTTTATCGTTATAGATAATTATAAGGATATCTTAAAAAGATAATATAGATTAACAGTTTAAAAGAGAGGTTTATATAAGAGAGACCTTTCTAAGCGTAATATGTTTAGGTAATAATAGATAGGGACATAATACAAGCTAGGCTTATAACTGTTATATAGTGTTTTTATAAGTAGGAAAAGTTATAGGAAAACGGCTTAACTATCTTCATGGAAGACTGCCTGACCTAACCGGTAGATATATATATTCTTCAGGTGGGTCAGGCCAACAGGGCCGGAGTTATAGATGCTCCGGTTCCGGCCGGAAAATCTCGAGGCTGCACGCGATGCCGTGAAGGCATCCCGACAATTTCTCTATTATCTTTTAGCCACTAGATATATTAGTCTTTAGCCTATTAAAGTAGGCCTATAAAAAAGATTAGATATCTAGATAACTAGGTTAATAATTTAATTATTATTAATAAAAAGGTATTTTTAGCCTATTATATAAGGGCTAAAGATATATCTATAACAGCCTAAAATATTAAAAGTAGCTAAAGGTTAACTAGACTATAGCTAATATCTATATAGTAACCTCTATTTAACCTGTTAGTAATAAAGGTATTATCTAGCTAATAGACTAACCAGCCTAACAGCTAACAGTAGGATAAGTCTATATCTATTATCCTATAGTTAACCTAGCTAGGTAAAAATAGGTTAGATACCTATACTATTTATTATCTATCTAGAAAGGTGTAAAAAGGGTATAATAAGCAGGCATCTGGAAGGGCACTTCTAGAGAAAAAGGTCTGCCGGCTGGAGGGCTAGTTGGAGGACCTACGGCAACATAAGAGGAAAAAGGTCCCCTTATCGCCTAACAGCACCTTTGCCACTATATGGGACATCTCACGGGCGTAAAGTCCAGATATCGGGTTAATGGATAGTCCGGATGAATCCAGCGTATCCAAATTATCCAGTAAGGCCGGAACTTGCATATAGGTGGGCGGCAGACCTAGTGAAATAAGTGGTGATAGTGGTGGTGGTGATGGTGATGATGGTGGTGCAGAATTGGGGGTGGTGCATAAGCAGGGGGGTTGAGTTAGCATGCCTCCCCGGCCCGTGCCGATTAAACGGCGCTGGAATCAACGATTAGAGTGTTGATAAGAGCTCTGATAAGACACGTCTGTTTGTTCTCCTCCGTTTCATCCTCTCGACTCACCTCTTCCCCCTACACACATAACCTTTCTTCCTCCGATTCTTCATCGAATACTATTCCACATCTTGAGTAGAAAAATAGCAGCAAAAGAGGACGCCCGCCAAGCGCGTGTTTCTGATCGTCGTCACAACACCGCATCAAGACCTACCTCGGCTTTGCTTTCCCCATCCTCCGAGCTATCGTTCACGCCTCCCTTATATTTTCCTTCTGTGTTGTCATATTTGTATTTTACTAACCATGGTCGTTGTTAAGCAGTTCTGATATAATACCTGCCTAACGACATGCTATTACGAACATAACCGAACCACATGCCATTACGAAGCTAACCGAATCAAGAGCGAACCTTCGTCAGTCCCGCATTTCTTTCTTCCTTCGCTGCCCCCGATCGTATGCACTCTTTTTCTCTCTTTACCCTCACTCATCTGACTACCTAGCTAGCTATCTTGCAGACCTTCTCGTCCGGCCTTGCTATTCAGTATCTATCTCCCTTCTTCCCGATCCATCTCCGTCAATCAATCCAGGACACAGAGCGAGAGAACTCACCGACAAGCCAAGTAATTGCCTGAGAGGTACACGCCTCAGACAGAGCCGTCTTTACGTCTTTCCACCCACAGCCTAGGTCAATCTGGGTAGCCAAAGCAACTTTACACGTATACTTATCTAGCTGGCTACAGTTGACCCATGTCGTCTTCCCCTACTTATTCTGCGTTTTGGCTCGGTGTGTAGTGCATGCCCGGGCACTCTCATCCTTCTAAGTGTCGATTCTACTGCTGCTGCCGGACACACCAAAGCCGACACCTCCTCAACCGTCGTTTTAGTTAGCGGCATAAGGCGACGAACCTGTATCAAGGGTGTTATATCCCTTTCATACTAGGAATTACCTTGTCGGTAGGTAGGTTACATGCCACGTGTTCCATCAAGTCCTTCCTTCACCGCGTGCAAGGCAGCCCTGTAACAGCGTCGACTGACTGACTTGGGCGGACTCGACTAGAATTTGGGCTGCTTGGCCATTGTCAAGAGGGTTCTTGTAAATGCGCCCTTGTCCTCGGTTGATGGGCTCTTGCTGCGCTCGAAGTCCAAGGAAAAGAAAGTGGCGACGCCTGTGGAAAACATTTCCTAGTTGCGCAACTGACGCGGCATCTCTGGCGACGACATCCGTAACTATGCTGCGGTGGTTTGATACCTGCGAAGCGACCTCGACAGTGAAGAAAGCGTCCAGATTGCCTTCTTTCGCATCGCACACGACAATGCGTAGAAAGGTAAGCCCTAGACTCTCGAAGTACTAATCGACAAGCTTGCCCTCGTCTAGCGGGCTCTGCCTGCGAACTACCGACCTAATAAAGGGCTTTGCAGAAACTTTTTCCATGCTTGATCCGAGATCAGAGAGTGCAAGATGTACCTGTTCAATACCTTTCTGACATTGGATGTAATTGGCTGTGATCATCTGTTAGTACCGTCATAAGAAGAAATAACACGCCAAGTTAGTACCTCTACCAGGCGTCATTACCTGAGCCCAATGTTAATACTAGATTGACTGAAAGCCGCTTGTCTGAGTTTTCTTATCGCGAATAAAAGATCTGAACCTCCAAGTGACCGCGAAGAAGAAGAACTGAAGAAGAAGGGAATCTATGACAACACCTCCAATAGAACTACTTCATCCACAGCGGCAAGGGTGAACAAGCTGCGATACAATATAGTGCCGCGTTTTTGAGTCACGCTGCCTTGGGCGGCAGCATCCTCGATTCAAGCCTTGCAATCCAAACAGTCTTCCATCAAGCAATCAAGACTAAACCATGTGGCTAGATGACAAAAGAGCCTTCTAACGCTTTTATGCTTGACTGCAACTCTGTAGACGTAATTTAAGGCATTTCACTAGATACCAGATCATTAACTTTGTCTATCGCTGTTCACCCATAAGCCTTTGAATTACAGCAAATCCAACCCTCTACTACTATGAATACCACTACCGCAGGTAAAGCGAGTGTTCGCTTTGGCGGTAGCCAGTCCGTGGCTTCTAGTAGCGTTATCATAGCCACCATGCTATTTGACCCTATCGATTTTTACGCACTACCTACAGGCACTTGATTCCTTCTCTACTTTGCTAATATAAATCAATTACTTATCCGCGTCGACAACCATGCGAATGCTCTTCAATAAGGCAACATAATAGCTCCTTTCTTTTATAAGTGTCCTGGGAGGACGAATAGATCGCCCTGACTGCACCGAACGACAGAGAACTGTAAACAGAGAGCAAAACCGATACCAACAACAGTAAAAATGCACCAAATATACCATCGTTGTCGTTGTCGTTGATGACTCCAGAAAATTCTTTTCAATCAAAGCCTCGCCGTATCCGGTTCGCCACCGAGCTTTTCTTTCTCACAAAGCTGGTAAATTTGTTCCATAGGGGACAGATGTCTCTGACGCCTGGCGTTTAGCGAAAGAAGAAGACAACCTAGTACTTGCAAAATAGCTATGGACCTAAGGTTCGATTGACGCACCAGGCAAGCCCTTCAAAAAGTCCATAAAGACCCAAAGTTGGAAGATTCTACGATCGCAGCGTGTCCAAGATAGTTATATACAACCTAGAAAAGCATATCAGCCGCATGTTTAAGTCGGATATCATCAATAGGATCAAGGGTGAGAACATTGCAGCAGCAAGGAACAGCCTTACTCTTACTTTCACTTTCACTTTCACTTTCACTTTCACTTTCACTTTCACTCTCACTCTCACTCTCACTTTCCCTTTCAATTTCACTGTTGTATCACCTAATAGACACAACATTCATCACAATCAGGATATATAGCTCTACGTCTGCTGAAAGTATTTCAAACCCTGTTTCTTTACCTGGGGCAATAAAAAGGCGTCCTAGCACTCAGCCTTTTATGCTTTTAGGTGCGTTGGCAGGCGACACGATCTAAGAACAGCTGTTGTGGACGAGCTTTATCCAGTAGCTGGTTAATGAGGCAGTTAGAACAGTGTAGAAGAAAGACTGTCATTGCCTAGCCGAAGTTAGGGCTCTGTTTCGATTAGGATGCATTCAGAAAGTAGGTCGTGGTCGCACGCTGGCTCTGGGGATCGATCCTATATACACGGTGATTATCTTTATCGCTAACTCGGGAGATATATGTGGCATTAACGTCGCTCAAGAAGATGTAAGCCATAAGAACGGGTTAAAGAGCAGCCTTATGGTCGGGCGCGCCTCAGAAGCATCTATTTCTTAAGCAACTGCACTGGCTCTGCGCTGTTTCTCTCATTTACCAAAGATTTGAGAAGATCACTATCGTTTACAACGTTTGCTATCTTAGAGACTTTTAGCCTACGGTAACTATTTCGCCAGTCTTACCAGAGGATAAGTCTTTTGGTGAGATGTCGATGTAAATATAGGAGGTTCTCTATAAAAACACCCTTTTTTGTTACTTATATAGCCAAAAACCGATTTTAGGTCTCAAAGGTTACAGCGTTTCCAATAAGTTGTTCTTAGATGCTAACAGGCGTCTAGTCACTTTAAGCCCTAAGACGTCAACTTGAGAGATGAATGAAATTCTTGCAGCTAAATGGCGTCAAATTTATCTTATATCTAGGATAATTCAACAATTCAAACACTCACGGCCTGAGTTAATCTCCAAGGTTTCTACACGGCAACATATAGCGCTAAAAAACAGCCTGTCATGCGTTCGCGCGCGCTTTTGAAAGGTTGCCGCGCTATCGGCCGGGCTTAGCGATATCCCGATTCTTACCCCAAATCTTGCGACACGTTCTGCAGTCCCTTGGGCTGGCTGGCTTTCTACATGAAGAATACAACTATTAGGTGTAGGACCCCACCGAGCCGGTTCCACAGCATTGCGGTCGTCAAGCATGGCAATTAAAACCGTAAATCAAGCATAGCGAGGGGTGCCTGGCGGGCGATCGCCCTCGCCATTCGGCGCAAGAAGACCGTGAGCAATCGGTGATGGCCGCGAGTACCGGCGCCCTGTGGATGATGGCCATGGTGCTGCTCGACGAGAAGACGTTCAAACTAGAGTGATTCTCATTCTTCTACTTGCCAAGTGGTAGGTGTTCGTCATCCTGAAGTACTTGATGGCGAGCACTTCCGATCCAGATGAGGCGGCCCGGCGTCCGGAAGAGACACAAATTCAGCTAGTGATGTGCTAAAAGACACACTCAGGAGACGACAGCAACGTCTAACATAAAGTGCCTCTGCCGCAAGCCATTGTCAGTAGATACGCGGCATCTTATTGGAAGGGGGTTAGACGACAAGAAATCTAGCGCCTGTCACTTGGGCCAGAAACGAAAACAAACACAGGTGGAGTATAGTGAGGCAATGAGTCTAAAGGTGCGAGTGGTTTGAAGTGGCGAGACGATGTCTCAAGTTGAAATTTTCGAAGCTAGGACGGACTTTGTGGTTTAATTCGGGTGAAGTAGATGATGTTTACAGAAATATTCATCACAACCACTATTTTATGATAGCCCTCTCTTTTCCTGCCCTGCACCCTGTGTTAAGCTTGGCCTTGTGATAGATGACACGGCGATGTTAGTTTACTTGCTGATAAGAGTCTACTCGAATCCTTCTCCTCTGATGACAACTTTCTGTCGGCTCTTGGATAACACAAACCTGACTCAATACTGTTGTTTTAGGGTATTATTACAACATGTCACTCGCCACGCCATGACCCGTGACGAGCAGCGCCATGTTCCACATGTGTCTATCGACACGGCTGCGCCCATCACATCACCTCACTTGACCACCACGTCAGCTAAACTCTCCACTTCACCAGACGCTCTGGGGTGCGTCCCAAGCAAGCCTCCCCTACATTCCATTCCAAATTCCTCCTCACTTCTAATGCCTAGCAAACACCAACGATGATTGCTGACAAACTAGTGCTTCAAGTCATGGGAATTGCTCGTGCCGCGACCCTGTCACTGAGACGGCAAATGCCTCAAGTACCCGGGCTGCTATTTCAGAGAGCAAGAGTCTTTGGTAAAGAGCTGCGCCAAGTTGTTGATGACGTGTTCTTGGAGCAGTCGCGCCAAATTTGGCGGGTCACGCGTGACTGACGGACTTGGCTAGAATAACATCAAGGTAACAACGAAGATGGTTCAAGAGGTGGAAAACGACAAGCCAATAAGTAAAGCAACTATTCAAGGCGGTGCTATAACGGGAGAATCAGGATGAGATGATGTGTTGGTTACCAGTATACACTAATCAGTCCTGAACGGAAGTGGTTGAACCAAAAGTTAGTTAAAGGCTCCGACAAGGGACTTGACAGTTATAGTACCAGGTCAGAGCTCTTGTTACCGCCAAAACGACATACTAACTATCGGCTACTACTGTCGTGGTTAGGGATACGTTATTGACTTATGGTGAGGCTAAAAATACAAACCATGATATCCCTTTAGATGGCTGTAATAAGAATTTTGACCCAGCAACTCTTCCAAGCCTCTGGCCCGGCCACCCATATCAACCAATGCCTTATCGGCAGAGGCCATCATTCCTCACTCAACAGATGTGTACCACTTCTGCCTCCTTGCCTTGCAGGGGAGGGCATACGGACAAGACAGCGCGCTGGACTGGTTGGCTGTGGTGTCGCGATGGGAGAGGTGAGCAGGGCGGTCGATATCTCGGATGAGTATAGGGAAGAGAAACGCTCGTGGGTATTGGCGCCGCGGCTGCGTTGGTAAAGCTCTGGTTCCGAGGTGCGTGCAAGTCGCCAAGTCATCTTTTGGGGAAACGGGTTGGATGTACACGCGTAAGTGGGCACGAGTCTGCGCGATGCCTATAAAAGTGTAACAACACTGCAGACGGAAGAGCGTCTTGCTCGGCTTTACGAATGTCTGCCGCCGCCCGCTATTCACATGGGCAATCCATTCTCCATCCTCCATTCCATCGCCTCGGCCATCTTGAATCGTAAAAGTAGTTGATCGCAGTCGGTGACAGGAGAAAGTAGTGGTGGCGGTGATGGGATTAATCGATTACAGTTGCTGTGGAGCAAGGTCGACTGAGACGTCTTCCAGCGAGGTACCTGATGGATGAGGTGGCTGTTAATTCTTGCCTTGCTGTAAGCAGGCACAAGGGCACGCGGTGGCTCGAGCTGATGAGAGGTCAAGTGTCAGCGCGGTATTAATCGTGAAACAAGGTCTAACCAGTTCTGGAACAAGTTCCAGGCTGTGAACGATACCAACGTGATGGCTTGCTTGTTTGACGGCATCGTTAAGCCAGGTGCTTGGGGGAAGGCAAGGAGTCGTCAACTTTGCTAAACGGCAGTCGGCTTCTGGCAGGGTTTGCCAATGCTCCATATTTCGACGTTGGCGAGTCTAGAAGGAGTCTTGACGGCACTTCGGGAGGTGTCGGTCTTGTTTTGCATTTCTGAAATCGGCGATCAGGGGATTCAGAGATGGAGCGGGGCACCTTAACTAATTATAGATGGAGAGAGGCAAACAAGCCGGCGAGTCAGTAAGAGTTAAAGAGAAGAGTGATAGGATTGGGGTAGGTGTAACATACCTAGACTAGACAGCTTGCCGGGAGCGCTTAACAGTGGTTTGTTTCTGGGTCGACTTGGCAGATCAAAGGCTGGGGTCGTTAGATGACGTGAAAGAGGTCGAGCATGTTGGCAATCGGCTGTTCCACATGGGCGACAGTCGAGGGGGAAGGCATGACGTGAATGATGGAGGGACTAGTCAGGGGCCGGAGGTCTGGGTGTCTCTTTAAGTTGGTTATTGACTGGGCAGAGGTGGGAAGAGGAAGAGAAAAAGGTGACGAGTTTTAATGTGACGGTCTTTGTTTGTAATTGTTTAGACGAGGTTCCTTTTTAGAGGTAAAAGAAGTAGGTAGGTAGGTACAATCTGGAAGGGAAGGGGTCCAGACACAGTAGGTCCTCCCACCGAATAGCAGTGGCTTTTGTTAGTGATGCAACACTAGGTAGGTAGGTAGGTACGGATACCGAGAGAGTCTTCCTATCCCGGTCTTACGTCAGCTCCGACGGCGCGAGGGACACACCACCACCTCATAAACAATGCAACAACGCAGCAATGCATGCTGTGCCATAACAAAGCTCTCACAACGCCGTCGCGCACACCCTTGCCGCCGTTGAGGCTAGGTACTCGCTCGACATAACAGCTGACGAGGTTCCTAGAGCCCTAGCGACTAAGACGACATGACCTGAGGGAAGTGGGTGAAAAGAGCGACGCGACGCGACGCGACGAAAGGTCAAAACTGGCTGCAGCGCTGGCTAGGTACCTGTGACAGGTAGCCTGTGGTGTGGCTGGCTACCTAGTATGGGACGCTGGGACGCTGGGACGCTGGGTCGCTGGGTCACTGGGACAAGTGCAGTGTGGCCTGTCTGTCAGGTGGTGATCGTGGGCACTTCAATGTGCCTGGTGGGTCGTCACATGCTCTCTCAAGCTTATTAGGAGCTTGATCCGCATCGCCAGCGATGTGTGAGAGAAGCTGCCTTCTTACTTTGATCAGCGTCCCCTTGATACGAACAATTCCGAGGAGCAGACTTACGACCCATCCCGATATTGCCCAGAGCTTCTAAACCCGCCGTCATCACGCGCCCGCATCCTGAGCTTCTCCTAACGCACCTTAGCAAACATACCACGCTCCGTTTCCTTCAGAAGCAACACCTTTGCTTGTTGTTTGCGACGCATCTTTCCTGGGCAGCTCCCATCCGTGCGTATGCCGGCCGCGTCGTCCCCACGTCCGAATCTCAACACCAAGACGACGGCCACAACGGCGACAGCAGTAAACTAACCAGGTGTTCTCTCCTACTATGGGGAACGCGTCGCGATTTTATGCCCCTTTGCCACTGCCCACGCGATGGACAAAGACGCAAACAATACCAAGGCAAGCCATTATCTCGCTCCATCATACCACCACCTATCCCAAGATAATAAATACAAGGAGCGCCATCTTGGGCACCCTCAATTATAGCGATCGAACAGCGCGCAACCGGGAAGCCCTTGTCGCTTAGGGCCTGTCGAATTTTGGAGCTGGAATCGACAGGGTTTCTTCAGCTGTCTTTTACCAATCTTCTTCACCCCGCTTAGACAGTTCTAGGGAAGAAGACCAGCAAGACCCCCAAGATTGCTCCGGAGCCGCGGGTCCTCGACCTCTTTTTGCTAGCCCGGCGCATCAACGCATGCTTGCTTCAGCAGCAGTCAAACAGTTTGAGTACCACTTCCGGATTAGCACTCTGTAGGTGCTTATGGATTTCCCTGAGGCACCAAAAAGAGGTAATCAGACGGCACAGACACCTGCAGAAACCACTTCGCCTGACTGGTACGTTATCCCCACCCCCAAGGCATCACTTGTTGTTTCTCTCCCTGCTAACTCCGGCGCTCTCAGACCGTCACACATTTGTCGCTATTACGCTGGCTTGGTTGAAGTCGCCCGCCCTTATCGTTCGAAATCGTCTATCGCTAGACCAGCAGTTTTGAAGACGCGTCATGTCACACGAGCAAACAACCCGAGAAAAGGGAAGAGCAAGCTTGCCTAAGCCCGCCGCAGCTGCCGGTGTGGAGGAAGCAAGCCTCGATAGTGTCTCACAGACGAAAGGTCTACGCAGGCTGTACGATGCCGTGAAGGCATCGCGACAGAAACAGAGTAAGAAGCATGTAGAAATACGGCAATAATAGTACCCCCGATGGATACGCCCAGCCTCCTAAAGGTGTGCTTGTTAATGAACTTGAATCGCATGATGACGTTGGTATCGTTTTACTTCGTCATTGATATTATCTACTAGGGCCCTGTAAAGCTGACAGATGAGTTGAACAATTTTGTATCCTTAAGCTTATGGAACATTTACATGGAACACTGGGAGGCTATACGTCCCTCAAGTACAAGACTTGGTTCAGATGACCCGTTGCAAGCATATTTCTTGATTGAAGGAAAATTGCACTAGTAAATACTATCTCCAAGAAGCCGCGTTTAGCCTGCAGAAAACGCATCGTCCACATCTTTCTATCTTGGTTTGATAAGATCTAAGATAGGGACAGGACGACGCGGTCGAGAAGAAACAAGCGACAACTGAGAACAGCCTCGAGGCAAGCTATGCCACAGCTCCATCGTCCTCCATCCACCAAAGTGACAGACTAGACGCGATTTGAGTCGAGTTTGGTCGAGTCGTGCCCTCTCGTAGGCCAAGACATTACTGCTGTGCTTCCTCCAGCATCCTCATCAGACGCATAACGACTTCTTTTAGCGTCAAAAGGTCCCCGTGAGCCTCAATCGCCTGTCCCGCCGTAACGAGATCGATCTCCCGGGCAGCGATGTATCTCATCACAGCTAAGAGCGTCTCCTTCATGCGTTGCGGAACGTATAGCTGTACAGTAGTCATGATAGGTTCATGGTCCCTGCTACTGCTTGGCGTCATGTTTGTTTTTGCTTTATATGAGATAGATCGTGGCGAGGCTGAATTTGAGTCGGTAGAAGGGACAGGGATTGCTGAGTGGTTAAGAAACAGGCAAGGGATGGATAACCTAGATGAAGGTATTGCTTCGAGAAGGCCGGTTGTCAAAAACACATGTTGTCAATTAGAAATCAATGAATAACTAGCTTGTCCCCCTATTCCAGCTTCTGTCATTTTGTAACTTCTAGAAATAAGTTGGTAGTGTTCTATAAACTTGTTTCAATGAAGTACTAGAACATGCTTTCTGGGATCGGAGAATCCCGACGTCTCTTGGTCTTGGACTTCTCTTTGACTGAAGAGCTTACAATGGCTCTTATAGCAACTATAACTGGTGTTGGCTGCACTCCTTTGACCATCTTAAAACTGAGCAAACCTATTATTCTTTGACATTACTAGGCAGCAAGCAACTCAACTGTTTCTCAGCCTTTCTGTTGTTTCTATTAACTGTATTTGATCCAATAGGGGGAAAGGAAAGAAAACCAAAGAAATTCTAGGCCGCTATTCCTACCTATAAACGCACGACTATTCAATAGGGTTAAATCATTATATGCTGCGTCTTGAAACCGCTTGCTTGTTTGAGTTGTAGAGATTTTACTGTGGTTTCTGATAGAGACAAGGGAAATAAGTTTGCTAGTGAGACAAGGAGATGGATCGCGAAGCGCTAAATGGTGAGTTTTCTTGGACAGAAGATGGTCTTGTTGTGATATGAGTGCATTTGTGCTCGGGGCGGCACTATGTCTGGGCTCGTTCTTTCACGCTTCATATCTGTGGGGGACGCGCGTCGACACACATGGAACATGGGATAGTAATGCCAAATACTTCACTTCGACGCCCTTGGGCCATTTCCTTCCGACCCTTATGCTGACTAGATGTCGGGGCTGATAGTGTCGTTCCTATGACAGCGTTTAGACACGGGAGCAAGCAGCAGCCTTCTAGGTGGCACGACCACCCCAGGCTGCCATCCTTCGTATTCTTCTTGACATCCTCGATGTGCCTGTTTAGATAAAGCTTTTCTACGTCTAGGGATTGTGGTGAAGAAGGATACCCAGTTCCTGGCTTCCTGCCGTGGTAAGGAGGTTTTGGGTTGATTGGTTCGGGATGACACCCTTGATTCATATGCGTTGCTGCGAAGATCCTATGTGGGAAGAGGTTGCTCCACGTGGACTAAGAAATGTATGAGACACCGGCCTGTCCGAAGAATTTATTTATTCTTCTGGTTGATCCATTTAAATCGGTGACCATTAATAATACTTCCATCCTCTTGGTGAATTTATCCCATACTGTTTCTCACAAGCTAATGCCAACCTCATCCAGCCGATCGATGATATAGACTCCTTACATACATAGTTAATACATGTTTCGGCGCTCGACATACGTCTTTCTTCTTTCTCGGAGAATAGAGGCGTGATAGACTTATGACGCAATCACTTTGAGTCAGGTTGACGAGTGCTAGTGCTCGCAGTGCATTCATAGGTTAGGGTGACAAATGGGGCAGAAGGTGGTGGCGGTTGAATAGGTGTCCCTACCACAGATTGCCGTTTCAACACAGACAAGAGTAACAGTGCAAATGATAACTGCTAACCACACAGCCGCACAAAACATTAGGGGATAGATCTTCTAGCTTTAATCCATATATAGTCACTCGTTTTATAAAACGAAATATGAAATAATCTTTTTGACCAGAACCGAACACTGATTTGTGAATTCGCACTGTCAAGGTATGTGCAGGATCTCTTATTATCATGGTCAAGCGTGTCTCAGCTGCTGATCCTATTGTGAGCCTGAGCCACACTGAAAAAGCCTAAGCTTCCTTCTTCTGCAAGCTATTAAAAACAAAAAGTCTGAATTAGACCAGGGGGCGCTTGGACAGCGGTCGGAGTACACCCACTAACGCGTATCTTCTCCACGCACACTGGGCGCATCGTCGTCATCACTGTGGATAGAAAGTCTGATGATATGAAGTTTGGCGTAGCGCTTCTTCCTCCTCGTATTGTGTCCTCCAAACACCGCCGCAGCAGCGTGCCCGCCTAGCCCCGGCTCTTGTCCGGGTGTGCTGCCGGGATTTCTTTGCCAATCGATGACGCGCGCAGGCCGCGGCAGCTGTCACTAACAGCTCAAACAGATGAGAGAACGCGAGACTGACAGATATCCGAGATGGACATGCAACCTTTTTTGGACGAAATAGGCGCTTATTTAGCAAGTCGAAGAGTACACCGTACAAAGAGTTCATGGCTGTTAATATGCCGTTGGTTCTAGGCTGAGCTACTGATTCGGCTTTGGTGGTTCTTGCGCTCACCTTCTCAAGATGGTTTTCAAGGACTTTTAAGCATGCCGACGTGCAGTGCGAACAGGTTCAACAGCTTTCTGGCGTCTCGCGTACGCGGTTCAGGCATATTCCAGGGTCCTGTCACATTGACCATAAACCGTTCTTGGCTTTATCAAGTTAAGCCTCCGCTATACAAACCAGATGTCCCGACGTGTATGAGAGTCTCAACAGCTGTAGGGCGGTTGATGATTTGTTTCTCCCAATTAGAACTGTGAGACTGTTCTGCGAATCTCTAGATTACATAGCCAAGTCCTCTACAGAGAGTTTTGAGGCGTCAATTCCCAGCGCCTCACAATGGTTGAGCGAAAGCTCAGTTTGATGTTGTATCCTTTTCACCGTGGATCCATTTTTCAACTCTTACCAGTCGATCGTTGTAGTCGCTTCTGCAAAGACCCTTCGCCCAGGGGTCCCAGTCCGGAAGACAGTTCCTCGTCGTGTCATGGAGGTCCTGATATCTTTCCGCAACCTTGCCCCAGTCCCGCGCGGTGCGGGTGGTAGGCGCCTGGACGGTCCCCGGCTTACACGAATAGACGTTTAATCTGATCTTGGGACTTTAATCGTTGGCGATGTTGAGAGTGAGCAAGCTGTCGTTGTCCCGAATGGCTGGGCCAGCCTACTAGGCGACGAGGTCTAACATGCCCTCAGCTATATTCTCGTCCCTGCCTACGTGGAATAAGGGGCCTGTCACTGTATGTGGCGCGGGAGGTTATGCAGAGGCCTCTCTAATCAAGGCTGATACATAGTGGAAGGCGAACATAAAGAAAGCCACCGTGTTAGGGGCCATAGGGCAGAATCGACAACGGCTATTGGATAGTACTTGTTCTGGAAAGGCCTTGTAGCTGGTGTTAGGATGTCCCAGGCAGTTAACGCAGTTGAGAGAACAATCGGCTGTTGTGTTACATGTCGCCAAAACGAATGATACGTACCTATGAATGCGCAACAGGTGTGGAAGGACAGGTTTGACGCCCTTATGAGTTATTATCAGGTATCTGTTTCAACTATACATCCTCAACTACAATCTACTCAAGCTATCTAGTATCCAGGATCATTGACAGCTCCATGCCAAAGACATTAAGCGGGCTCCTGTCTCCCTGTAGCATGAGTCGAGTCCAAGCGGGTGCACAAAACATCTCTGTCGTGTAGGGAGGATATGGTCTCCATGAGATGGAGTGTTTAGATGGTAGACGGTAGAGCCTGGGAGTTTGTTACCCCGAGACGACGAGGGTCGCCTCCAGAGCCTTGAGCTTTTGCGTCTGCACCATCATCAATACCAGCAGGGCCGAGCAGGAGTGATTGCGAAAGGCTCGCTCCTTCGCCTCTCTCTCCACCATGTCTGTGTGAAATTGTATCGCTTCAAAAGCATGATCGGTGGTCTGGGTTTGTCTGCGTGGCAGCTTGTTACTTATGACAGATTAGTAACTTTCCAAGAGACAATCAAGACGGGAGCGTGCAATACTAAAAAGGTCCTTTGACTGGGCGTTTTTGAACGACTTCTTGATCTCATCTAATTCGGATCTCAAGGTCAATAGCCTGGCGACAATATCCGTGTATAGCTTATTGGCCAGTGCCCTGCTAAGGGATCTCAGGTGCATGCAGTGTAGCTTCTCTAGACTTATCAGCGCGGCAGTGGTATTAGCGTGAGCTTGGTTGCTCTGAATTGTTTGGCGAGTCTGGGAAGGGTGTAGGAGAGAAAGAAGCGCCAATAGCTGGATAGACTGATCCTAAATTTTCTTCTGTAGGGCTACGGCTAGCTGCAGGGATTTATTAGTGATGATGTTGCGGAGGAATGTATCTAATAGCGTAGCTAAATAGCGTAAGTGAGGTATTAAATGTGGTAAAGATAGAAGCGTTCACTAGAGTGCCTTCCTGTAGTATAAATACTATTTAAACCATGATCTGTAGCTTCTCGTCTTTGTAACGCTATTACAAGAATGCTGTTACTGCTGAATGCGCAGCTTGGCTCCCAGTGCTAAAGGAATCCTATTCCTTGAGCGTTTATGTCTAATTAACAAAGCAGAACAGCGTCTAGTGCTGTAGTAAGTAGAAAGGCGTTAGTAGTATCTCTTTGTTATAGAGGGGTATCAGCTGCTTGAGCATGGGCTTGTTCCATGTGCAAGACCCAAGGACGAGGCTGTTGATGGTGCTAATGGAAGACGAGGCAAGGCGGCTTATGAAGAGGTCCATAATCCGATCGTCAAGCCAGTCTTTATCAAGCCTTTGCCAACTATCTGCGAGAGCCTTAAGCGTAACACGCAGCGGTGGGGTGCAGGCTGGGCGTATCAGCAGGAGCCAGGCGGTGGCAGAATCTTGGCGGCGTCTTTTGGGAGTTGGTGTAGCATCCCCCTCGCTTAAAGACGGCCGCTTGTTGTGTAAGTGTGTGGTAAGTTGGTGCAGGGCCATATTTTCTGTGGCTGCACCCGCATCAACCGCGTCTTTTCGTTTAGGTGGGCTGGATGCGTTGACGCTTTCAAGAAACGTGTCGAAGCTTGTCAGATCAAGGCCGCTGGTGCTCGCGCCGTTAAAATCGCTAATAGATGTATCGAAGAGGCGACTGGGCGACGGGCCTGAGACAATGGTTGAATCTTGTGCAAGGGAGTTTCGGTACGGCCCGGCTGTGCCGGGAGACATGGGCGCGGCGTATTGGTGCTGCGAGTCTGCTTCTCATGGGGCTTCGGGCAAGCTGGTTTGATGTGTAATAGAAGATAGATGTCCAGTCAATAACGGATCGACGGGTATGGATTCTGTGACGTCTGTTTCTTCAGTGGCTTCAGATCTTCCAGGGCTGGGTGGTGCTGGATCGGGTTCGGCTGAAGGCAAAGGTTAAGAATTTCGCGCCCTACTGCGTGTTTGACGATTCGATACAGCGGTCGGTTGCACTGTAGGTTTCGCGTTAGAGTGCTCTGCGGGATTGGTATGAGAAGGAAGTGAATGGGTGAGGAGTTCGGGGACGCACTGCTCAGAATGACCTGCTTGAGTAGCTTGGCTGGGCTTATGTTTTCGTTAAGCCGTTTCTCGGTCTCGAATGCGGAAAAGCCCTCAAGAAAGGTTGTCGCAGGCCGTTGGGTTTTGAGAACCCTGAGGTACTCGAGAGAGTTCCAAAGCATAATGGCCTCGCTGCCAAAAAAGTCGACCAAGATAGCAGGTGTGGTGTCGAAGATGTAGGCAACGCTATTCAATCAATACACAATATTGTCTTTAGATTCGTTCTTGCTGTTAATAATCTCTCTTTGCCTCAGGGCACAATACATATTGATTACTTAGTTGCTGAGTGCTTCATAGACCCAGACCTTGAAGCTCTTGGTAACAGCTAGATCCGAGAATGTACGCAGGCACTGATTGAGAGACGTCATTGCTGTCGCAGGAGATGGGTGGATGGAGAGAAGAAGAAAAGGAGGAGGGAAAATGAACAAAGGAGAAAAAAAGAAGACGAGTTCCTTGATGTGTTGGCAGGTAGTACTAGATCAAAAGTCTGGGCCCACCAAGAAAACAACCCAATCGGCAGCTGATACTGCCACAGTCGGATTCAACCTATTGGCTTATCACAATACTGAAAGGTAGATATCGTTTTTGGTAGGCCCAGATTTTTGACCTAGTACTGTACCTAACGTAAGATGTATGTGGGGTTCCTGCCGTCACCCAGAGCCTAGAAACACACCCATAACTTACAAGCGCGTCTAGAACCTAGAAACGAGTCTAGAACTGTAGTGTGAGCTAAATGCTTTACTTCTGTTATAGGGAGGTTATTTACACTTTGTTATAAATTATTGATTAAGTAGGTAGGATCTGCTGGGACCCAATCCACAGCGTCTGCCGTATATATTCGTCTTAGTGCACTAGTGTCTCTGTTTGAGTCCTCAAGGTGCGGGGGTCACAGGCCTCAGCCATATGGAAAGTCTGATATTAAGCACTAATTCCCCGCTACACACATGACTTCAGACCTTGCATGTCACTGTAGCTGCACAAATACAACGGAATGAGACGCACCAACCAACAAGTACCAGCGTCACAATCGTCATCGGCCGTTTCTCATCCGCTGTTCTTCTATTTCACACCGACGAGTGGTTTGGACCGCCTGCCTGACCGGGTAACCCTATTCTACCAAACTAACATAACCAACCAACGCGACGACAACCATAACACACACCCTTAGGGGCGACTCTACCCAGGGCAAGAAGATGACAGTCGCCGCGCAGGGGGAGGTTCCGCCAGGCTTAGGAGCGTGAGTCAAAAGAGGTTCCGACCATTCGTCAGTAAGCCCGACGAAAAGAAAGGTGTGCGCAGGCAAGCAGGTAAGGTTTGGACCTCTTGCACCCTGTCGATTTGGCTCTGCTGACGAAATTCCTCTGTCAACGCAGCATCGCGTCGATTTGCAATGTCACCACCAGGTCAGCCAGCCATCCCGAACTTTCTTGGTATTGGTCATGGAGTCAGGGGTCAAAGATAATACGAAAGCGGACGGTTTGGCTGCAGTTCGTTAACTCTGTCTTCCACTGTGCCGGCTAGACATGACTTTCGGGTGGGAAATGACATGGGGAAATAGCTTGATTCTCTACATGTTAGATGGCCCGGTCCCAGAGAAATCTCACACGAGGATCCGTGATGGCATAAAGGCATCGTGACAGGATGGGATCGTTGGTTATGCGTATTCTAGGCTCCTGGTCTAATCGTCTCCCCAATTGGGGGGCGTTTGGGGGAGGAATGGCCCTCGTGGGCAAAGGAGCACACATACATGGGGAGAGAGTCGGGGGTCGTGGGCGACGGTTATCGTGCAGGAAAAGAAGTTATACACACATCTGTTGGGAGAATAGGGTTCAAAGAAATGGCCACGACGGGATGAGGATGTTGAGGCTCAGAGTGGGATGGTGCGGGTGGCGGAATAGCAGAGAAGAGAAGATATGGAAACCGAGATCTGGTTGATACGTCTTCCTGTTACGTAAGGTGGAAGGTAGGTATCTAGCTAGGTGGCTGCTCCAGTCTGCGTCTTCTCCAGTCCCCGTTTCTCGTTGGCGAGCCGGCCAATCTCGACGCACAGCTTCTCCATCTCGGTAGCCTTCTTCTGAGTCCCTCATCCCCTGAGTCAAATCCCAATCCGCTTCTCAAGGTGGGACAGTTGAGCGAGGGTGAGAGGTTGCGAGAGATGGATGATCGAGACTTGATTGCGAGCCGGTGGAATGAACGGCCTTGGCGTCACGTCGTGCGGCGATTGTGCTGGGTATGTATCGGACGATGTCGACGACGAACAGGCGCCATGCTGGGGTGGTCTTTTTAAGGGCGTAGATGGGACCATCCATGTCGGCAGAGTCGTAAGGAGCCAAGGGACGCGAATATTGGTGACGGTTGCCGCAGTTGTGACAAGCGCGGCCACCACCGCCACCACCCTGAAGGCAGTCACGGGAGAAATGGCCCACTGATGATGGTCAGCAGCTGATAATGCGCGAGCAATGTCAAGGGGGACTTACTCTCGTGACATTTGTTGCACTCGACATCGTCGCCGGCCTTGCGAGGCTCGGTCCGAGACCTTGTGACCAGACTGGCTGCGAAGGGGTCAGTGGTGATGCACGAAGAGTGTAGGTAGAAAATGGCGCCTTACCCGCAGTTCTTGCAAGCGAACTTGTCGACGCGGGGCGTGGGGCCTATTTTGGTCAGTTGATGAAAGTTTGAGTGGAAGCGGCAGATGCTCGACTTGATTTGCGATTCAGTTCCCGCACGGGTTACAGCGAAGCTGTGTCGTCGACCTAGATGAAATCCAAAGAAGTCAATGATGATGTTCGGTTTGGTGCTTGTTGCGGGGACAAACAACCTACAGACATGCATGCATGCCATGTGCCCTGCTCAATGCCATCGCGATGGATGCACTCCCCAAGGGGAATACATTGTGCCTTGGGCACTTGATGACGAAGATTATTCAGCCGAGGACAAAGATGGATTGAAACAGAGGCCTGCGGTCGGCAAGAGATTATCCTAGTGGCGGGCGCTGACATTGTAGCCTAGGGGTTTAGCGCCGACATCGTTGCCATAGGAGTAGGTGAGACGTCCAGAGGGGCAATGGAAGGACTAGGAGTCGGACTGGGCGCAGCAGCTGCGATAGGAGTGACAGGACCAATGGGCCTTAATATCCGGGTTGGTGTTTGGCGGTTTGTAGTAAGGCCACAAGCGCTGCATACTTTCGGTTCGTCGGGTCTGAGGCCTTGATGAAGTCGCTGCTTTGGGTGCTATTATTGATGGGGACCGCTGTTGAAGCGCGTGCCTTTGCGGGCCTGCCCCTTGCTGATTCTTTCGCGACAATCGGCATGGGGTCAGGCTTGCTGCGAGCGATAAGTCTAAAATGGCGATAATTAGGAGTCAGGCCACAGCCATGCTTGTGGATGACTAAAGAGGGATATGAAGGAGGGTGGTGGGCTTGGTTGCTTTCGTGGTCATGGTGATAGCCATGGCTGTTGGAGAATGGAGCCATTGTGACACAGATGGATAGAGGCTCTGGAGGAGAGGCTGTCAAGCATTAAATAGAGATGGATGGTCTGGGTATTGACAGGTCCTTTGTCGTTGAGGTTGAGGTTGAGGTCCACGGAGTTAGGGTCTGTTTTGACGATGGATAAGGAAGGTAGTGAATCCGTCTGCAGGATGGTGGGGCTTTGTCTAGCTTCGCGGATAGCTTAATTAGCACGTGAAGAAGTGGTGATCAGAGGTAGGTAGAGCGGTGGTGTGGTGGACCGACCGCCAGCACGAAACAAATAGTCGCGACCAAGATGGCCAACAGGATCCGAAAAAATAGCAGGGCGAGCTTAGCCGTGATGGGTGCGTTCGTCACTGACCGAATCAATTGACGGCTCAGAGGAGGAAGCCGAGAAAGATATTTACATGACTGAAATGGACTGCTTTCTTTGACAGACAGTGTTGACGGGGGCAAGGAGGTGAATCATTCGTACAAGAGGAGCATCTATCTATTACCCGAGGTGCTGCGCAGGCGCATAAATGGCGGGGTAAGCCTCGTTGGATGCATATATTCCTACTTCTTATTTGAATGGCGGGACCCGTGTGGAGAGTACCTACAGGAGGATATCTACCTAGGCAGTCATTCATGTCCCCTTGATTACCTGATATGGATGCAAAGTTGCTGGACATTGGTTTCTTCACCTGTAGCTTACCCTGTAATTCCACACAGATCGACCTTGAGATCGGCTAAAGTTTCGAAGTCTATTTCAACCTCTCCTTTTGTCATGACTGGTGGCTGTCTAGACTAGGTACTACTTGTAGTCCGAGGTGCGGTGCAAAGATGACGCTTGGCTTCTTTCGAACTCTTGTCAGGTACCTTGAATTTTTACTCCACCACGAGCCGGCTGCCGGCGCAAGTATGATTCTAAGGCTCGTAACCGATTTGGTTTGGGAGGTACTCACTTGGGAAGAGGATGCAACTAGATGGTGGGAAGTGGATGCAGCTTGTCACGCGTCATCATCCCGAGTGCGAGCGACTGCCGGGGGTGGGGCGAGAGGCGGCGGTAACGTCTCGCTTAGGTAGCGGCCATCCCCACTGAAACGCACTACCCCTGGAGCAATGGCGGGACTGACGCGACATAACGCAACACGGCACGACGCAATCGCGTATTTGTGATTCCCAAGCCCTTGGCCACCACCCCTTTAGAGACTTTGCTTGAAGCTTAAGCATTTTGGAGCCGTGTGTGTTGGCAGAAATGTTTCTGCGCGTGACACAACGTGTCTCCTTGGGTTAAGACTGGAGTCTACTGCATACATAGTTTATGTTGGCTCACTTTATGAGGCGGTAAATTCTAAGTCAGGATACCTATCTTGTGACGAGTTAGAGCACACAGCAGGGCATAAAGGAATTCAGGTCTAAAAGGCTTATTTCTATGAAAGTGAAAGTGCTGAAAGTGAAGTGCAATAAATACAGTAACAAATGTGAAACGCCACGTGATATGGCACATGACAACGCAGTTGTGGAGTGTGGAAACATGAGGTTATCGTGACATAGATCTACAGAGTCTGCTTCTCAGGGTGTAGACTGAAAAGAAGTTCGACCTGCAAAAGAGCTCGACCTACGAAAAAGAAATCAGCACTTGCAGCTCCATTAAATATTCCTTGCGGCTGCACATTTTGGGTATTGCAGGCATACAGCCCCGCAACTCCTTTCGAAATAACCACCTGGCCTCACGATCTACTTGACTGCGTTACTACGTAGTTACCACTATGGTGCCGTTGGCGCGAAGCTGTCAAGGAGGGGGATAGCAAGTCGCGGTCGCCAAGCCCAAGACCAGCCAAAGAGCTGGATCCGGAGCTGATTTATATTAACATTTAGCAGCAGCAGTTTCGTTGTTCCGTGAGTAAAAGACTACCCGCAATGTGGCAACGTCAGGACGGAAGAGGGAACAAGAGATAAAGAGGGGATATTGATGCCTCGGTGGAATTTGGAGGCTTAATGGAGATGGTGTAGGTAGGCGTGCCACCTTGGACGATCTCTTCCAAGTTGGGTTCGGGTTTGCTCGATCGAGTTCGACGGCCAAGTGGCGCACCAGCGTATCACTCAAAGATGCACATGTGACCTGAGGCCTATCGATCCAAGCAATGGCACTCGGAAAGCCCTGCTCCCCGGCTGCTCCCCAGATTAGCAGGTAAGGCGGTACATGACTTGAGGGAGAGACCCTGGATAGGTCTAATCTCCCTACCAAGGCTCCGGGGTGGGAATGACATGGTTGGGTCTCGGGCGGTCGGCGGATCCCGAAATTATTATCGTTGGCTTCTGCTGGCTGGGCTGGGTATACCTGGTGATGAGCTTGGTCGTACTTTTTATGAGGGAAAGTGCGATATTGTGTGCTGTTGTAGGTCGAACTTTTGCTTGTAACCGTAAGGAAGAGTAGTGCAAGACCTTGTAGTAGGAATTATGGGGCTGCGAGACTGCAAGACCTAAAATGTGTCTTGTAGTGAGGGTGTGGCTTATCGTATGGTATATACGATAAGGGAGATTTGACCTCTGACCTCTGTTGTAACTACTTTTAGCACCGCAGGGCGAAAGCGCAAGTAATTGCCATGTTTCTAATATCGTCCTCTGTATCTATTCTAAGCAAAACGCATAGAGCATAACTAAGCTAAGATAATAGTTCTTTTAAATAGAGGTAAATAGCAAGCTGCATCCCTTATACCTTTTCTAGGGTTTGTTGTGGTAGAGCAACAGCTTACGTGATACGCAAAGGCCAAAATGGTCTTTACGCCCCACCAAAACAAAAGAATGCAGCCACGCCCCGCAGCCGTCGTGGGTAACTTACTGTAGCTGTAGTGGGGTGAGGCTGGGATAGCATGCATCTGCTACATCCTACCCTAGGTAACTGTGCCAGCTCTTTCCCCTACCTACCTGCCAATTATCAACCAAGCAACAAAGGTCAAGAACCAGCGCCCCCCGTCATCTAAAATCAATTGAAGCGATTCGCACTTTGCGACACCACCACCGACCTCACACTCGTACGAGCGGAGTACACTGCACCAATTTACTCCATAGGCATACCAAGCTTCGCAATACATTACAATCTCCAGCAATGGACAGAATGTACACAACAATCAGTCAGCATTCGCCCCTTTGCCAGCATTAGCTTGTTCCCTTAGGCCTAGACCGCTTGCTGATGTTAACCCAGAATGAGCCAGGCACATGAATGCATCGCATCGTCAGCGTCCAAGTCCAAGGCAGCGTGTGCACCTTCACCGCGACCCTCACAGCCCTCGCCCGATCCTCTCACACTTCAACGTCATTTCCATACTGCCCCGCTCCGCCTTCAAGTCCAGCTATCCTGCAATGCGTGCCTGCGTGCGGCTGCTCTGCCCGTTGTGTGTACACCGTCATCTCCTTTCCTGTACGACGGACGCAGAAGAGAAGAGACGGCTTCAACAGCACAACGAGAGGCATAGCGCCCAGCATCTCGACTACGACAACATCAACAACGACGAGCTCGGAGGCAATATGACGCCGAAAAAAACCGCCCCGTGAAACATGCTTTCCGGGGCTTTCCCCTCGTCATGGTCCATCTCCGGGCTGACGATAACACGGCTGGTAAAATGCCATTGGAAATTGTTACCACCTCGCTGACACAGATAGGTCTCCAGGTTATCGTTTCTACTCGAACCCTTCGGACCTCTCAACCCGCTCCAGATGTAGTCAAGCCGGCATCAACCAAATTCATCACGCAAGTACCCAGATGTTCTTCCCAGTACCATCATGTTCTTACAAGAAAAAACATAAAGGTTGGCGAAACCGGGCCTCACAAGGGGCTGTTGAGAAGCAGCTGAGTTACAGACGAATACACTGCGCTTCTCCCCACCATTCCTTGTTCCCAGGTCTACTTTTGTCTCGCCTACTTTCTTTTTTTCCCTTTTGCAAGCGCATACTCGACTACGAAACAAGTACAGCAACAGCACATCCCAAAGGCTACCGGACATGCATATTCCCTTCTGTGGGCACTCCCATAATCCGACCTAGCCTCGCCCTTCATTATTTACGTTGCCTTGCTCCAACTTGGCGATGCAGAGCAAGGAGACCTTCGTCGCTAATCCGATCGTGTTGTCAGTCCCCGATTTATGTCCCGTCAGCCTCAGCCTCAGCGCCAACTCCAACAGGCTCTTCAATAACATCCTCTTGCCGTTGAGATCGGACAAGAAGCACGACTTCCTGAAAGACTTGACAGCCCTCGTGGACCCTTATATCGGGGCGGCTTGGTGATTGTGTTCTACCTACGGCAAATACGACCACGAGGACAAGAGAAAGAAGGCAGACTTGTTAACCGCGTTGTTCCCGGATACGTCTATGTGGTCGTCGGAGGACTTGTTGGGTCCAAGCCCATATGGCTTTATCAGAACGCCGCGATGAAAATGTCAGAGAAGAGGCTCTTGATTTGCGGCGAGTCCGACATCAAGGATGGCTGGCTTTTCGTACGACGATGTCAAGAGGTAGACCTCCGGAACACTAGCGACGCTCGAGAACGGGAGAACAGGATTTCTGTTTCAAACTACTATCCTGGTCACCAACTACCTGCCCTTCAGTGACAAGGTAACATGAGAAATGGGAAGAAACACGTGATCGATTTGGAAATCATACTCAAGAGGGCGTACACACTCAAGGGGAACATGATCACGACACCAGGCCTGTCGGTCCAGTCGCCGTTGACCAGCGCTAACAGCGGTAAGAACTCCTTAGCCGCTGTGGTGAACGCGATGATCAATAATACCTAAATGAAAACAGAGCCACGTAGGGCACAACGAAGGTTAAGAAACAAGTAACCATGAATGAGAACACCACCCCGCACAAGTCCGCCCAGACCATTGTCAAGAAGCCCGAAGACCCGTCCCGCGCGAGAAGAGAGAGAACTGCATCGCCGGCTTCAACATCGAATCCAGCACTTGCGAGCTAAAGTGGATGAAGGATATCGACAAGGTTGTGTACGCTTTTTCCTAGAGGCTAGATATAATCGCGGTGATGGACACCAGAGGCTTGATCCCCAAGAGGTAGGGAGGAAGGACGTCACGAAGGACGTCTTCTTGGACGCGATCCCCATCAACAAGTACTAGATCGTTATGGACAACTACTGGGGCGACCAGAAGATTAGAAAAGCGAGGTTGGTTGCACTCCGATATCGTCACGAAGTCCAAGAACATTAACTAGGTCTCGAATCAGTGGACCTCGGCCGGCATCATCGTTAAGGATGTCCCGCCTGCGATTTTTGAACAGGGCCCCCAGGTTGACGTAAGGCGGCTTGGGCAACACAAGGGAGCGTAGGATCCCAAAGATATGTACTTAGGGTCATTGATGGAGACATTGAAGAGCAAGTATAAGAGGCTCGACTGGAACGTGTTCACAAAGCTTGGGTACTATTGCTCAACGCGTCCTAAGGCGTGATCTCGACTGCAACAAGATGGTGAGGAACAGTAATCAGCACGAGTTTAGCGAAAAGCTGCACAATGCGTTCAATATAAAGGCCGTCGACTACAGGAGCCCGCCATAGACCGCCGCCATGGCCTTCGAGGTGACGGACGACATGATGATGACCGCCAAGGTCCTGGGCAACATATCGATGTAGAGCAACTCCGTCCACAGCATCTTCAGCGCCATGAACAGCGACAAGGAGGCGAAGGAAGGGGAATTGTACGACGTGAGCGTGCTCTGAGAACTCTCCTGCAAGATCTTTATGTCCTTGTCCACGGCTGCTTGGTGTACTTGATGAAGTCTGACAAAACCTCTGTTCGCAACAGTTGGGGACTAGATTGATTGACAGCGGCATGGCCATGACGGTCGTTGATAGGGTCAAGAGCATAGTGGAGAGGAGTAGGGTCTAAGTGCAGCACCAAGAGCAACATCGGCAAGTTGTACAGCGTGGAGATGACGTTGAATTTGATCAATATCTTTGAAGCCCGTCGCTGGTCTGAATATATACGCAAAGATCTTGAGGGCCTATATCGCTATATTAATCATATGCCCTATCAAGATTATCGGTATCGGCATCGACCCCTCCAGGAACGGGATCCTGCCGACTTTGCGTCTGCGCTAACCTACTCTTCCTTGTTGTTCCATGAAAGATGACAAGTCTGTTTCTATGAGGGAGCACGTGGGCAAGAACTTGATGCCGAACCTGGACCAGTACACCAACGAGTTCGTTAACATGCTCGGAAGCTCCTCCATCTCCTCGGAAAACGTCGTCATATTTATGGATGTGTGCCCGGTTTTGGTGGTGGACTAATCTAAGAAAGGCTACACTATGTCTTTGTTCTCCTAGTGGTTGTCTGAGATGGTCACAATGTTGTTAATAGGCAAGACGCCTGACGAGTCCATAAGCAACACTATTAGATCCCCTGCCTTTATAAACGATCACATGAGGTTGATCAAGTGCAAGAACCCCGCCATGATCTTGAGGTTAACATCTTAAAGACGAAGGTTGACTATGTGGCCATAGATGATATCGCCAAGGCGGAACGCTCCCTCTCAAAGTACGCCTATTCAATAGATATTGTGTATGATACGGTGGACTGCGACTGGTATAAGTACCCCTGGAAGGTGCTAAAGGAGGTCTTGGGCATGAGCGTGCCAAGGAAGATCGCGTTGCCGCTTGCGTGTCATGAACCATGAGAACTCGGAGATTGGTTCGTGAAGCGCACCAAGCTTCGGCACGTAATCTGACTCTCATTGAATAGTTGGAGAAGCTGTAACAGCCTATCACTCTGGCATTGTAAGGTAAATGAGTCTTCTTTGAGCAACCGGTGGTCTGTTAGCGTTGGTAAACTGATCTACCGCACAGAGATCGATTCAAACTTTAGCAAGGCACACCGCATTGTCACTATAATCACTTTTCCCATTTTCGGACGCTGTTGGACACGATGGACCTAAGCGACAGCAACCTCGCGTACATGGGGATGGGTGTGGGGGAGGCCTTGGAGACGGGCGAGGCGGCGTACACAGGGGAGCAACATGACGCTGTAGACGAAGAAGAGAAAAACGACAAGTCGCAAGACCCCCTTTCCGACACAATCCCGCAGTTCCAGAGCATCTATATGCGCGGCCAGAACAATTCGACCCGTTCGGCGTTGTAGCGGAGTATGCTGACGTGCTGGTTCGGGACAGTTCGGATGTTGTTGAACATCTCCACGTCTGACTCTAAGCTGCTCGGCGCGCAAGTAATGCTCTCGTTCGTGAAGGACTCGTTGTGCTGATCCACGATATTGTGGTCGTATTTCTTTGAGATCTTCAACATCTTCAACTTCACCATGGCCAATTTCAACCTTAAGCGCCTCCACCTTGGTGTCTCGAAACCCTGGGCAACATCTTGCCTGTCCTTGCCTCTCGCTCTAGGGTGCTCTCCGAGTTTCTGCCATTTTCTGCCCGTTCTCTCCCATCCCCGTAGTCAGTGTGAATTCCAGAGGCTCAGGCGAAGACGCCGCAATTAATTACGTTCGTCTGTTCTGGAATAAACACCGGCATGGGTTGGTAGATAATTGGGGTTATTAGGAAAGTAGTGCTTGATAAACCCCGCGACCTGCTGATGCGTCAGTTCGGACTCCAGTGGAGGTTAAAGAACTGTGGAGTAAGAGAGAGGAAGGCGTTAAGTCCTGTCTGGCTAAGCGGGCACGCTTGATTATCATGAGGTCCTAGTGGTTCCGGGCAAATAATGGGCAACAAGACGGGGTTTTCCTGACCCATGGCCTAGCTGATAGCCGACTTGGCCACGTATCCGCGGAAAAACAAGATTGTGGACTCCCGGGAGTCAATCAGGTATGCTCCCTTACACTGCAGACCCTGTCGCTTGCTGAGTCTAGGCAGAGTCGCTTTCTTACCGAGACGCCGGCTAGCCAACTGGGCTTAGTCGGTACTCTTTGAGGTGTCGACAATGGTGTTCAGAGATGATAAGCTCGAGGCTGTAGTTGTTGCGAGGTCCATCTCCCACTGGCCCCCAATACTGGCGCTTCAAGACGTAAGAGTTTCGAGATTTCGGGACTGGACGGCGAGCCGTCTGCCCTGCCAAATTCAGGAAAAAGGCTTCTGGATTCAACAGGACCCTTGGGCTCCAGGGGACTATTGTAGTTGGATGAATAAGGTTCGCGCTGTCTGGGAGCAGGTGTCAGTCCAGAGTGCTACTGATCTCGAATTCTAGGATGCCAACAAACGCAATAGGGCTTGTAGGGGACATGTCAGGCTCAGGAGTGTCGACTGCCTCGAAAATTTCGACAGGCTTAAGAAGACTTTATGGCTCGTGAGAGCGGCTTTTCTGATCGGGGAGAACGGTGCAAAGATGGACGGAAACCTCGCGGGACCTAAACGCCTTTTTGGGCATAAAGGGGTAATAATGTTAGTCTTTGTACCAAGATAGAAGGTAGAAGGTATCTTGGTTAACAGGAAACGTTATTACCGCAGGTGAAGGAGACTTGTTGACTTTGTGAGAATTTTCGGACGGATTGGTGGTGCGGAAGGAGGTTAAGGTAGCTTAGACGTCTGTGGGTGTGATGCTAGGCCTGCAGGCGCCGGATCGCTTGCTTGCTTGCCGGACTTTGGATCGCCGTTGATTAGCAAAAGTGCAGAGGTAGGTGATGGAACAGAGGCTAGTTGAGACCAGTGGTAGAAAGGTCCTGCAGTGTGCGAAAAAAGGGCTCGCAATCGTCAGCATGGTCAAAGGCGACAGAGAATAGGACATGGTTGGTTGTGACCGGATCAAGGTTTCAATTCCGAGTCGTGGAAGAAGAAGGCATAACTTTATACAGCATGTCTGGTTAGTTGAAGCTGTTGCAATCGATTAGACATGTCGAACTAACATAGATCGATGTGCAGCGAGAGCAAGAAGCGCTTCTTTCGACTTGGTTGGCTTTGGTGACGGGCGACAGATGATGGGCTTTTCCGACTTGGTGCACCCAACGCATTCTTTAGGATTCTTGACGTGTGGCGGGCAGAGGGACAATGCGAGATGCAGTCCGAGACATGAAGTTTATGTAGTCTTTTCCTTTCTTTTCTTCTTTTCTTCGGTTGACTATTTGCTTCTAACTGTGGCAGTCTTGATTACTGATTGGGCGTTTACTCGGTGAGCCCAGACTTTTGACTCGGCATTGTAGGTACGCATGTCACCTGTCAGGGGAAAAAACACGGCCACCACCGATGGAGACAACGAATGCTTAATTGAATGTCTGTGATACCACTTCGACGCTTATCCATGCATCTCAATCATCATCACCATTATCACTATCACCACCGCTGTCCCTCTTTCTATCTGCGCTAATTCGTGTTTTGCCTGTACTAACTTTACTCCCCCATATCCCTAGGTGCCTCCCACCTCCCCTGCTTATTTGCTGCTGTCGTACCGTGGAACCTTGGAGTGGCGGCAAGGAAGGACTGGATGACGACGCAAAGATGCTGTCACACAAGAGTATTTGGCCTTGACAGGCAGAGTCGCTGTTGGCAACATCAGCCAACCCATCGACGAGGGCGTGACTAACGTACCGGCAATGATGGTCATGTTGAATCTGAATCGTCTATCAAGGTTGTAACAGCTTCACTGACAGGTAGGCAGACACCAGGTCAGAGTGATGAGGTGAGGAGGTGTGAGGTTGGGTGCAAGACGTAAGTCGTGCAATGGATGCGACCAGTGGACAGATGTTGATGGTGGTCAATGGTTATCTCGACCAAGATAGGCTGGAGAGGCTGACGGAGGGGGACGACCCAGCAATACCAGAATTAGTGGGGCAGAACGTCAAAGGCGTACATACCCGGTCATCCCTCTCTCTCCCTCCGCAAGTGGCGGTAGTGGGTCCTTCCTTGGACTCTTAGGTACCGAGGTACCAAGGTAGGTTTACATTGAGAAAACGCCCCATGATGCGTTTTGGAAATAGCGGATGTCTACTGTGAAGTCCTCAGTGCCAGTTGCAGTTAGTGGTGTGGTGTGGTGCGGTGTGGCTACCTACCGCCAACGTCCTGCCTGTCCAACCGTCATTAACTTAATCATGAAGCTCGCCGACTAGTACCATGAGGTCACAGCTTTATCAATGCGCTGATTTAACTAGACTTTGTTATTGTTTAGCTCCTGCGCCATCCCGCTCGTGCTATTCCAAATCGACATCAACAACCGCCACCACCTATTCGTTTACCCTGTGCTTCTCAATCGCAGTGCTTTCCAATCTGCCCTTAGCCGCATCATTCACAACACGTATCAACGTGACTTCGTGCCTCGACTCTCGCGAGATCCGGGCACTCTCCCAGGGCCAGACCGCCTTCGTCTACACAGCGTTATGGCACGGGTTTCCGTTGGGGACAGTCTTGACAACTCGATCATCCTGCGCCAATCTCAGCACAACAGAGTCAACATTGCGACCAGAACCCATCGTGATAGACGCTCCCTGATAACTTCCACAGCCACCATCGCTGCTGCTGCTGCTGCTGCTGCTGATGTCAACATACTCGTTTACATGCCCCCTGCGTTAGCACCTTGTGATGTTCGCTTTACTTCATCCGGCCTACCACCCACGCCATCCGTGCAGCCTAGGCTGATTTGAATCGTGTTTTACTTGCGAGTATCACCGTGTTCAGGTGTCTATAACTTGCTACATCCTCAATTGGCAAGAAGCCACCCTTCATACCGTCTGTTTGCCTTGATGATGAAGAAAACCATGTTTGACACCCCACGGGCGAAGTTCCTGTTGCATTCAGGCAAATTCACACAGTCGCTGAACCATTTTCCCCGTAATGTCTACACGGCATCAGTCTTCAAGTTGTCTCGACCGAACGAAACAGTTATGGACAAATTTTCATTAATACTTGGTGTTTATTCAGCCTCGCTTGGAAATAAATGTCCGAGACAAGAAAATGAATGATATGATTCAATGTATCGCTCTTTCGTCTGTTGCTCTCTGTTCTACTCGTTTCGTTCGTGAGTTCTCCCGCGCTGCATCAGCGCCATTTCCCGCCATGATCTCTTATTCAAGCAGCTTACTCTCCTCAAAGGCTAAAGAAACCAATCATTTTAGGGAAAGTGGGAAGAGTGCAGAAATCACGGTTGAAAAGATAATGTTATTTTGATTGCATCCGCTGCGATGTCCTCACATTGTGCAATCTCGATGAAGATGAAAAGTCTCGAAGCTTGGATACATATAGTTAGATTAAAGGAGGGGATTCAACTAAGAAACCACATCTCAATCCGAAAGGCTCCGCAGTCCCATATCTCCATTTCTCATGAGAAGGGACAAGCGAAGAAATCTCTAATCTTCGTAAGTCACATTGCCTCTCGATAAAAAACAGATATTTAGGAGGTGCTCTTTCGATACTTTAGAAGCTCAGACAGCAGCTTCTGGTGAATGGAATTGTGTACTGGCATATCGGAAAGCTTATATCACATTGTCTTCGGGCCCCAGATCCATGATTATTCTCTATTCTACTTTCCAAGGAATTGTCTCGATTCATATGAATAGGGCAGTGGCCCCATTTCAGCGTGGGAAAGTTGCATTGGTCGATCGGCGTCTCCCTGGTTCGTAACTTTGCATCGTTGGTCTTGATACATTGGCGTAACAAATCGCGAAAGGCAAAGCAGGATTCATTCATCCCCCCCAATTGCTTCAATCTTGAATCTATTCAGATGACTTGTGCAAGAACCTTGCGTCCTCGGCCAACCAACGTATTTGCGAACTTCTCCGATAAGCTTTGGTGCGCGGATCAAACCATACTGCATGTTTGTGGACTAAAAGGCTGCGAGTTGGTTGCGTTTGGGGATCGAATGTAATGAAGACGCAGGGACTAGCAGCTCACTTGCGCGAAACCTTGGATGCGTACGAAGCTGAAGCGGACGTGTCGGAGTCGATGGTAACGACCGAGGCCCGAGGACGGGTGTTTCAGAAGAAAGAGAATCGTATAAATCAAATTGTTAGAGAGGAAGGAGGCTGATTAAACACGTTGAAGGAGGGGCTCAGCTCAATCTGAAAGTTTGAGGAACTAGAGTCCTGCAACTAGCACTTCAGAAACCGATCCATTGATGTCTCTCCTTAGGCGTTATGTATCGTCGGTATCGACTACCATGCCGTACGGGTTAAGCGGGTATTAAGCCTTATGCAATGCCTTATGCCTTCAGCAGAACTTGTAAAAGCGGGAACGAAGGTAGGTTTGGGATGACGCGTTCTGGCGCGGCTTGATGAATCAGATCATTTGAGGCCCTCAGTCGCTTATGGGCCTGTCGATGATGGCTATGCTCAGATGCCGATATGAAGGCCTTGTATTCTGGCAGTCAGACACATGCGATAGTCCACTGGACAATATTTTTGAGGAGAAAGCGTCCTCGAGGGGGGCGTTAAGCGAAAAGCGAAGCGAAATGACACCAACCTGAGCGGTAGTTGTTGGGGGGTTGTAAGGATTTCTGGTTAAGCCACTAGTCAGCAAGAGTTGAAACATTGGATTTCATCGTCTCAATACATCAGAGTCGGTTCCGAGAAAGAGGGAAGATTGGTCTCGCAAGATTGGTCTGAAAGGGGTCAGGTGAGGTGAGAGTGGCAGAAGTATTGTATTAGAAGAGTCGGCTGATGGAAAGTCTCGCCTCGCTGGTGAACAGTCGGTGGGTTTCGAGGGGCTTGGTAGAAGGCAAATGAAGACCTTGCTCTAAACCCTGCTGGTGTTTCATGAACGGGTTTGGTCGATGAAGGTGGAAGCGGGAGGGAGGGAGAGCCTGGTTCCAAGGAGCAAAGCACGAGAGCGACCGACCTATGCAACGTCAACATCCAGACAAGAACCTTGGAGCTGAAGAGTAGGGCATAACTCAGGTTAGATCGAGGGCCTCGACGCATTTATTGGGTGGGTTGCAGGCATTGCAACAACGCGAGACGACAAGGATGACTCTGGCGAAGACCTAAGTGTGATATGCGGTAGGGGTAAGTCGCAAGTGGGGTGATGATTGGAGGAGCGAGAAGAGTAGAGTATACGGTGGAGGGACGCAACGCAACGAATTGAGGGCGAGATGGTGTATATATTGCTGCCTGTTGACGGAGGTGAAGAATCTGGAAGGGAAGGTCAGCAAACGGAGGTGGGTTTGGCTAGGTGCCGAAGCTGGTCACGCGACCATCGGGACCTCATGTTGACCTGGCCTGGCCTGAGCTGAGCTGATATTGCTGCAGGGACATGAACTCTCACATCTCTCAACTGGCCGGACCGGGCCGGGCCGCTGGCTATCTGGGCCTTGGGAACGACAAATGAGATTTCTACCCGGGGTAATTACATATTACTTGTCTTTAATCTTGTTTCTCGGTTGATTGACTGTTCAGTTCATAATAGCTAACTCGAATCTAGATCAAACGACAAGCCGGACCACCCCCACCATCACCCATCCACACCACACCTCCCACGAGCCTTCCCTCGTCTTTGACCCCCCGCGATGAATAAGCCTCCAAGATCCCAGAGACACGCCTCTCTCGATGGAAAGTCCATAGATAGTAAGTACGACACGCCGGTATTCGCGAGGAATCTGCAGCCGAGCTCCATGAACGGCAAGTCGTGAACGACACTATTCGTATGAGGGTCCGGGTACCTACCTATGCTCTAATCTCCTCAGAGCTGTATTGCCATACTCCACCATAATCTTCCACCGTCATGATGGCTCCAGCATCCTTTGGTCAAGCACTAGCACTTCCGCCCATGCTGTCTATCGCTCGACTCTCGACCAGAACCAAAGCCGGTGCAGAGCCTGGCCAAGACAGAACCCAGACGCAACCCCCGACTTCGTTCAACACATGCTGCATCCAGCGAACCGAACCGAACATACCCTGGATTCCAAGGCCAAGGTTATCTATGGATAGCACTTCAACGCTGGGAAGATGGGAGAGTTCTTGACGACGCATCTGAGTGAGACCTGGCGCTGAGGGTGCGCCGTCGTGGAGTAACGTAGTTGTCGACCTTCAGGAGAGGCTTCGAGCAAGAGGAGATGGCGCGTCGAGCGTATTGTGGGGTTTCTAATTGACGCGCGCGTTCTACGAAGTGTTTACGGAGATGTTGCACGCTTTAAGAGAATGGATCCGAAGTCCCACCTACCAACAACAGCCCGCTAGCTGCTGCTTACCGACTTGACGCATAACTACGGCAAAGGCAAACACGGATCGCAATGCACACCTGCCCGGCGCAGTAATTATCTCCCAAGACTCAGCTGCTTCGAACCGTAGACGACACGAGCCACGAACCGGTTGGCCTTACCATTTACTTGAAAAAAGAAAACAGAGCCGACTCAGGAGCTGCCACATCACGCCAGAAGCCATGACAGATCAGCAAGGCCAGGAAGACAGCCCCATTCCACAGTCCTCATAACAGCATCAGACATGCACTTGGAGTCGCGCCTCTTGCCGCCCACGTTCAAATTTTCTGCGGAAGGTCAGGTATGTACAGGTCCACCTTACCCACCTAGGTATCTTTCCTAGACAGTGTACGGCGACTACGAGCACTCCTTTCTTCTTCACCATGGCTTCGTAGTACCGATCGATTTCTGCATCTCACGCTTTTCACAACATCACCGTCAGTCATGCTGACTGGCTGGCTGGCTGGCATATCGCTGCTTTCCAATTCTTACATCGCTGTCCGTTCTCTAGACTCGTCTTGCCAACTCGTATGATACTGACGGTCGCTATAGCACGTCGTCTCACAGCTGCTTGACTGCTACCGCTCTCCGCATCCACCACGCACAATGGATATATACCTAGGTAGGTGGACGTTCTTTGCTATTTTTATACTGAAAACTCTGTGCCTTTTCAACTCTTCTTGAAACAGGCAATCATTCATCTTGCTAATGTTTTATGTGTAGCCCTAACGAAGCACCAATCTCTATACCTAACCCAAATGAATGACCTTCAAATATTATCCGATCCCAATCCGATCCTAACACTGAACGAACCAAGAACGACCAAGAGCATGACCAGGACCGAATAATGCGCCGCGCATTTGTGCCATGGAAGAATACTCCTCCCCGACTGAAGCGATGCGGCTCGCACCAACCGTTAACATATTATTCAAGCTGGTCCTTCGCCTACATCCGCAAGGAGTCCGTGGCCGTGTGGAACAGGCAGAACGGGAAGACGGTCGCCAGAGCTCTCATCGGAGACTACAGCCAGAAGGACCTGGAGCCACAAGCCTACTGTCTGTCATCTTTGCACGACATCGCTGAGGAAGCCATATTGATCGAGTACCTCCGTGTGTCTGGCCATCGCCGCCGCTTTCAAAGACAACTCTGAAAGATGGGGGAGGATGCTCCCACCCTGCGGCACCTCCAACCGCTACAAGATTTCCTCATCCATCACCTGGCAAAATCAACGTCACATCTCTTGATCCCCCGCCTCTTAATTCTCTCCGCCATCTCTAGCCCCTCAATGCTTCAACTAAATGGTTTTGTTACCGATGCACAAAAAACAAAAAGGTATGGAAACCCCCCTCTTTTTGCCTGCTATTTTTTTGTCGGTCTCTAGATAACTACGTCCTAATTAACTTGTTTCTTTGTGAATTAGGATCGTCATCCCTTCTGCCTCTGCTCCTGAATCTTTGGCGAACTCGATTTCTCTACAGCACGGCCTCTGTCTGACAAAGTCCTCCTAACCGTCTTTCTCTTAACTAATACGTCTACGCCCTCTGCCGCACAAGCTTATTCTCGTCCATCAGACCACCCCCGTCACCGCCGCGTCCACAGGCCCGATAGCATGCCCAATCCCTGCCTGCCGCCACCGTCAGTCGTTTGAATCAGAGAATTACCTCTTGTCAGCCACAAGGCTGCTTAGAGAGACAAGAGACCATGTAGTAAGACAAAGCCTAACTACAGATGAAGACGACATGCCTGATGACAATAGGAGCAATATAGACCTGTCTCTAGAATTACCTGATGGGCAACAAGATTGAGGTCGTGACGGCATCCACACAGAACCTTTTTGAGATCCCTTGGCATCCTACATTGCCCAGCTTCCTTGTGGCAACTTCGCCAGCCGTTGATGGTATATGGCCACATAATGACGCAGGTTTAACTTTTTCTAAACTGGCTGGACGCCCGAGGGAGATGCAGGACTGACTATAATGACGGTCTCTGGATGTGGCGGACGTTACAGGTGAAAGTCGCCGTCAAGGCTAGGGATGCTTATCGGCCCAGGTACATCACGGCCGGTGTGTTACACGTGTATAGCTAACTTTCTTTCTTTCCTTGACCTCCATCTCCTGCCTTTCCACCCATCTCCCCATACTTCGTTTCAATATCCACGTCAATCATTCATGGAATCCATTGTCCTTACCTCGGCTTCTCCCCCCCCGCTCTTCTTCTCTTGAAACTGTGTTTTTTCCACGAGGAACCAGCCTTCTTCTTCCCTCCTCTATTAACTCTTGTCGAGCATAGGGGTCAGGATATATATAGTCAAAACGGTCCATCTATCTAGAAGGGGTAGAGGGCGGCAAAGAGGGCAAATATATACCCGTATAAGACCCACTGGCCCACACGAGGGAATACCCGCGTGACAACTCTTAAATCTATAAGTACTTTCCAACAGCGAGAAATTGCTGCTTCATCTCCCTAGAGCTTTGGGGCGCGGGACCGGGGGGCCGTCAAGGCCAACCATCCAGCACGGCACAGCACAGCCTTATCAATCCCCTACCTACCGACGCTAATGATGGCCAAGACCTACACGAGGGTAGTCTATCTTCGCCAGCACAGCTACCCAGTACGCGAAAGGTAAGTAGCCAGCTTGCTTGTTCGACCCCATCTTCATCAACATGCACAAAGAGCGAGGACCCGAATGACACGTGTTTGCTTCATCTCTATCTAGTCAAACGCCACACCAATCACGCTGGCTGCCGTCGCTACACGAACCAAGACTCCTCCCTCCCGACCACCCGCGACACAGCCCACAATACCCTGCCTAAGACGAGCGACATGCGTGAAGAGGCCGCTAGAATCAAAATGGAGCTGGAGAGAAATAGAGGATAAACAAGTGAACAGGCGCACGTCTAGGAGTAGAGCTACATAACCTGTCATAAGGCCATCGGCACGCAATATTAGCATCACATGTATCTTGAGTTAATTGCTCTAAGTTCAAAATCTATTAGTCGATATCATCCTCGTGTTTTTGCAGGTGCTCTTTGCTAGCGACTTGGCTGCCTGTGATGGGCGATGGCTTAGGGTATTATAAACGTGGGGAAAACTATTAGGTAAAGTCTACTGAGTAGCCGGGCTGAAGGAGGAGAGATTGAAGGAGTGACGGGTGTGCGCTGCTCAGCAAGTGGAATATTACGTTAGGGTCTGTTGGGACAGGCGATAGGTGAATGTGAAGTAGATGGTATCGCCGCGACCATTTCCCAAGGAAGACGTCATTATCCCCGCTGCTATAATCCAAGTCATGGTTGATGAGGCGCCTACGTCCTGATTGCACTGCGTCGCCTATCATGGTCCTTGCGTTGGTTGTGTTCTTAATATACATTCGGATGCCGACGCGCGTGGACGACATGTGTGTAATGGCGACCTTCCAATGCGCGTGCTCTTAACCGAGACCACTAGAAAAGATTCCAAGCCCTCGGATACGGCCGCAACCCGGGCGCAGACCTGATCGGTGGGCGCCTTTATGTCGCTAGCGGGAGTGTCCGCCACGACTGCCAGGCCTTGCATCATGTTGCGCACCGCGTGCAGTGGTGTAGAGATATCACATTCGGTGACGAGCTTGCCGGAGCCAAGGGTGTCGTAGATGCTCTCAAGCGACTCGTGTGTATACGAGGATGTGGGGGAGCTGAAAGGCCGTTTCTTTGCATCCGCACTCCTGGTGATTGTGAGCAAGCCGGATTGGCTAGCTGAAGGTCCTTCCTCGTCCCGAGTCATGGTGGGAGTAGCCAGGGGGGAGGATGAAGGTGTTGGATTGCCCGCCTTCAAGTAACAGACCTTCTTCTTCCTCCACGATGGAATCCCCAGCGTTGGACTTGCTCCTAGGGTGAAAAGAGGGGAAATCATCCACTGGTTCTTTGAGAGGTGTTGCGCCGGTGTTGGAAAGCCACGAGCTCACTGTTGCTGAACAACGAAAGTTCTTGGCTAGCGTCTGAGGCGATGTCTTTGTTGTTTGGAAGAATGCTGTCGCTGCCAATTACATCGTTAGCTGGCGGGCTGCTACGGGTGCTTGGATCGATGGGAAACGCGTTCAATGACTGTTAGCTTGTATTGGCAACCATGGGCTTTTGACGTGAGGACATTCGCTACGGTTTGATTCATTGGGAATCTGTTAGAAGAAGATATACGTACCTTAGGCTGTCGAGAAAACTCAAATGACTCGTCAAAGTCTGGCAGGCGTGATTAAGGCGGAAGCTCCAACTCTTTATCTACGGCTTGGATTACTTCATCTTTGTATGTCGACCCGCTCTCGCCGATGTTGGAGTGGGCGTTGTTGTCGACTAACGGTTGTGGGACTTGGACTGCATTACGGGAGGTCGCGATACGACGGCGGCGCTGTGGTGGTGGTGTATGGTTTTCGGAGCCTTAGACTTGGCGCTTTGAATGGCGGTAGAGATGTCATAGACAGTGAGATCCTGGGCGGAGCGTGCGACGCCGGCTGTGAGTTTGACCGTGGACTTGCGGCGCAGGCGTGTATAATCGAGGAGCGTTTGGCAGGCGTCGGCCCAGTTGGTACATTAGAATATTGAGCGGAAGAAGTAAAGAACCTCTGGCTCGCCTGGTCAGCGTCAGGCAATCAGACACATAAGGTCGGATCGAGCGACCAGCAGGGGGGGCTTGGGGCGGTCGGTTTGATACAATCTGTTCTGAGACGTGCAGTGGGAATCGGCAGCGGAACTCGACGCGATCGATGTGCGTAAGGTTTGCCGAAATTCCTGATGGCAAGACGTAACCTACTGAGGAGCCACGGAGGGGATGATCAGGGTCTCTATCCACGGCTTGCATGCAGTGCATCGCCAGATTGCTGTCTGCATTAATTTCAATTGAATTGGGCGGGCGCGCCCACTCAGGCAGACTTCTAGAGCCTCGCTAGGCTTTCCTCGTCAGGCGCAAGACAATTGAGCTGTGCGAAGTGTGTTGTCAAGTGACATGGCTCTGCAGTGGCGTACGAACCACTACAATCGACAAGGAGCAAGCGCGTCAAGGGGACGAGGCAGAAATTGGATTGACGGGGGGACACTTTTGAATCGCGTGGAGAGGTGCAACTTCAACACAATGGCTCAATTCTCACCCTTGCCTCATTCTCATCTCACTCTCACCTCCCCCACACTCTCACTTTCACCCTGCTATCACATTAAGTGGTATGTCACCTGTAACAACTACTAGATAAGGTTATTTGTTAGTAGAGCAAAATACAAAAGAAACATACAACACCAGGTATTCGCTGGTCGTCACCGACCCAACTACTAATCCGGCCCTCATTGGCTTATCTATGGGAGAGCGGACGGGATCCCGAGTTTTCCAATGGGTATGGTCGTATGTGATGGTGTTTGACCGCCAACTGATCTCTATAAAGTATGGATGGCGTGACTGACCCGACAATCTGCTTTCACATCTATCAGAGGGGGAAGGAAAATAGTTGCCGCCTGAAATGGGATTGGAATAATGAAAGGGAGCCATTCATGACATGAATGACTGATCAAGCCTGACATTATTACATCGAGATATCAGAAGATATAGCGGTAGATGGATTTCTCTGGTAAGACCTCGGTATATGGAAGATGAAGTGCATTAAATGCACACAGATATCATTGACATGCCTTTGCTGTTGCCCACTGATCCCACAACCCGGTCAGCCTTGAGCTTGTGGAGAGCCCGTGACATATGCTGGATGCCCAGTTCACAGTGAAGTCAGTCTCTGCCTACTGGTTGAATATCGCCAAGGGATTTGCGCGGATCATCTGTTACGCGTCCTCGCCTGCAGAGCTTTGCCGCGTCCTCCAAGCGTCGTTGAAGAATTCAGGAAAAAAACAAAGAAATGATTTGTGCCAGCCAGCCGCAAAGACCTAATACCTGGTTTCAGTCTCGTAGTTCCCTTCTAGTGAATTTGCGGGCGCTGCTGGGGCACTTTTAGTCCCTGAAAGAGACATGTTTTCATCATGGAGCGCGTCATTTTTGCAGCCGTCCCGCCTGCAAAGTACGTACATCCGAGAGGACGGTTTAATTTGGACCAATGTTGAAACCGGCATTTTTGCTGCATCTTCAACTTTTTCATGACCGCCACACGCTAGAACTCTCACGATGCACACCATCTTTGCTAGGTGACACAGGTAGGAAGGTTGATAGGTCCCGCCCATCGGCTACACCTTCCGTCTTGTCCATATGGCTCGCGGGTATGGGTGCATGTCGACAGATGAGGCAATATCATGGGAGGAAGATAGGCAGGTAGGTACCTGTCTTACATGTTTCTTTCCCCACCAATTATTGCCGTGAGCTCTCCCCCCCTCCCCCTTCTATTGACCTCGCCCTTGGACCTCGAACTCACTCGACCCCGGCATACCAGCACAAACATCCAACCTATTGTTTCCTACAATAATCACATGTCTTATTACAGTATTCATTTTTATATTGATAATTTATCATAAACTATCGATACTAGAAACATACCGACGACACCTATTATTACGTCATCATCCTCACGATCATTATTACCGCAATAATCACCTATCCCCACGGAACCCTCAGAGGTCGTCCATCAGGCGAAGGGGCCCGAACAAACACAGCCTCGTCGACGTGATGCCCAGACCCTACGCCAAGAGGTCTGCCACGGCCTCCTCAACACCGATGGACGTCAACGAGGGCTAGGGCAGATGGGGAGGGAGGAGCAATCATCAGCACGGCCAGCCAGAACGTTGAGGGTAAGCAAGCAAGCAGCTTCTTCAAATACGCCTCTTAGCAAACGGCGAGAACCTGACTTGAAGGTCTTTTCTAATTAGGTCAAGGCCTACCCTGGCTGCTGCCGCTGTATGCCACGAAACTCTTCCCTCCCTTGTCTGAAAGCTTCAGATGACGAGGAAGGCAATGAAGAAATAAATGTCGACGACTCAACCGAGGCGACAAAGGACGGCGACAGCTACGCCTTGAACCGCAACGGAACATACACTTAAAGACCAAGACCAGATCAACTTACCCAGAAAGTCCCAGCGCAGCCAGCCAGCCAGCCAGCCAGTCAACCTCTTCCGAAGATCTGGGAAACCTTCTGCAACCGAGACACTTGGTGTAATGTTTGTCTGCTTGGCTGTCCTCGGCAGGAAAAATGGTCGACTATGTGGTCTTGGAGGGAACTTCCTGATGACGGATGCCTGAGATGGAAAATGTGACTGGGACAAGTAGGGTTAGCTTCTGGGCTATCTGTCTGCTGTCTATTGTCTGGGTTGACGTTATTACTTGTGTAGTTAATGCGTGCGCTACTACTAGTTGTCTTATAGGATCTTAGTTACAAGAAAGGTAATAAATATAAAACGTCTGTATCTTTTTATATAGCTAGAATTAGAGATAGTGTAGTTAATGTCTTTACCTCGTTAACGATTGTTCTTATTCTTGGATACATGCGCTATAAGTGTGTTTTTCTTAAGAGTCCCAGACGTGGAGCTAGCTTAGCTGTCTGCGACCGGGCTTAGGGCGAAAGGGTGGATTGAGCAAGGTTGAGGAACAGGCTATGTACCTTTTTCTTATGGGAACTAAAGCTGGGTGGGAACTAGAGTTTGGTTCCTAAAGTTATGATGTGGCGGTGGTAGCGTTAGTGGCTGGGTGCACTGGCACGGATACCTAGGTACCTACCTACTTTAGTCGTAAACCGACGCGACGCCGTAATTACCTAATCAATAACGTCAAGATTGTCCTCTCTTTTTCAAGCAAAACCACCTCGAGGTGCCATTGGGGAAGGTGAGACAACAGCTGACGATGATGATGATGATGATGACGATGCCGGAGGTCTCGGTGCGGGCCGGCGGAGTAGCGGAACTTGGCAGAAGCTGACCCCTGGAGGCTGGTGTCTGTATAGTCGATTTGTGCATGGGCGGCGGGCGGGCGGACGATGGATGAGCTTGGGACACCCACGTGGGAGACACAAACTTCCATGGCGGAGTGACACACCTTTTGAAGCTTGTTTAGTGGTCCACCACACCGGTACACCGTACGGGACATCCCCCCTACCGCTACATATACCTAAATTACAGTGACATTTACCCAGGTAGGTACATACGAAGTACCTAGGCGTCATTAGTGGTGGACTCTCGCCTAAACAAACCTCTGTTGCTACGCCAGCTTTTCTTGTCTGTTTTCTCACTTTGCAACCAAACTCGCTCAACCAACCAACCAACCAACCCACCAAACCAGCCCCATTATGAAAGCCGAGTCAGACGGGTTTCCTTCTCACTTCGCGACAAGCACAAGAAACCATCACTCAATCACCACCATCAATCACCACCGCCGCTTCGAAGAGCCAATTAATTGGCACAGATACCTCGACGCAGGCAAGATGGCCGCCGGTATCCGCCCCCCCCCGTTCACCCGGTCTGAAAAGATTTGTTTGCTAACGAACAACCAACAAACAGCCCTGCCACCAGAACAAGACCACGACTCAGGCGACAATGGTTGGACCGAGATACAAGCCCCCTCGACCGCCGCCGGGCCATCCGTTTCCCATGATGCATCAGCTGCTCTAGCCCATCAATTGGCCGAGGCCGCTTCCACCCCGCTTGCTCAGCTGGCCAAACCAGTCGCCCTTCTCGATGAGATCCCCGTTCAGAGTTTGTAGCATGACCTTTCCACCACGACGACTTGGTGCCGTCAGCAAGCGCCGCCGTCGCCGCCTGCCAAGGCACCTGAGAAGCCTGCCAACCGCGACCGTAGGGGGATGAACCCGACCACTCGGACACGCCTCTTGAAAGCTTGCGCCGATATCCTGCAAATCGTCGACCCTTCGTCCTTCACCAATCAATCCGCCCGAGACCCTCTCGAGCACCGTTTGCAGGGTCTTGTCCGATGTGCCTCATTTGCGGTCCAGGCTGCAGCAGCAGAGGAGGACCAACTGGCCAATCGGGAATCCGCTCTTGATACCAACAGTGGGGACCAAGAGGAGAAAGGTTGACTGGTGGAATCCAACGTCGTGCAGCATTGACATCTTCACGGTATGGCAGATATGGTAACGTGGGGTGAAGGATTGGCATAGTACGGTCTCTTTGCTTGGTCTATGTACATGTGCAGGCAGGGCTTCATAGGAATGAGGCTTTCTTCTCATATGCCCTGCTGTGTGCTCCAACCTGTGACAGTTTGGTGCCTAGTTACCCTGATAGATGGTTACTCGGGAGCAGTCAAGTACGCGATGTGTCGGCGCTGGCCATATCTAATCCCATCACACGATTACCTACCTACCCTTGTCAAGGCCTCCACTCTACTTCCGTAACTGGTATGGTGTCCGGACCATGTACGAAGTAAGCAAACCCAGCTAGCATCCATTCCCTGCATGCATGCGCACGCGGCGTTATCAAGCCAAGGCACTTCACTGTATGGACCTTATCTGGTGACTGACCCCTGGCCATGCATGCATACGCTTATTCCATGTTGGTTGTTGGACAGTTGGCCGATTAACTGACTGTATTCATGCTGGTGTGTGTTCTTAATATCAATATGGACCTTGTTCCGTTTTAGGTGTTTTTGTTTGTTTGCTTCCCCTTCAGTGAAGCGCCCAATTTGCCTGGCCCCTATTCTTGGGAGAGAAATATTCTTTTTAAAGGAAGGGGGGGGAGAGAAGAAGTGAGCAAGTTCCGCATTCCTCTCATCCCTCGCTCTCTTTTCCTTCCTTCACATACCCGTCACAGGATTTTGCGGAACGTCATGTCGCTATCAAGCGAGAGACTCCCGGCTCCATCGGCCGCGAACCCCAGAGCCGGACGGCTGTCATCGCTGCCGCTCTATGTCCCGGCAACTCTCGAACCACCAGTTAGCCCCAGCCCGCCCCCAATGTGCCCAGAGTTCCTTCACCTTCAACCCGGGTGCTCTAATCCACATCTGACCACACCCCGAATGCCCATGTTCGCACTGAGCCGGCAGCGTCTACCACAACATAACGCCTTGGACCCGATCAATCCGCATTACAGGGATATGACGCACGCTGAACACACCAAGCCAAGAGCCCCACGCCGCCTAAATCCGAATTACCAGCCACCCCCGCTTTTGTCCACGACGCGTTGAGAACGATACCAGGTTTAAATGGGTGATGAATCGGGGGGCATTGTGTGTGCTTCCGCTGCCACGTTGCATTGCTTGGTCACGTCTTTTATAAAGAAAGTGGCAGGCGGTTGAGGAGGACCTTGTGGGTACGTCCAGGGAGGGAGAATAATGAAGAGGGAGGTTGGAGAAACAATATGTTCTCTACAGGCTGTGAGAAAACGGCCATGTTTGTTATACAAGACGCACTATGACGGCTTCTTAATAACCTCATGTTTCTGTAACAGCAAGAGTACTGAAAAGTAACAAGTTGGGTCCCATTATGCCAACTAAGAGACTACAGATAGCCTGCTGGCGGGGGAGGGTCTCCACCATAACGATAGCACAGCTGCCTAGATACATAACCGGATAATTTAACAGTTCCCTCATCCCTCGCTGGTTTTCTTTTACGGCATGTATAGACAACCTGGCGATGACGGGGCTTTGGCCCATCGACGTCCAAGGCTGGGGCTTAACTATAGCTTGACTGCGCTGCTACACAGAGTGATGCCACACCTGGTCTTTGCGACGCCGTTTTTACACGCCCTAAAGAACGTCGCCACTTGCGGAGGGGTAATATAGGTATGCTGAACGTGGTGATACCGGTGAAGAGTCTGGAAAAGGCATCTCCCGCTGTGCTGCAGTTATGGGCACGACTTGGCACGAGAATAATTTTCCTGCGGACTTCAACGGACATCGAGAGCCTACAGAACTAAGAGATGATCTGACCTTATATACGACCTAGCCTTGCGCTCTGCTTGTAGTGTCTGACAATCTAGGGGGCCGAGCAGCGTTCTGTACTTCTACGGTAGCCGAATGTCGGTCACACTATCTTAACTAGTTGACTATGCGTTGCGGGAGCCATTTCCAAGCACCCCGTTCATAGGTAGTCCCAAGGGAAAGCCGCCAGCTAAAGTCGAGATCTCTACCTATTTACCTGCAGTGACTAGTACTGTAAGTGGTACCATTTTACTACCTGATGTCTTGAAGAACGGACTATGGATCTAAGTAAGAATTACCCCATCTCGCATTTGTTGTAACATCACCTTGCATCCAGAACGAGATGCATTTAACCCTCTGGGGACCATCTAATCCAGATCTAAAGGGGGTTCTAACTAAGTGACGTTAATTCTTATTCCACAACAGACGCCACACAAAAGATATTGCTTGCAAAATCGTCTGGCTGTGTCCCCCGGCTCTATTAGTTACCCCGCTTTCCTAACTAGTACTGCTACACTACCTATCCTTAGCGTTATCTATAACACTACCCTTAGGGTCCTCCTTACCTAGTAAGTAAGGCTAACTGCAAGAAAAGTAAAGCTATTTATAGAATGTTTTAAAGGGATTTAATTATTTACTATAAGGGATTATATAGTTATAAAAATGAAAGTTATCAGTATTAAAATAATAATATTATATAACTATATAATAACCTATAATTTAAGTATAAAGGGTAAAGACTACTATATTAAGTACTTAGACCTGAGGCATAAACTATTATATAACTTAGACTAAACTAACTTAGCTATAAATAACTAGGTATATAACCATTATATAATAGCTATCTAGTATTTAGAAAGAATAGTTATAGTATAATACTTTAATTTACCTCTATGTTTTAAAAAGTATATACATGTATATATAAAGCCTATTTAGTAGCTAATATATATATAGTAAGCAGCCTATTATAGTAAGTAGCCTACTTCCTTCTATCTTTCTATTTTTTCTATAAGTTAATTGAGCTATAATATATAAAGTTAATTAAAACTACTTATTACTATATTCTTTATTATTATTTTCAACTATATTATAGGTTCATGTATTATATTTAGTCTTTTTATAATTACTATATTATTATATATATAGTTTATTACTCTCTGTATAAGTCTCTTTTAAGATATTCTCTTACCTTTAGCTTTAATATCTTTTTTTCTCTTTATAGTACCTCTAATTTAGTGTTATAGTTAGATATCTAATAATAGGGTTTTTATTAAGAACAAATAATGGTTAAAACTTAGTAATAGTAATCTTTATTTATAGGGCTATTAATTACCTAATAATTAGTTATATAATTAAAGACTATTAATGGAGCTTAAATAGCTTTTTATTAATTAAATTATTAAGGTCAAATATTAAAAAATATCTAGAGAATATATTATAAGTTAATTATTAAAAAGTAATAAAAAGAAATCTATCTATAATAGAATAAATATCCTTATATCTTATTACTAGTTTATTAAGACTAATATCTAGACGTTAGTCTTTACTAAGGGACTATTTTATACTTATTAGTCCTTAGTAAAGACTACTTATTATATATCGGTCTTTCCTTATTATTATCTAACTATATCCTTCTTTAGTTCTTCTATTCTAGAGTAGTTATCCTAAATTCCTTTAGTCTTCTTAAGTGTTATACCGTCTGTATATTATCTTATCTAGTAGAGCTATATTAGCCGTTGCTTGTTGGGTTGTAATATTGTTAGCACAACAGGTAGGCTAGTCTCTTATAGAGAAAATATAGCCTAAAAGTATATAAGAGAATAGATCTCTTATACATAAAGATATATCTTATAGAAGCAAGAATATAAGATATAACAGCGGTAGTTAAGCAGATACCTAGGATAGGTAAATAGAAGATATAAGGATATGTAGTTAAAGAGAGTATAATAGTTAGATTTGTTTGTTCCTAACTTGCTTGCTTAAGGAGAGAAATAGAAAACTAAGAAACAGGAAGATTTCAGTCCCTTATATAGTCCTTTCCAGCTTACTAGAATATTCCATACTTGCGTAAGCTGCTTATAAATCAACCTAAGGATTGCGTAATTCCATAACCCTACGTTAATAACCCTAACTTAAATAGATAACCTTATAGGAAAGATAGAGTTAGGAGGAGCAGAGAGGACATTCTAGGTGCTTCTCTTAGATTCGACTAGATTACGTAATCATCCTGCTTACGTAATCAATGTGTATATTAACCTACTATGTTAGTAGATTATATATATATATATCTTATATAGATAATTCCTTATAATAAAGGAAATATAAGATAAAGAAGTAGTAGAGCGCTTAAGAGAGCTTTTACTTCTAACAAATATTTAGCTATATTAAGTAATCTTTAAGATATAGTTAGGTTTTCTTTAGCCTTTTAGTATTCATTTAGTATATCTATATTCATATAAAGTCTAAGGTTTTTAGCCTTAATAAGAGTAAGCGTATGTATTAACTTATTAATCCCTTTAGCTTAAATGTTAATTACATTATACTAATATTAATAAGCTATCTTGATATCTCTAGATCTTTTTTCTATATAAACTAGTATTTTATATACTTTTTAATACTATAGTTAATATCTTTAGGTCTTATAAGCCTAAGCTATTTAAATATAAAGTAGTAGGTATTAGTATTTTTAGCTTAAAATCTAGTTAAGAAATAACTATTTTAGATTTAAAAGGTATAAGTTGTTACGGGCTGATGCCCGACGGACCAGCTCCGGCTTTGCCCGAGCAACCCTAGGGCCCCTCGGCGCCCCACCGGCGCCCCACCGGCGCGCGACCCCCTTATCCCAAGCAAAGCTTTCTACACCGCATCCTATTTTCCCTTTTACTCCTCAGCTAGAAGTAAACAATAATAGAGGCACTTCACCAGTTAAACGCGCTGTAAAGCCAGCCCTTTATATACTTCTAGCTTGCCTACAACGGAATAACACTGGGTTAAGTGTGGCTCCCCACCGGATTGATGATGGCTGACAGAACGATGGAAGCCTAACTGCAGAAGTTAGTAAATAAGGCCGTAGAGCCCCTAAAAGAAAGAATCGTGCAGCTCACTATAGAGCTTGAGCACTACCAAACGAACATGACGAACGTAATAGATGTAACCACCTTAGGAACCAGTACCCCCCAGGTGACCATCAGCAAGAAGCCCTAAAGAAAGCCGCTACCATCCCTGCCGAAGTTTAACGGCAAGAGACGGGAGTATCCGGCTTAGGTGCAGCAGATAAGAGATAAGATCGAAATAGACCGACCTTTCTACTCCATGAACCATGAGCTATGGTACTTGATCAACTTGTGCCTAGACACCGGTCCCCAGCAGATAGTAGCCACCTTCTATGCAGCTGGGGGAAATGACGGCCAACAAAGGCCAGAAGACTTCCTAGTGTACCTTGATCGGACATATCTGGACCTGAGTACGCAGACGCACGCTATTGCTACTATCCATACCCTACGCCAGAAAGATAATGAGAGTCTGGCTAGCTTTCTTCTGAAGTTTGAATGCACCCTAGCGGAAGCAGGGGGTAACCAGTGGCATGACGCTGTCCAGATATCCTTCCTTAAGGCGGCCCTTAACCAGAAACTTAAAGAGTGCCTTATATCAGTTGAACTACCGTTAGATAATTACCCCAACTGGCTATCTAGAGTACAGGGGGTCACCTAGAAGATGGAAAGGATGGCGACAGGCGCCCGCATGGGAAGGAACCCAAGGACCACTTAGGTGCCCTTAAAGGACAGCGATAGGGATACTTGTATGACCGGATCGGTCAGAGTAGCGGCTGCCGCTCCCCCAAAGCCGCAGAGACCCAGGTCCCACAAGGGGTCTAATGGCTCAGAAGCCAGCAAACGCCTGGACCACCGAGAATACTTTAAATACGGCAAGGTTGGCCATATTGCCATGAACTGCCGTAAGGCATACAAGCATAAGAAGAAGAAGAAGAAGTCAGCAAAACCCACTAGGGTTACCTAAACCAAGAAGCCAAAAGAGCCAGAGTCCAAGGAATCAATGGGCCCCAGCTCCTCCTCTGAGACTGAGGACTCGGGAAAAGAATAGCTCTGGGGCGAAATCGGGCCCCAGAGGCAACAAAGGAGGAGGTTAAGGAATAGGAACAGCTGCAGGACGCCCTGCTTGCCATCAAGGGGTCAGCCACTATTTAAGCTCAAATAAATAGAGGCTATTTAATCTATCCCCTTGTCGACAGCGGTTGCAATGCATATTTGATGATAGACCAGAAGCTAGCCTGCCGTCTCTGCCTACCGTACGTGGACCGTAAGAGAAGACCTCTTCAAGGGTTTTCTGAAGAAGGGAAACCGCCTACCTACACTGAAGGGACAGTAGCACTGACCCTGGAGATCAGTGGGTACACCTAGAAGACATACGCCTACGTTGTGAAGAACCTAGAGCCACAGCTCTACCTAGGAAGACTATAGATGATCCTGAATAACATCATATACCAAGCCAGGGACCACCAGATCTACCACGGCAAGGGAAACGTTCAGGTATACCTCTTGAACCAGGAAGAACCGGAAACAATACAGGCGATTCAAAGTGCACGATTGACGCAGGCACCTGCCTTTGCGGTGTTATGTCAAAGAGTAGCTAGAACGCTTAGGAGCCAAGATAGCATAAAAGAGGGGATCACCGGTATAAGAGCTATTAGCCTTAAGGATATCGAAAGGGCCCTCTAACCAAAGAAGGAAGTCGACCTACAGGACCATGTCCCAGCCAACATCTTAAGGGATTTTCCAGACCTCTTTGATCCAAAGAAGGCTTACCCGCTCCCCCCCAGCCGACCCAGCATGGACCACAAGATTCCGCTAATACCTGGACCTGACGGACGAGACCCGCCCCTGCTATGGGGACCACTATACAACATGTCGCGCAAAGAACTACTGGTCCTTAAGAAAACCTTAGAGGACCTGTTAGATAAAGGGTTTATTAGGGCTAGCAGCTCAGCCGTTGGTGCCCTAGTGTTGTTCGTCAAGAAGCCTAGAGGGGGTATTTGCTTCTATGTTAATTATAGAGCCCTAAACGCCATCACAAAGAAAGACCGTTACCTACTACCCCTTATATCAGAGACGCTGTGACGTGTAGGGGCAGCAAGGTGGTATACAAAGCTTGACGTCGTTGCTGTATTCTATAAGATAAGGATATATAAAGGAGATTAAGAAAAGACTGCTTTCTGAACTAGATATGGGCTGTTTGAATAGGTAGTGTGCCCCTTTGGGCTCACCGGCGCTTTAGCGTCTTTCCAGCGATACATTAATAGCACCCTATAGCGATTCCTAGACGACTTTGTTACAGCGTATATAGATGACATACTCATATACTTAGATGGGTCAAAGGAGGATCATGAAACCAAGGTGTACTAAGTGCTTAGCGCCCTCTCAGAAGCTAGGCTACACCTGGATCCCACCAAGTGTGAATTCACTGTCAAGAAAGTCAAGTATATAGGGTTTATTATCACCGCTAGAGAAGGGATCTCCTGTGACCTAGAGAAGCTGAAAGCTATTAAGGAGTGGCTTCTCCCCCAGTCTATAAAAGGAGTGCAAAGCTTCTTGGGATTTACTAACTACTATCGGATATTCATACCCAACTATATGGAGATAGTTGTGCCACTCACAAAACTTACAGGAAAAAGGGTAGCTTTCCAATGGTCTGAACGAGAGGAGGCAGCCTTCCTAGAGATCAAGAGACTCTTCACAATAGAACCGGTGCTACACAGGTTTAACCCTAACGCCAAAACAACAGTCAAGACCGACTGCTCAGGATTCACCTTAGGTGGCATCCTAACACAAAACAATGAAGAGGGTAAGGGTCACCTAGTGGCCTTCCACTCCCAGAAGCTATCCCTAGCCAAGTATAACTATCCAATCCATGACAAGGAACTCTTAGCAATGCTCTCCTGCCTATAAGCTTGGCAAGCAGAGCTACACAGTGTGAAGACCTTTAAGATCCTTACAGACCATAAAGGCCTAAAATACTTCATAAAGAAGCAGCGCCTGACAGAGAGGCAGAGCCGGTGGGCAGAGGAACTGGCACAGTACGACTTTTACCTTGAATACCGGCCAGGTAAGGACACTGTAGTCCCAGACGCCCTGTCGCATAGGGAACAAGACGCCCCAGCTGGATGGGACAATGAAAGGGAGAAGGGAAGGGTCATACAAGTGATCCCTAGTCATACGTTTCCAAGACCACCCCCAGCTGCTGCCCCCCAGGTCGGACGTGCCAGCCAGGGAGACAAGACTATAGCGCCAACCCCTATAGTGTTCAAGAGCAATCAGGAGCTACAGCAACTATAGGAGACAACTGCTAGAGAAGACCGTATATACCAGCGTGTGTACACTGCTATAAAAGAGGGCATAAGAGGGTTTCCACCAGAACTCCACCTAAAAGTATAGATCGCCGAATACGCCTTAGACAACCTTCAACGCCTGATATTCAGAGAGAGGTTATAGGTACCTGGCAGGGGAACACCAGATGACCCCCTCAACAAACTCCACACAAGGATCATACAGAGATACCACAACTCTAAGACGACAGGCCACCCTAGGAGGAACAGGACCCTAGAGATAGTGGGAAGACGGTTCTTCTGGCCAGGCCAGTCCCAGGATGTTAGGAGATTCTGCAGGAACTGTAACACCTATGGAGGAGTACATATGTGGCAACAACTGAAGAGGGGGCTCCTTAAGCCCCTGCCGGTGCCCCTCCACCTACACAGCGAACTGTCGATGGACTTTATAACAGACCTACCACCCACTAAAGGCACTAAAGCCAGATACCTGTGGGTGATTATGGACAGGCTTAGTAAGGCCATGACGCTGGAAGAGATGACGACCATGGAGGCAGAAGCGTGTGCCCAGCGGTTCCTTAGCAGCCACTATAGGTTCCATGGAATGCCAAAGTCTATCGTTAGCGATAGGGGAAGTAATTGGCTGAGCCGTTTCTGGAAGCGCTTCTGTCAACTGGTAGGGACAGAGCAGCTGCTGAGCACCGCCTACCACCCACAGACCGACGGAGGGACAGAACGGTTTAACCAGGAGATTTAGTCTATCCTCCGCGCATACATGTGCTACACACAGGAAGACTGGGGAGAGCTGCTGCCCAGTGCCTAGCTGGCGATCAACAATAGGGTCAGCAGTACTACCGAGGTATCACCATTCTTTCTGGAGCATGGGTATTACGTTGACCCACTGCCAGTTAAAGAGGACTAAGACAAGGGAGCGCCGCCTATGGACAGTAAGACGAGAGGGGCTAACCAGCTGGTCAGGCGTCTGAAAGAAGCAATGGAGTTGGCCCAAGCCGCGATAGCAGCAGCCCAGCACCGGGCAGAGGATGCTGTGAATAGGAAGCACACCCCAGTAGAGAGGTATCTAGTGGGCAACAAAGTCTGGCTATCAGTAGCTAACTATACAACCACCCAACTAAGTAAGAAGCTTGCATGGTTACACCATAAGTATAAGGTTACAAAAGTGGTGTCCCCACATATGGTCAAGTTAGACATGCCAGGCCGGATTCACAACCGGTTCCATGTGGACCTCCTACGGCAAGCGGCAGAGGACCCGCTCCCCTACCAGTCCCACGCCGATGAGCAGCCGCTGCCGATAGTCGGTCAAGATAGAGAGGAAGAATACCAGGTTGACAGTATACTTGCTGCGAGATGGAGACGGAGAGGGAGGGGGAGGACCAGAGAGGCACTGGTGAGCTGGAAGGGCTACGCGGACCCAACATGGGAACCAGTTGACGCAGTCAAGGGACTGGCAGCCCTTGACGCTTACAAGGAGTTATATGGCGACATTATAGATAACGACGGGAATCAGGCGTACGCGCCAAAGAGAACCCGGCGGGGGACCGGAGGGGGAGGCTAATGTTACGGGCTGATGCCCGACGGACCAGCTCCGGCTTTACCCAAGCAACCCTAGGGCCCCTCGGCGCCCCACCGGCGCCCCACCAGCGCGCGACCCCCTTATCCCAAGCAAAGCTTTCTACACCGCATCCTATTTTCCCTTTTACTCCTCAGCTAGAAGTAAACAGTAATAGAGGCACTTCACCAGTTAAACGCGCTGCGGAGCCAGCCCTTCACATAAGTTTAGCTTATCTAAAGCTGGCTTATATTTTTTTATTATCAAAGTAAGAAATACTATTTAGAAAGTAAAAAAAAAAAGTTATTCTTAATAATATATAGAATCTATATTTATATTATAATTTTAATTCTTTTGTTATATAAGAGCTTTAATAAGCTAAGATAGCTTATATTAAAAAGCTACAGCTAATATAATAAATAAAGAAATGCATATGAATAATAATTTTCTATTTTCATAAAATATTAGTTAGCTATTTATATATATATCTTAAATAATTAAAACCTATTCTTAATTATTAGGCTTCTTATTATAGTTAAATATCTAATAATAGGGTTTCTATTAAAAGTAAGTAACAGTTAATACTTAATAATAGTAATCTTAATTTATAGATCTATTAATTATCTATTAATTAGTTATATAGTTAAAGATGATTAATATAACTTATATAGCTTTTTATTAATTAAATTATTAAGGTTAACGACTAATATTATAACCTAATAACTTCTAGGTAATATAGCCCTACTTAATAAGTAGGGTATAAAAGGTATAATACTTAAAAGGAATATCGTTATAGGATAACTCCTCTAGAACAAAAGAAGTAAGAGAAGGTTATATAATAATAAAAAGGACTAATATATAATAAGCTGTTTATAATTAAGGACTAATATACTAAAGGCGGTCTACCCCTGTAGGAATAATATCTAATTATTAGCCTTAATAATAAAATAATAAGATATAAGGATATTTATCTTATTTAGATAGATTATTTTCTATAGCTTTTTAGTAATTAACTTATAATATATTCTCTAAATACCTTTTAGTATCCCTTTAGTGATTTATTAATAAGAAAGCTATATAAGCTACCCTTACAACTTTAACTATACGACTGATTATTAAGTGATTAATAGACTAATAAGCTAGTACTACCATTACTGAGTATTAACCTTAGCTATACTATTAGCGGAAACTCTACTGTTAGATTACTGACCGTAACAACTAAAAGATATCTAGAGAATATATTATAAGTTAATTATTAAAAGCTATAAAAGGTATTTTATCTATATTAAATTAAGTACCCTTATATCTTATTATTTTATTATCAGATTATTATTTCTTAATATTAATCTTTAGTATTAGAGTAGTTTATCCTTATATTAATTTATATTAAAGGCTTATATTAGGTTACTGCTGATCTTTACTAACCCGTTATATGACCCTCCTTAGTTTTTCTGTTCCGTTATAACTGTGCTGCACTCCTACAGCTGTGGGCGCCTCATCGTCCTGTTGACCCGACTGGGGAGTTCAGGCTGCACTAGTCATCAACAGGTTTCCTGGGTCGTAACAACAGCGTACAGAAGGAGTAATAGAGGGAGACCTACAAAGCTGCCATCCTAAAAAGCTGCCCTAAAAAGCTACTAGCCTAAAAGCCGCTAGAACAGGCAGTTAACCCACTGACATGCCAGCATTAGCATCAATCTTTTCCCATCCCATCTTTAACCTTTTCAGATGACGTAACTTTAATCAGGGTCACTAGAATATTATAAAAGAATATTCAGAAAATAAAGGGACAAAGCAACTACAGTTAAGTGCTATTTAGTTTATTATTAAATCGTGTTAGCTGGTCTAATAGGCTAAGGGAAAACTTAATGTCATACTTTTTAGGGGCAAAAAGTACAATGTAGTGGGTCCACACCACTACCTAGCTGCTAGTGAGTCCTGAAGAGCGTGGGGTAGAAGTACAAGCTGCCTGCCCAAAAAGCTGCTTGCCTGCCTAAATACAGCTGTAAAAAAAAAGCTGCCTGGATGGTCTTGGTGCCTTAAATTCCACATCGCGACTGCCCATTTTCTCCCCCTCCTTCTTCTCCAGCAGGTGCTATTACGTTAGTGATCACCTTTGTTTCTGTGGCTAGCGGCAAGGTGAAATGGGCTGTGCCCTTGTTGTGGCTGAGGGGATGGCCCACCAGGTGTGGCTGACAGGCCTGTAAGGCCCTTTTTGGGCCTTACAGGAGGGTTTTACAAGATCTGATTGGCTATGGAAGCCAGACCCTCTCCAGCCCACCTTGCAACAAACAGGGATCCATCCCCTCACCCTGTCAACTGTTCACGCCTTCCCAAATCGTTCCTGGGACGCATTTCCTTCCCTCCTCCCTAAGATCGTGATCGGAGGCTGTAGGGCAGGTGCACAACCCTTCGCCTTTCGTCCAACTCCAACGTCTCTTCTTCTTCACTTCATCCAACCCACGCCAGATATCCACCACGACCCCATCCCCAAGACCCCCCCGCGAGTATCATGGCCGTGTCCCAAGATACTTGCCTTCTGCTTGCTCTTTATTATTTTCTATTTACTGACACTGGTATCGGTAGCAGACATTTTGGCATCCGATTTAATTCTCTCGACAACTCCTCCTTTCCTAACCGATCACGGGTCGAGAACCGATGTCTCCCCAGTGAAAGAGTCGACAGCTAGATGCCATATCCTCGACAATTCGAACTAATACTTTCGATACTCCCCTCCACTCCTCCCCGTCTACAAGATCAGGTCGAGACTAGACATCCCCATCGAGAGCGTTCAACAATTCTATGTTATACCCCCGACATTCCCTCCTTCCCCCAAGACGAGTCCGAGCCCAGACCCGATGTCTCCCCTCAAGAACGTCAATAACCCGAATCAATACTCTCGATACTTCATGTTCGCTCCCTACACGGGCCCACGTCAAGAATGCACCCTTCTAGCCAATCTTACGCATCGCTTTTAGAAAGTCTACTTTTTTGTTTGTCCTCCCAACCCATGTTCCATTGACTAAATGCAAAGGGCTTCATCGTCTTGAGCAACTAATGAGACATTCTCAACTGCCACGAATGAATAGACCTACGCTGTCCAAGCACAAGCTTATTATACATGCTAGTTTCCCGACACCGCTTGTGTTGCTTTATGCTGATTGTTGGCACATCACTCTCAGAGTCCCAAGCGGAGGTCACTCCATTCAGCTGCCCCTTGCGATTGGTGAAACTTGACTCGCTCATCAAGGACCCATTGTGATAGTTGTCTTGCATACTTACACACCTCTGTCTGCCATGAACAGACGACTGTCAGTGTTGTTACCACAATTCGCCTGCTCCAAAGCAGTGTGGCACTGTTTTTGTGGAGTCTGATATCCCCGTTCCGTGTCTGCAGTCCCAAACACAGTAAGATGGCCGTAACTTGCTTCACCAGCTCAACCCCGGCCAGGGCCAAACTCGTCATCAATCTCGTCGCTTTTCTGCAATCTGTTTGTCACCAACCCCTGTCGGTATCTTTCCATGAACGCTTCATCCGCATAAGCCGTCTTCAATTGTCGCGGTCGCGACGTCTTGGCTATCCTGCCCACCAGCCCTCCGCATCGCGGTCCCTTGACCCAAGGTGCCACTCCAAGATCACTGGCGAGACTTCCATGCAACCAGAAACACAGTACCAGCGCGACTGGCGACGCTTGAGCAGTATTCCAAACCGACGGGCACCTCTGACTCCCCACACAGCAACCATCCGATGCCCTCGGACCCCTCGTTGCTTGACAGTTCTTGAGCCTGATTGTTACGTTTTCCAGCTTTTCAAATGCCTTGATCGTTTAACAAGTTCCATTATCTTGCCTCGTGGACAGCAATCTACTTCTCAGTTCCATTCCCAACAATTTGAATCATCATAAAAGATTGCAAAGACGTCCGCATGGTCGCTACGTGTCTTGAACCAACCCGTACCAAAGAGGCCCCTACTGAAAAGGCTTTCAAACGGAGCACTGTCTCTTGTCATGCCGCCAGCCTGTCCGCCACACTGGCTCTTCCGAAGTTCCGAATGCAAGCAAAGAGGTGGATAAGACGGCATAAACAGTGAGACCAACCTCCATCAGAACGATGCTGATTTCGACTTCTTCACGCAGCTGCAGTCGTTGCGTTTGGAGTTACTCTTCAATATCGTGCCGGAACGTGGTCTGTAGGCGACGCGGCCGTGGTTGCAGCTTGTTTAGGCGGATCGTCGTCGCTGGAGCCTGGCCTGCTCAAACGACACGGCATAGGCCCGTAACTCTTTCTTGGCCTTGACCGACAAGTGGCTGGCGTCCAAGTTGGACGAGGTGGTGCTCTGCATCGAGAAGAGGCTCGAGTTCGAGTTCGAGGTGGTTACGGTGCGGCGGGAGGATGATGTCCTCGGAGAGAAGAGATAGGACTGGCTGGTGGGCGTGCTGCCGTACGGCCGGGCATTGGAGAAGTCGTAGGCGGGCGAGAGGTAGAAGCTGTTGGTCTGTTGCCTCGAGCCCCACGGGCATACCTTCTGCCATGTTATGTGCTGAAAACTCTGTCGGCGGTCCTGGAGGAGTGGGCTCGGTCTGGAAGAAGCCCATCGAGAGTAAGCTTGTGTAGATAGCGGTACATCTCTAGGAATACGCATGAAGCGCCTGTCAACTAAAAAGATCCGAGCGGCCAGTAGCGCTCTTGAGTAGCGCGAGTGGTCGCTCTTCTTGGTCCTCGTATCCCGACAGTAGGAATGGAGACAGAGGCTTGAAGAAGTCCGAACATGATGGATATTGAGGGCGATGTATGCAATCTCGCCGGCTGTGGGAAAGAGTGATCCTAAGACGGCGGCGAGCGGAAAGCTAGGAGGTGTGAATTTTGGGTTTGCTGCGGATCCCATATCAGGGCGAGGTGGACGAAGAAGATGACGGGTGCGTACACGGGACGACGAGGTCTCTGATCTCGGAGAGTAATCGTGCTCAACGGTACTGGAAGTCTGCGCAATTTAGGGGAATCACCGCAGGCTCGGGCGAAAGGTCAATTGCCGTGTACGACTCGACGAAGGAATGATCAGTCTTGGACACGGAAGGCTCAGCTTTCGAGGTTGTTCTGGACGATTAAACAAAGGCCGCGAGCGGGCCAGGATCATTCGTTCTTTGGTTATTCGTTCTTTGGTTCCAGTAAACATGGTATTTCTTTTTCAAGCCTACAAGGAATATTAGCAAGGTGGGACTCATATACAAGTCGCCATACTATACGGGCTTGTTGAAGAGTTGTATGGACCTTTACCTTGCGTACCAAGGCTATTGGCTCGATAGTGATGAGATGTGCTGAGTCAACTTTGGCCGAATATGTTACCTTTTACTGCCTGGAATAGGGTATTGTCCTTGGCAAATCTAGGGCTTGGGGATGCAAGATGCCAACATCAAATACGGGAAGCAGAAACAGTAGCAATACCCGCGATATTCTCCAAAGCGTGGGCTCGGTGGCTTTCCTTACGTAGTTCAAACAAGCGTGTGGAGTGTACTTGGATGTAGTGAGCAGCATCCTTGACTTGGTGTTTGATGGGAAGCCCGAGCTGGCCAGAACGCACGACTCTGTAGACGGCGTCGTCGTCTTGGGGGCCCTGGATGAGGCGGTGCAATAATTCTATTCTCTCATTTGGAAAAGCTTGACAGAATGGGGCATTGGAGTCTGTAAGTTTGTGCGGCTGGAGGTTCGGAGCAAGATCTGTGAAGCTGTCGTCGGCTAGCAGAGGTAGAGAGAGTGGTGCGTTCGTTGGACAAGACGAGGACGCGCAAAGCCGCTAGCTCCTTGCACCCCCAAGAGCTCGTGCTCTTGTCTCCAAGACCACCGATCCAATCATCTTCTTCCCGCCTCTCTCTTTTCCACGCGGCCGGCGTCTTGACAGTCTGGAAGTACGGAGCAGACATGGCGAAAGTGTCTAGATGAAGCCGTGGATGCACTGATGTGGGTGTGGGGTTGTTGTGGAGACGCGAGCAATGCCGGGCACCTTGCAATTGAAGGAATAGCAAGCGCGAAAAGGGGCTCAACCGGGTTACAGATTATGGTGATTGACTGTATTGCTGCTCAAGTACGAAGTAAATGTATTGCGATTGAGGTGGGTGTCTTTGAAGGTGAGACAGTGGAGGGCACGGAGGGGATTGAAGATTGCCTAAGAGTGCCAATCAGCTGGAGCCTGGGGCTAGTGGAGAAAGGTGTGGCGGTGCCTGCCCTGGCACCTGCTAGGCACCTGCCGGTCGGATTCTCCAGGGATAGGCCAATCGGCCCGCTCAAAGCCCCTTGCTCACCGGCGTATCACGTGAGCGCCGGAACAATGGTCATCCTTTGCCGACATCCAATCAGACAGGATCAATTCTATGGACCAGGAGAGTCCACATCCCATGGCGCGACGCGATATTGTAGCGCGTCAGAGTCAGACTCTCTTTCGCATTCACGATGCGATTATGCCGCCAGGACATCTTTTGTCGCCTTACTTGCTGACAAAGCGTTCGCGTGTCATGGCGGATCTCCCCGTCGACCTGCCGAATCTCCACGAGGGCGACTGCAACTTCATTCTCTGCTGTGGAAACCCCGTCACCTCGACCTTCTCTGTTGCGCCTTTGTCAACAATCTGGGCAGCTCATCCCAACGAGACATGGCGAAGCCTCCTTAATCACCAGGACCAGCACCCTCGAGGCGCCCTCTTAGGGATATTAGGGAAACAGAAAAGTAACCATCCCCCCACTTTACATCGTTTTGCGGTGGCTGGTAGTGGCGGTGGTGGCTAGAGGTCTGTCACCCTACCAGAGGTAGAAAGGAGACGCGGCGTGACAAGCGCGACGCGACAAGTTCTAGAAGCGCGGAATTCGAGGCGCGCCGACACCTCCCTCAGTGGTAGGTCCCCAAGGGGGGGCGCAGTGTTATTGTTGCCTGACCGTGGAAACCCTGGCGGTCAGGCAGAAAGAGTGTTGCTAGTGAGCACAACGCGAGCTTGGTAGAAAGGCTACCTAGAGCCCGTTAGCTTCCTATATCTAGGGTGTCTAGCTGCTAGGTGTAAGTGCTAGAAGCGCGGAACCAGACTTTTGGTTACTAATCTTGGTTCCTTGCTTCCTAATCTTGGTTCCCTGGTTCCTAATCTTACAATGGTACCAGGCCGAAATAAAAGCTCCCTGTCAGGTATCGCTCTAATGTTCATCCCCCTACTAATTTGGGTATAGCCAACATTACGGCACTATTTTGCCAGCCAGCCAGCCAGCCGGCTGGCCGGGCAGCCATTTTTCACCCTCTATCCATCCCATCGCCTATCATCACTTTTAACCACTATGGTTAACAGCCATCGCCAGCCTAACTGCCATACAAAACAACTATCAGATATTGACCGTATTGGAACTGGATGAAGGACTATATACAGATCTATCACGGGTATATCTAAGGGTAAATACCTCGCCAGACGTTATATGGGTGGGTTAGAGAGGCGTGGGATGCCCTTCTGGATGACTATTGCATACAGCAGCTCTATAGTATGCATGATAGATGCCAGGCAGTGATTGATGCGAATGGAGGGCATACGAGATGGTAAATTTTGGCTGGGTAGAAGGGGGTAGAAAATGTAGTAGTTTCTATAAATCATAGTGTGTGTGGGTGTGTGACATCACAGGGGGCTTTTACTTACCCCTGCCACCCTGTAGTTCCCTGGTTCCTTCTATCTGGGTACTAGCAACAATCTTTCTGCCTGACCGTCAGGGTTTCCACGGTCAGGCAATAACAACACTGCACCGACCGGCCACTTTGGCCTTCCACACACAAGGAAGAGACGCGACGCGACGAGCACGACGCGAGATTGGTGGACCCACCACATCGTACTTTTGCCCCTAAAAAGTACGACATCGAACTTTTCCCATAGGCCATCAGACCCGCCGATGCGTATCATCGCACTCCAGTCGCTGCATGTTGCACACGTACTACATCTACCTGTACCTTTGCATCCAAACAGTGGAATGTACATAGTTCTCAAGCACTTGAAGAATGGCAGCTGAATGACACTTTCTTCGTGTGATGGTCTGTCATGTTGGCTACCCTGACAGGCGTCAGGCCACAGGGCTGCTCAGGTGGGGGTGCTGCCCACCACCACCCAGTTCCACGCCGCCCATCTGCGCCTCGGCGTAGGCCAGCGCTTCCTTTCTTCCCTGCGTCAGACATGGCCTTCGGCGGCCGTCGCCAGGCGATGGGCAAGGGAGGCGCTTATCCACACGATGCGTCGCTCGCGTTGGTTCTCTGGGATATTTGTAGTGGTTGTAGCCATACTGCCCAAAGCTGTACGCGTAACCAGCACTCTTCAAAAGTCGGGTATGAGGGGCATCGTAGGCGTCCGTTGGCAATGGTGGATTTGCAGTGAAAAGGGCGTTTTTCGCATGGGTTGCAGACTGTGCGACTGTGGCGATGGTGCGGCAGCTGTGGCGTGACGCAGCGGGCGCGTGGAACATGTGGCCGACCACAGAATCAAATGGACGCACGCACCCTGTGTAGCCGCCAAAAGTGACGATCTCCCCATTTGTTTTCACGCACGGACACTGAGGTGCGGCAGCTGCGGCAATCGTGGCGGAGGTGGCAGTGCCTTCCAAATTAGGCTTGACTCACTGGCAGCCACTTGTAACGCGCGCATCCACAGCATGATTGATGGCTGGAACGGAACGTAGCCAGCGACATTGCGTCATATCTGACCCAGCAGCAGATAACGCTACAAATAAGGCTGGGCCCACGTGGCTTTCGTCAGCTTCTGGGCCCTCCCAAGGCGCCAGCGCCACAGCGGGTGGCTGGGCGCCATTTGACATGGTGGACAAACAGCTCCAAGCCCCTGTAACCGCACAACAAGATTGAGGTTTGCCACACGGGCAAACGGTGTACAACTACTGCGATGTAACAATACAGGCATCATCGGGTTCCACGTCCTTTTGAGCGCGACTCTACCTCGGGCGTCAAGTTCACATGGCTGCGGTCTGCATGCAGCCACACACATGCCATGATGACCGGCAAGACTCTCAATGCCGACGAGATCGGTGTGTTTACACAATAACGTTGGGAGTGGATTCTCTTCTCCTCTGCAACCCATCATCAGCGACCAAGAGGCCTAATCACGATCTGAACGACGCACCTTGGCAACAATCGCCGCGATGGCTTCGTACACCGGATTGCGTATGCTTACTGCTCTTACAGAACTGCATTTTAGGCCTGTTCCAACACTTGTCAGTCTGCGCGCTTTACCAGCTGCCAGGGTCTTGTAAAGAACCTCCGCGACGCACACCCAGCATCGCCAACTTCATCACGTCCACCAAGGAGTTCACTCCCGCCAAGATGCATGCATGCACCCAAGGACCAGGATAGTAATGTATGTTTCCTCCTACAATAGCACACAGACGGTTGTAATGATTCAGCCTGCTTTATTCGGCTGCGCCAAACAACCGGTTGCTGGGTTAACTTAACTAACTGGGATACAAAGGCAAGCAAACAAAACTTCAATGGCAAGAAGCAAAGCTGGCAACAAGGAAGACGAATAGTTGCCTCAAGCATCCCCCCCCCTTCCTTTGGATGAACCGCCGCCCTGGATAAAATCCGTCATTGGACTCAATGTACCGTCCCATCAGCAAAAACATCGTCCCCAAACCAAATCCAGACAATACGACGACAACGATGACCACACGGCGCAACACCGACACCGATTACGATGCCGATCCCAACCGCTACAGAGAGGCCAGCTCAGACTCGTCCTGCGATCCCTCATTCTATCGTCTCGACCTCAGCGTCCTCTTCTCTCGTCCCGTCCCGCAACAGCACGACATTTCCCTCTGTTTCCACGACAATTGGCTGCAACCCAGTCCCTCGACACAAAAGCCCGCCTCATCACACACGCTGCACTTCTACCAGCCTGGCGACATCTCCCTCTGCCAAGGTCCCGACACCGACGGCGTAGACGATGATAACAATCCAGACCACCCCGATCGCCAAACCGGCCAGTCCCTTAGCGTCGGCTCGATCCATATACCCTCGGAAGCTTTTGCTCCCGACATGATACTGATCCCTAGGGGCACAACTTGTCGCCAGCAGTCGTGGCGCCACCTCACCTTTTTCCCACTGCTTATCATCACCCTGCTCCTCGCCTTATCATTCATATACAAGCAGCCCCAACATGTCCATCTGCTTGCCAAATTTCGCAGCAGCTCCATCAACACAAACCAGATGCTGTCATACTATGACGTCCTCGAGCAACTCCTTACCATTAAGCTCGTCCATCATGCTCCAGCCCAGGCCTCCTCCAAGTGCGCTGATTGGTGGCCGCCCCTGCAAATCATCCACTACTCACACACCGTCTTGCAACTATCCGTTCTTGCTCGTCACGGACCTACAACCACCAGCGCCCGAGATGCTTTTGTTGAGCTCACTACTCAAGCCAATGAGGCTGCTAGCTTGATCCAATCCTTTGCTAGAAACGACTTTAACCTCGTGGAGGCAGACCTGGTTCTGCTGCTCGCTATCCTCGACGACATGGTCCTAAGAAACCAAGCGACAGCTGAGGCAATCGCCTCAGTGTTTCTAGCCACACTCAAGTCGTCATACAACGTGCTTGCGCCTTTAGCAGAGCAGCTGATAATGCTGGAGCACCATCTCCACCAGACTCAGTTGCTGGAAAGGATTGCCCTCAACAGTCTACTAGAAGGCAGCAGTATTGCAGAGGAAAAGGCAACGTGGTGGGGCGAAGACGTCGTCTTCCACGTCAAGCGCTTTCGAAAAGAGATGATGCCCCGTCGTGACATAACACGAGGGCTGGTGAACGAAGCCCTCTTTGGACTCCAGGGGGCACGGGAGACGATAGCTGCATCCATGCAACGCCTTGAACAAGATGTGAATTGGGTCTTTCCTGAGCCTACAGTGCTGATCCGCCAGGTGGAACAAATCATACGTCGCACAATAGAGTTGAGGTTGCAAGCAGACTCGTGGAATGCAGGAATGGAAGCCGCTGGGTGGGAAGTGACTGTCGACAGACCGATGGAGCGGCGTTTGTGGGCAATGGACGAGAGGGCAAGGACCAAGTGGGAGTGGGTGGCCAAGATATGGCCTCTCGGAGCTAGCCAGGTGGCGGACAAGTTTGCACAGGAGCCTGAGGAGCCTGTGCTGGAAGAGGAGAGTCAGGGGACAACATCCTGGACCTGTACTCACAGCGGGTTGTTCATGACAAGAACAAGGACGGGTTCCATCACAACCCCAACCTCAAAGTAAGTAGGGATATCCCCATAGTGAACAATAACAATCGTTGGTGGTTGTGCAGTTGTGGTTGTTGTTAAGAAAGTGAAGTGGGCGCGCTGCCAGGCTGGTGAGATGATGTGGATTATCCAGAGAGTGACGGTCACGTGACCCGCTTCCGAGTCCGCATCCCCCATATCCCGACACAAGCGCATCAATACTCCGTAGTGGTTATGAGATGCGCGGGTATGGGCGTCTGCTTGGGCCTCTGACCGCAAAGTCGGAGGCTGCCAACCTGAAGACGTCCATCTCCAGGCCCGCGGGGAGCATGGGGCCAGCATTTGCCATGACGACAGCCCAGTACACCAGGGTGCTATGCTCCCAGATGAAGACGGAGGGCCATTTGCAGGTGTGATCGCATATCCTGCCCCCCCCTCCCCCCCTCGTCATGTATCCCGCGTTCCACTTCCGACGCGATCGAGAGATCATGTACTCGGTAGCGTGGCAGTGGATACGCTCCGACGAGAATCCGTTGGCCAGGACAGGGAGAGGTAAGCGTGAAGACGCTCAAAAAACTTGCCCGGATGGAGATGAAGATTCTGTTCCAACATGATGAGAAATCATCAGGAAACGAAGATTCTGTTCCAACGTGATGAGGAATCATCAGGAAAGGGAAATAGTGGCGGCAGAGAGGAGTCTCGGTGGGCCGTCTTCCCTGGATAGGGAGAGAACGACAGACAGACGTGAAGAAGGCATGCTTCAGTTAACCAGAGATGGTCGGCCAATGCAGAAATGAATGGCTAGGGTTCCTGGATAGGAGTTGCTATGGAGGGATCCATGCTTTTGTGCCGAACACGATTAAGAGATCCATCAGTCAAGGCAAAAGGGTGTAGACGCACGCAGTGAGAGGAGTCTGACTGGGCGGGTTGGTTCCTCTCTTCCCTGGAGAGAGAAGAAGGGAGACGAAGAAAGGCTTAGGCTGTGAGGAATTGGCCGTCACTTTATGTCATGTCATCGTAACCTACGGAGTAATAAACACAGAAAGACATGGATGGCGATGTGGAAACCTGGGGCTTTCTGGGAGTCGGTTGATCTGACATTGAGAACCTGAGGTAACCAACGGTACGTACATACGTACCGTTGGTGGTGGCTGGTTGTGACGGAGAGTCAGTTGATCCGGCGCTGAGCCAGGAACCCCACCGAAGCGCGTTGTGGTTTCTTCCTCTCAGAGACACAAACAAACACAACTTGACAACACACACACACACAAGTGCCGCTTTCTCTCTCTTTTTGACCTGAAAAATTCCATTCACCGCCATGCCTGCCCTGCCCTATGATGGAGAGGATCCTGCATGAACGACAACTGTGACCCTGAGCGATGCGGCAGTACGCCTTCTCCGCCTTCACCGCCAACCAACATGAACTCATGCAACAACCACTGGCTGCCTCTGTCCCCCAACTTGACCTTGTCTCTGTGGTCTACGTGTTCTTCATGTCTACAACACGAGCCCATGGTCGGCATGGAACATCTGCGCCATCCATGCCGCCAACACCTGCGGCAGGCCTCGCCTTGCTCCACTGGAGGATCAACGAACCAACGTCTAATACGCTACGAACCATTCTGTCCCAGACAGATGTGCCTACGTCAGCGATGCGATGCAATGCAGACCCACCTGTTCTACAACACGAACCCATGGTTGGCATAGAACATCGGCGCCATGCTGCCAACACCTGCGGCAGGCCTCGCCTTGCTCCACTGGAGGATCGACGAACCAACGTCTAATATGCTACGAACCATTCTGTCCCAGACAGATGTGCCTGCGTCATGCGATACGATGCAATGCGGACCCATCTGTTCCTTGCAGCAATCAGATGGGTGCTCCTCTGTCTTGGGCATCCAGTTGTCCTGAGGCACGTTTGGCGTGGTTTGGCTTGGGTAAGGAACAACAGACCTGACCTAATAACTTCCTCCTCCCCTTCTCTTCTGCTCTTCCGGTACAGCCAGGCTCTTAAGACTCTCTCTCGTTCACAATCAATCCAATCCAACTGCTATCGTTTTTCTTTCCTCTGTCCCCCTCACCCGACACATCTCAAACCACTTCACGGCAACGCATCTGTGTTCATAGCTCGCTGCAACCATGTGCACCACAAACACAGCCCAAGTCATTGCCACATCCCATCCTCTTTCTTTCTATCCAAGAAACAACATGCTAACCTGTGCGAAAAAACAGGAGATCTGCTGCGTCCCCGTTTCCTTCTACGCCAGACAGAGGCACCGAGCTGTCGGCTGGTGCCTCCTTGTGCGCGCCACGATCCTCTTCCACCTATACAAGCTCCAATTCCTGCCAGACGACGTCAACAGCGACATGTTCGACAGCCACCTGATCCCATACCTCCGCCCCCTCTGCCACATGGGCCCTTTCTCTTCTGACGCTGCATCTTGTCTACATTTCGATACCGTTATTCTTCCACAGTTCCGCAATAAGGTCCGCCATACTGCCCAGAAATGGGTCGTTGACAACCGCGTCGTTCTACGTCAGTCCCTCTCTCTCCTCGGGAGCTCCCCCCAGCGCAGCCGCTACCGATGGAGTCCGGAAATCACTGCCATTTGGTTCGGCAGTGTCGACGCTGTCCAAGCCTGGCTCCGGACCTTGGGCAAACGCAACACGGCCGACGTTGATGCCCGGTTTCCACCATCACTGCCCTCAAACCCCACTCTGTCCAGTGGTGGTGGCCCTTCCACCCCGGGCAGGCCGGCAAGCCATCATCGCTTGGACGAAGCGATTGCTGTTGCTCGGGGGTTCGTCATTCCTCCCAAGACTGGACCTCACACAGCGAGCTGTGGACCAGCAACTCCGACAAGGTATGTTTTTTCGTTCTTTTTTTTTTCTTTTCTTTCTCAAGGCCCGTGTGGAGCTTACTGTTCTTCCCACACTGCTCTTGGTTCAGTTTAACTCATGCTTTCGTATAGCCCATACTCACACCTTGGCCAGACTCAGCCCTCGTTCGGCACCCGCTACATCCATTCGCCCGCTCTCTCCCCATTACGAGGGGGACGAACACAGCAGCAGAAACCAGGGGAGCAAACTCGCCTCTCAGGCGTGGACAAGAAGCGGAGACACCAACTCAAACACGGCGTTCGACAGCAGGCCCAGCAGGCCCAGTCCAGTTGGCGGCGCCAGCCGCGGATGGCGGCCCGCGGTGTCTCCAAGGCCCCCCTCCCCCAGCGCTCCACCGCTGTCGTCACCCCAGCAGCACGAGGGAAGGAACCACAAGACCGACGGGGACCACACGCGGCTGGCAAAAGCCATCCGGGCAGAGCCAAAGCAATCGACGCAATGCTTGCCGAGCGGCTGGCCGGGTTCGACATTGGATACTAGCAGTAGTGTCATGTCTCGTCGGACGTGCAACAGCACTGTCGTGGAACACATGGATGGTGGCTTGAGCGTCGTTTCGGGCGGGGCCTACAACAGCACCATCGTCTCCGCCAGTGATGCCATGGATCACGTAGGCGGCGGCGGCGGCGGCTGTGGTGATGGCCGTGGTGGCAGCGTCGCCATGAACCAAAAAACGGTAGTGTGGTCGGCGTCCAACACCCAAGCGGCCCCGGCCTCCTCTTTCGGCACTGCAGAGGGCGGCAATGCGGAGATTGCAGGGTACAGTGACGTCCGGTTTGCTCTCGAATGGCAGCTCAGTGCAAGACGCCAAGCGCTCGAGGCTGATCTGCTATTCAAGCGTTTGATGCTGAATGGCAACCTCTAGCTTCTGTTTCTCTTGCTTAGGGATGGCGATGGTGCTAGTAGTTTGGGTCTTTGTTTGTGTGTGTGTGGTCTTTTGGTAACATGTATGTTTTGAGAATGGCCTGCAATATGACATGACATTTGCCCGCTATCTAAAGTGTCACGACAGCCTCATGCTCATCCCCGCAACTAGTATAAGCTTTTGTGGAGGGGCGACGCAACGAATGGGCAATATCGTGTATATTGCACCAAATGAGTGGTGAAGTGTGAAGAGGCTAGAAAGCTATCTAGCCGTGGGCCAGCTTGGCCAAGGATGAAGAGGTCGAGACTCCCCCTCAGGCTCGGCCTCCAGCAAGCAACTATAGTAACAAGAAGTAGGGCAAAATAACTGTCCAGAGCCAAATAGCTCCAATAACTCGAATCCGAGGAGTTTTCAAAGTATTGAACAACTTGGGCAATTCGTCGGCTCGGCGACAGTTGATCCGTACGCCGGGCTGCCGATGTAAATCCTCTGATGTGAATCCTCTGTACCCGCTATCTATCCAATATATCCACCGAGACGACTCTTGTATTGGTGACGAGGTAGTCGAATGAAGGTAACAATGGTTCTCGTATAGTGACAAGGCTCCCACGTTGTGACTGTTATGATGATGATAACGGTTCTTGTATGGTGACGAGGTGATTGAATAGAGACGGTGGCTTTCGTGTTGTTTACGAGGCTCGCACGTGAAAAAGATGATTTTTGTGCCGTTTGACGACGTGATGGAATGAAGACGGTGGTTCTCGTAACAGGGTGACGAGGCTCCCATGTGAAAAAGAAGAAGGATTCTCGTGCCGTTTGACGAGGTGATCAAATGAAGAGTAGAGGTAGGGCAGAGGCTGCCAATTTGATTAATCACGATAGAAAAGTCTAGTAGGCCTGGAGCTCATAACCTGTGGAGGGGCGACACAACAAATGGGCAATAGTGGTGATCTATTGCACCGACTAATAATAAGTGTCCCCATTGTTGAAATATCGAGGTGTAATAGCAACTGGAAGGGTCACGTGGCTGACAGAACAACCAACCAGTCTTCAGCCTAGATAGCAATGCCGATTTCGCACCGAAGAATAACAACAACCATAACAACCATCATAAATCCGACAACTGCTTGCAAGAAAGTAATATCACCATTATCCTGGCAAATCGAACCAACACCCATCCATCCCCCTCGACCTTTGTTCAGTTCCCCGCCCCTCTCAGCGCACACTGCTTCAGCCACCAAAGCCGCTTGATTTCCATCTCGTGGCGCAGAGCCTCCTGCAACGCCCTCTCCTGAGCACACAGCAGCTCCTCCATCTTCTCGTCGATCTCGCTTACTGAGGCAAACTCGGAACCGGCAATCGTTGCTCTTTGATCGACGCGGCTGACAACCGAAGGCTGTCGCTGCTGCTGGCGGTGCTGCTGCAGCTGGGCTTCCTGATCGGCCTCTTGTTGACGTTGTTGACGATGACGCTTGTTGATCACGTCCCGGAAGTATTCCGCGTTTTTGTTACAGGCGTCGATGATGCGTCGACGCGTCGCCTGGTCTGTGGTCTTGAGGTCGAGGTTGCTCATGCCTTCTATGTTGAAGATTGAGCCGTCGAAGCGTTGGGACGAGAGGGTGACGGAGGAAGAGGAGGGGTTGTCTTCTGTTTCCACCACTGGTCAGTTTCTTAATGAGACGAGACGAGACGGATGGGTAGAAGGGAAGAAACACGCGGCGTAACCAACTCTCACCATCATTTCCACCGCCATTGCCACCGCCAGCTGTGTCTTTGTGCACGTTGGCCTGCTTTTGCTCCCAACGTATGAGGGCAGCCCGCCAGTCCTGGCGCGTCCTTTCGGTTTCTTTGCTAGTACCGTCTGCAGCCTTGGCGAGCTCGCCTTGGATATACTCGGCCGTCGTAGCGCCAATGCTGGCTTTGCTGGCTTTGCTGGCTCTCGAGACCGCCGACGGCGCAGCGGTCTCGGCGAAGGCGCCGGGGACAGGGGGTCCGCTCATGTTGACGATAGTGTGGCGTGGGCAGGAGAATAATGAGGGAGAGAGTAATGAAGGGGAGGACGATGAAGGGGGGAGGATTGGAAGAGGGCGTCTGCCGTTTGCTGTTTGTTCATGTAAAAAACTCTTCCCCTTGCTTACTACCCCCCCCCTCCCCCTCTTTTCCGTTTGTCGACCTGTCCGCCCGCTCGGTCCAGCGCCCATCATTCTATGTCTCGCCATCCTCTTGTCTCTCTAACTTTCCATCTTTATCGTCCCGTCTTACACACACACACACACACACATACACACAAACCACCATGTGCCCTTCTAACAGCGCCATACGCCTTTGCGATCAACCCATTCAACACCTTACCCTGGCTGACAACCCGCGGCTGACCTTTGGCGCATCGTGTAACAGAGCCATGTACCAGCATATTATCCGCTACCGCCTCCGCCCAAGCGAGTGCGTATGGAAGAATATTGAGCAGCTTAAGAGGAGAATGTACCTGGTCCGCGCTGATGGCTCATCCTGGGGCGCAGCCTTTGACCAGGTTGCCCTCCCGCGTCTTGCTAACGCCCTCCAGACTCGCCGCCGCACCCTCGTTAGGGCCGGTGCAGCAGCTGAAGGGGACGCGCCCTGGGCCCCGTGGGTTGATGGCCTCCTCCACCCGGACTGGTCGGGTATTGCAGCGCACATCTGCCAGGACGTCGGTGAGGCCTTGCTGGAGGACCTGCTGCAGCGGGAGGGGCAGGAAGGTCAAGACAAACCCGAGCGAGAACCTCACGACATCTTGGCCCAAGACATGGTAGTGGTCGCCGTTACCCCCCCGCCGTCCGCCATCGTCCTACCCTCCGTCATTCTCGAGCCCGACGACTCAGCTTCTGTGGCGGGCGCCCATTTACGTCATGGCCTCCATGCCGATAACATCCGCTCTATCGGCGAGATACAAGACGATCTAGTCGTTGGCGCCCGGCGCCTCTTTGAGTACACCAAGCATATCGACCGTTTGCAATTCGACACTACATCGCTAGCACCGCAACAGAACGACCAGCCTCGGCCTAGACGAAGAGGATACGATGATATGGCGGCGGCGGCGGCGGCAATACACAAGGACAATGGCTACAAGAAGGAGGAGGGCTGTGATAACTCACGAGGACATGCCGTCGTCATGGCACGCCTATCCCGCTGGCGTCTCGTCAGGCACCTCGTCCAGCTCGAGAGGGAGCTCGACTACGCCTGGCGCCGCACTCTGTTCGGCGAGGACCACGGTTCAGCGGCGGAAGAGGACGAGGGGATGCCGCCCAGGAGTCTCCTGGGCGGCATCTGGCTCGCCTTCCTCGGTAACGGGGAGGAGCGCCTCCTCCTGAGGTCTGTCGACAAAGACGGCAGCCTGTGCCTGGACGTGGAGAGCATCGCGGCGCGGGCGGGTAACGAAGACAGGTTTGATATTGCCGAGGACTGATGTGGTTAGATTCCCGCATTTGTACATGGGGTTTGTTGGTAGCTAGCACCAGTCAAGCGAGATACAATATAATTATGATGGGGTTTCGTTTCCGGTGCTTCCCAAGTAGCGTAGCTCATCATGGCCTCATTATGCCATACTGCCGGAGTATCATCAGCCCTGCAACGGGTACTCCATAGGCAATCTACAACTAAAAGTCTGCTGCGTTACAATCGTATCGTCCTGTGATACTAACACTGATCTGATTAGTGGTCAACTTCACAGTTAGCACTACCGCAGATCAGCAACCCAAGTTCTTCTTCTTCAAGCTTCATTTTCCACCTCACTTCTTCACCCTTCTTTTCGTCCAAATCAGAGTTTTTCATCACGGAGGCAACGTCCTGTGTGAGATTGCAGACGTATACCTGCATATAACCCCGGCAACCAGCCATTTAGACCTAATTAACAACCCGTCAAGCCATCCGCTTTATAAATTGGTTGCCAAGACAAGACGGGAAGAAGCATACGCAAGAGGGCAACTTGAGCTTTTGCCCTACCCCTTCTTCACTGTCGCCAAGGCAGGGCAAGGCAACCCACGCTTCAACACACAAAGTCGGATGGATCTAAGGCAACGACAACCCGGCGGATGGGTTCATAAAGTCATCGCCGAACAAGGCGCTAGAGGGTAGTCCATAGAGCAGCTAGTTGGCAATAGGACCATACGGATCGGGATAGAGTAACAGGTATCGCAGGCAACGTAACGGACGGATTTCAGCTGCTAGGCAGTATTTAGGCTATTTTTACTTCACTTTAGAAAGTTGCTAGTGTCAGAATATTATTAACTCTATACCTAATATCTATACTCTGTAGTCAATCTGCAACCTATGGTCTGCTGCGTTACCATCGTATCGTCCTGTGATACCAACACATACACTAGAGGCGGCCATCCCTCTTCTTCTTGCGCCGCTCTCGCTTTATATGCTCTAGGCACTCCTCAATCTCCTCCCAGCTGAAAACACCCGTGTCCTCCTCCTTCGTCTCCACTTGCTGATGACGCAGCCCATTCCCCCTTGGCAGTCCCCCTCCCTGATGGGCGTCGTCGTCGTCATGCTTGTTCTGGTGTGGGATCCTCGCCGGCTGCGAGAAGGGGAAGTGGAAGGACTGAGCGGGGCGGTTGGTCGTCTCGTCACCGCCGCCATTGCCTTTGCTGTTGCTGACGGCCGTGTACTGCGTGTTTTTGTCCTTGTAGACGTGTTCCGCTCCCTTCCGTCTGTACACCTCTCTTTCCTGGCCCTGTTCGGCGCTGCGCCCCTTGTAGAGCTTGATACTGTTGCCGGTTCTCGACTTGTTGATCCCGTCTTTGGTGCGTTTGCCCGTCTTTTTGCCCTCGTCTTCGTTCAATAGGCCACCGCTACCTTCAATGCTTGCCCCCTCCTTATAATCTCCATCCTCATCTCCATCATCATCTCCATCATCAACATCATCATCAACATCATCATCATTATGATTATCCTCCGCCTCTTCCGCCTCCTTATCGCCATTATTTGGCCCCGCAAGGCCTCGGTCAATAGTCAGCGCTGCTCCAACTTGGCGGCTCGCAGTTCCGTCCTAAACATGTCCCTCAGTCAGATCAGGGATAGACAAATCAAAACACATACACACACAACCACGGAAGCAAGCAACAGGAAAACACTCACGGCAGCTTCTTCGCGCTCAGGAAACGCTTTCCATTGCTTCTTGCTTAGCATCGTCTTCAACGACTTGTCCGACGTGGTCCAGTTTGGGGGCCACATCTCCTCTTCTGCTTTCTGCTGGGACATGTCGGGCGCGAGAACCCGTGCGCGCCGCAGGTCGGCATCCGTGATGATCTTGTCGTACTCGTGAGGGGGGTCTTGGGCGTGGAAGCGCTGGAGCTGGCGCGCCCGTAGCGGCCACAGGTTCGGGCGCGGGGTAGGCATATCGAGAGGTAGTTGTTAATAAGGAGGAGGGGTATCAAGAGCAGTCTTTGAGTTTGACTGTCTGGTGGTCTTATACTCCGTAATCTAATACGATGTGCAGTGCATTATGCTTATATTATTCTGTCACCTTGTCCTGCTGTACACACGTTACAGTGTGAAACACACCAATATGTAATGTTTCCGTCTTCTTCTCTCGTCATTCTCCATCTACGACAGGTTCCATCCTCCAGTGGTCTCGCCATCACTGTATCAGCCAGCAACCAGCCTTGCTCTCAACGTTTCACTGTTTGTGCCCCGCCTTTGACGAGAACCTCCCAGTGGCGGCTGCAGATTAATTTCAGAGTGGCCGGTCGGTCCGACGCCTGTAACAAAGGCTCCAGCATCATCTCATCATAGTAGGCACGCGCCTTAGGCTTCGTCAGGAGCAGGTCGATAATGGCCACAAAGAGAATATCCTTTTCAGTGACGGTCCCGGGTGTTGTAATCGTGCCAGCCGCCTCCTTTCTATCATTCTTGTTCTCCTTTACGTACGCGACCCAGGCTGACCACAGCCTTTGTTGGGTGTACAAGCTTGGCACCGGCAGCGATGGGTTGGAAACGCCGACAAACTCGTAAAGTGTTTGCACCTCGGACGACATGGTGTATGCTTGGACCCTGTGGTGGATGGAGCAGATGTGCGCGTCCATGGCTGTTGACGTGTTAGATTCCAGCTTGTCGCAGATGATGTAGATATGCCAACATCACTTACCCAGTTGCTTCGGGGTCTGGACCACGGTGGCCCTGGGTGGCTGGGTGGTCTTTAGCAGAGCGGCCTGGAGAACGAAACCGAGCACGGCCACGGCTAGTAAAGCGACAAAGAGAATGCGGTCGACCATGGCGTCAGGGGCGAAATGATGGACAGAATGGCCGCGTATCCTCTGTTGGGACGAAGGAGAATGCGATGGAAGGGAAGGCTGTTGATTTAGAATTAAATGGAAAAGCGGCGTGGTTGGAATGCTGCCTATTAGTGTTGGTCATCCGTCCACCCAAGGCGAGATAGACACGCTTTTCTGCCGCATGGATCGTGAGTCCTGTGCTGCTGCTTCCAATCCTTCTTCATCGCCTCGTCTTCCACAACTCGCCCTTCACTATGAAAACAACGCCTCCGCCGCCGCCGGAGCCCGAGCCATCTGCCCACGGTAACCAGGGTAACAGCCGAGATGAGCGGAACAGCCGAGACAGGACATCTGCATCCATGTCCCTACTGAATCAGCGGATGCGGGAGTGGCGGGAGCAACAGCAACGTGAACGTACATCAGCTCATTCAGATCGGCAGCGACAGCAGTCTTCCAAGACGGAAGCCGGTCGTCAGGGAGACACGCCGCAACAACATCGATCAGATCGGCAGCGACAGCAGCAGCGGCAGCGGAAATCACGCATGCAGGGGGGGGACAACACACCCCAGCAGTCTGCCAAGACGGAAGCCGGTCGCCAGGGAGACGCGCCGCAACAACATGGTCCGGGTCCAGTTGTTGTTGTTGTTGTTGTTGTTGCTGTTCTTCGAAGCATCGCCACTGTTGTTGTTGGTGTCCTTCAAAGCATCGCCGCTGGTTTCCTAGGAGGTGTGTGGCTTGTGGCGCGCTGGACCTTTGCCTACCCATGCCTTGTCGTCACTTCTACCGTCGCTTCTGCCATCTTGGCTGTCTTGTGTTTGCACCAGGCGCCATGGGAGGCGGCTTCCGACCTCTGGTTCCTCCGCCCCTTGTCCCCTTGGTCTTGGGCGTCTTCTTCATCATCGCGTTCGTCACGTTCCGGGGCCGGAGAGGCGGTGGTGCTGCCATCCGTCAAGCCCATCTTTCCGTCTTTTGCAGACGGCATCAGAGACACAGCAGTCGTCGTGGCCAATATTATCAACAGCGACCCTGACCACGCCCTGTATATCACACCCTCAGTGATGCCAGCCTACAAGGTGTTTAGCAAGGTGGACTTGACGATCCAGGTCCACTTCCAAAACGGCCTCCTCCGCGAGCAAGCGCAGTACCACGAGCTTATCCGTAGTACCAAGAACTCTCCGGCGTCAGCTCAGCTGCGCAACGCCTGGTTCTTCTGGACGGGCTGGCAAAAGGCCAAGGCCAGGGATACAGCTGTTAAGCGAGGGCGTGCGCTACTTGAGGTCGTTAAAGCAGCGCTCACCTCCCGCGAGGCGCTCGTCAAGACGCTCGGAGACATAGAGACGAAGGATGCTGGATTACACGTCTTCCGTCACACGTGCAGCTGGATGAAGATGCTCCAGAAAGAACCCCAGATCATCAGTAACTATTTTAACAGGGAGGCCGTCAAGCAAGCCAAAGCAGATGGGCTGGCGGATCACCACAGTCACGACGTTCAGGACCTTGTAACGACTGAGGACCTTGTGATGACCGAGGTTTCGCGCGCAAGAGTGCTTTGCTCCGGTTCCAGCGTTATGGACAACTCGTGGGAGAGGTTGATAGAGCAGGTGGTCCGGCGGGATAATGAGGACCTTATGTCAGAGGAAGCCCACCTGAATAGTTTCGTCGAACAGGTCGGCACCGACCCGGATGACCTGGACAAGTATGAAGCTCACGTGGTCGAGGTTGCGACTAAGCTTTTGACAAGCATGTATGCCGTGTACGGGAGGTATTCCGAAGGTTGATTTATAGGTATTTTGTCACAAGTTGGAGCAGCATGAAGCTATTGCGACGTGGTTCTTTTGTTACACAGGAGGTATTCTGAAGGTTGATTTGTAGGTATGAGGTAGATTTGTTCCATGTTGATTCCATGTTTACTCTAGATCTTCAAGTTATCCAGTGACGGCTATTAAGTAGTTATACGGATATCAGACGGCAACCATGTGTCGCATACTAACCAGAAGATTGCAGATGCTCGTGTCCGCACGAGTGCAAATGGCTGTGCGAGTCGCTCTGGGAGTTGTAAAGGTTGTGTCGTCTGCTTGATTGAACCGGCTCGTCTTCTCCTGTCTCGGCTTTGCCCAGGTGGTGCGACATGCTTGCGTCGGCCGGGGCGGCGTGGGCTACAGAGGTCGGAGGGGACGGGACAGGAGTGGGGAGGATGCGGGTCGAACGGCGGGTCTCGTCTCTTACGCTCGGCAAGTCGGATGTATTTTCGAAGACGATACGGGGCGTTCTGGTGATGGTGACTGATGTCGTTTTCGTCGTCGTTGTCGTGGTTCGAGGCATAGGCGGCCAACAGGGACAGTAGTTCTACAGCAACAATCCAATCAATGATTGCACTCTGGCTTGCGCACATCTTCCATTAACAGAGGCGTAGGAGGTATCTGTGTCATGTTGGATAGTCAGGATGACAGTGACTGTCACGTCGCGTTGCGTCGCGTCACGTCACGTTATTTCCCTGGGCAGCTGTTATGGCCTGGGCAGCTTTTGTGGCAGGTAGCTTTTGTGGCCTGGCTGAGGACCGAACCCACCCGCCATGTAACGTGTGGCTGACACTTGTGGGGTCAATAGGTCGAAATGGGCACGTAAGTTCTTGAACATGATGGTATCGCAATAGCCACACGGGCTTATTAACACTAATGAGCAATAGAAATAACAACCTATCCCGCCATTATTTGATTAATCAATTGCAACAAGGGTAGCCCCAGAGCTTTTCTAAACACTTCTTGGCTATGCATCTACATGACCTCCCCTGAGCTTATGATGTGGCCGATGATACGAATGTAATTGACGACGACGATGACGATAACATGTCTGCCCTCTCTATCTGCGCCATTTGCTGACAGCACCCTTGCCAACGCTTCATTCTTATGCTACTGCAATGGACCACTCGTTAGCTTGATCTCTTGGGCCAGAAGTCGGGGTCTACGAATGCCTCTGCTAGCTGGTTGGCAACAGGTTTATGTGGAGGGGTGACAACGCAACGAATGGTGCACAAAGTGCCGAATGTGTGTGTATAGACAACAGTTTATGTCCTTATTGCAACAGGTTTATGTCCGTGATAAGACACACCTCATCGTCTACACGGCCAATATTACCGTTGCTGCGCTTGATAGGCTTGCCGATTCCTGATTCCCGATTGACCCCCTGAGCCCCCACCTCCGCCAGATGTGTGTGGTTCACGTCTGGTTCTACACTCGCTGTTGAGCTGTTCAGCCCTAACAGCTAGACGCTGCACTATTCCTACTTAGGTCAGCACAAGATGGATATCTGACGGGGATTACCAAGCTCTATCGGCGTAGGGCTTGCCCCCTCGCCTTGGCCTTGGTTTGCGGCACAACCTGGTTTGAGGCATAACTTTCACTAGACTGGCTGATTGCCCCGCAGCTCTACATATGTATAGGCACGCGCGCGCGCCCCGAAACCATGTTTGCGTTCCGGTCCGCTATGCATGCCAGGTACAAGGAATACTTTCAGGTAACGATCAACTTTGTCCTCAACCACCACGTGTACCACTAGTCATCTAGGACCGGGTTATGTTTCAGACGTCAACCAAGGGGCAGAAGGGGTCCAGACCCCGCGGGACCGGTTCTTCCTCTAGTATATAGACGATGGAAACCCTGCAGCCGGCAACGCATCCAAGCTAGGCTAATCGTGCCCACCATCTGATTCCACACTTGAGGTTTCCATTGAGCATCCAAGGGATTCGATGGACAAGTCACTGACGTGAAAACCGTACCAGCTAGGATTGGCCGTAGAGTCCTGGTGTCGTTTTCTGGCCCTGGAGGAGTTGGCACATTTGCGCCATGTTGACTGTAGTTCGTTTCGAGACGCATGCGGTTCTTCGTTGCAGCGTCCACTAACGAATCTGTAGGAAGATGGGCAGATCGTCTTTGATTTCAGCTTGCTGGAAGCAAGGAACCTACTAAAATCGGACGATTGGAAGCATCCATAGGTCAGCCTCTCCCCTGATGATAGGTCTCTTGACTCTTCTGCAGGGGAATCGACCACAAGGAGTCCGGGGAATCAGTAAATGGACACTTGACTCTGGAAACGCAAAGTGGAAAGCTCTCGTCGTTGATACTTGGCAGCGTGGTGCAATGGATAAGACATGGATGGAAGAAAAGGACGCAATTAAGATGAGAAGGTTAAGAAGAGGCGGGAGGAACATGGCGAGGTGAGAAGATAAGGTATTAGTGTGAAATGGCGTAAGGTACCTAGATACCTACGACAGGTACCCCGATTGCGCTAGGAAAAGTACTATACCTATAGGTATTAAACTTTTGGCCCTGGAAAGTACGATGTGGCATGTGCGGTCAGGTCCTCAGTCACGCCAGCCTTAGGTACATAGGCACCGGGTGCTAGTGGCCACTGGCCGCAAAAGCTGCCCAGGCCACAAACGCTACCCAGCCTTCGCCCTAGCCACAGTCACCGATAACGATAACACCACCACCACACAACATAGCACACACAGAGCCCTGGTCATCACCATCATCACCATCATCGCCATATCTCCATAACGTATGCGACGACGCATCCCGCAGTGTCTTCTGTCCCACGCATCACCAAGACGCTGCAGCAGACATGCATGCCACATAATACTTGCAAGCATGGCCCATGATTATTGCTCCAAGCTTCTTCTTGTTGCTGTGTTGCTACCTCTCTGTTCTGTCTTCTACTCCGTCTTCTGCTTGAGAAATAACCACCCAAAAAGTCCATGGTCGGCTGATGATACTTTTAAGACGCCATCAGCCCTTGTTCAAGGCCAAATGGGCGAAACCGGGACAGGTAATTCGGCAACTACAGGCAGCGATGGACAGATGCCGTGCAGTACTGATAGAGGTGGACGGAGCGTTGGCGCCGGTAGCAGAGGCCTTCGGTCGGGTAGCGTGAGATGGTGGGCTCGGAGCCAAGCAGGCCTTGTGGTGGCGATTGACAACTACAGCCACCACCATATTACACAGTAAGTATTATATAATCACATCTTATAGCCTAGTTATATTTCTATAGATTCGTCTAGTCTAAAAGCCATTTTAGTGAGCCCGAACACTTATAAATCAATTCGAATGATGAGAGGTCCCCCCTGTAAAACAACCTACCCATATAAGCAACAGGAGTAATAGGAGTAACAGAAGTAAAAGTAATAGGAGAAACAGGAGCAATAAGAACAGTGGGAGCAATAGGAGCAGGAGTCCTGGGGGGTTCCCAGCGAGGCCGGGGGGTCTTGGGGGGCCAGAGAGCTTTGCTCACCCTTTCGCCAGGGCTTGCCGCTGGTGTAGGATCTAGTACTTGATTGACGGAGTCCTGGGGTGAGGAGAAATGTCAGGTGGTGGGGTGGTTTACATGTAGGTATTGATGGACATGTTCGTTAAAGACGTCTCTGGTGACGGGGTGGATTAGCGCTCACTATGGCGGTGATGTGATGGGAGGAGATAAGATGAGGTGAGATAAGGTGGGGTGAGAGGGTTGGTTGTCATTGTGTGAGGATGCTCTGAGGCAAAGAGCGTAAGGGTAAAAGTGAGTATGAAAGCAAGAGTGAAATTCGAGTGAGATGCTGGGTTGACTTGCCCGGTCGTGTTGAGGATTGACTGCGATTGATTGCCATGAAAAACCGCCCAAGAAAATGGTCGGTTACTGCACCGCCCACTGCGGGAAAGCGCGCTGGGAGAAAGAAGCTGCCACATGCATGGCAGCCTTTCCCAGTGGAGGTCCTGTCAATTCTTCAGCACCACCCCCGCCCTACTCGCTAAGGGAGAACCGCCCAAGAAAAACCGAAGCTGAAAAAGGACAAATGAAATTATGAAAGCAGATGGCACGCACGCACGCACGCACGCGCAACATTTTGACGCCCGCCACAGGCCAGCCAGCAAAAGAAGATGACCAAAGACACTGTTTGGCCTGCTGGTGTCAGCTATTGAGTTGGTACAGCAATTGGCAGGGGGTTCGGGGCATGTCTAGTACATGTTGTGCACTGTAATCATCTGCCCTTCCCACCGAGATCAAGCGACAAGACAGAAGAAAAGTCGAGCCAGCCTCTCCTGAAGCCAAACTTTGCCCGCTTGACTTACCTACTAGCATACGTCAGCTACGCACACTCTAGTCCACGATGAACGCCTTCAACCGGTCGGCAGATGGATTAGCATTCCAAATCAGTCTCCATCACTCGTTGCATCATCACAGGCTTCAGATTCAGAAGCCAGACCAGTGGATTGGATGAAGCCAAGAAATTGGCTGTTTATGGGAGCCGCTTGATGTCACACATAACGCACGCAGGCACAGATTATCTGGTATATGAGCAGTTATGGCGGTAGATATGATGCTCGATTGCTAACAAAGATATCAATCGTTTGTGAGCCACCACAGCCACCTCCCCTAAATTCACTACCTGGGGGTGTTAGCTGACGCCTGTTTAAGCCAGAGAGAGTGCGAGACCAAAACTCTAACTAACCCTAACTGTTTAGACTTTATGACACAAGCAAGGCTCTTGAGTGAAACAGGACAACTCCTACCAATCAAAGTATCCGATATAACGCAGTCGGAAGGCCTCATTGGACCTTAGTGGCTTGTGGATAGCTGCACATTCGTCACCTCTGTCGTAAGGTACCCCATCGACCCGTGTCTGATAGCCCGAATTCCTGACACTGGTCAAGCAACTGGCCACATACAGCAATGTAGTAAAGTGCGCGCCTAAGCGCCCGCGCACAGCAGAAAATAGCAGAAATGTGTTGGTTATTTCTAGAACGGATTGCCCCCATCTAAATAAGGAAAATTCCATAGTATATATACAACGTAAAGGTTTTACACCTCGTCGCGGGCTACCATGGAGTTGTCCTTACTATCACGACAATGACGACCAGCTGCAGCCGCTTCCGGAATCCCGAGACATGACCAACGTCAGGCGCCCCACGTCTTTCTGGCGTGGAAAGAAATCAGACATTCGGCTTCGACCTTTGGTGGAGCTGGGCAAAAGCTACTGGAACGAACCCTTGAAAGGGGTTCTGCCTGTGCTGAGCATGTTTCTCGAGGCAGGGGGGACTGTGGATGCCCCTAGAAACATTCATCATAGGCGAATCCAGGCATACCACAATACGACTTGGCCACATGAGCTCCGAGACACCAGTTGGCAACGTCTGTACCACTCTGCCATAGTTTACAAAATGGCTTGAGAGACGGGCTAGGACCACGCATCTGTCTAGCAAGACAACGTCACGTGTTGAGTGGGATAGGAACGCATCATGGGCTAAACAGAGGCACGATTCATTTGTGTGACCCAGTCAGGCTTTCGCGGCCTACTTGGAGCAATAATAAAATACAGGCATGTCAATGTGAACGAGCCAAGGCGTGCCGTGCTTGCATCTCCAGATGCCAGCTCATCCTGCGGTCCAAACCCGTTTTCCTATCCTCCGAAAGATGCCATCCGGCTCCCGAACTTGAAAGGCCTGTGTACCATAACTCCACAACGAACGTAGAACACTTGAGGATTATCATCTCCTGCGGCAAATAGCGGCCCGAGTTGGGCAGCTTGGGCAGCTTGAGCATACACGTTGTTGTCGCCGCCAGCGTAGTTGTGGCCCGGCATGTTGGCCCTACCTGCCTACTTAGTCCTTACCAACGCAACAGACTGTAGCCCCACCTAATCTTGGCCCCAGACCTAAACTCTCTTCGTTCCATCCCAGAACCATTCGTGACCAACCCCATTCTAGGCCTCTCCGACGAAATCTTTCTGTCGGATTATCCTCCGGTGTATTGGAGCCGATCCCGGGTCACGTATTGTCAACACGTGACCCACCTCGGCTCTCCCTCACCCATATGGATATTCACAGCGGCAGCTTTCTACACTTCACACTTCTACTTCTTCATATCATTAACTCTGCAACCAATAATCAATATACGCTATTGCTACGTTACGATCGTATCGTCCTGTGATACCAACAGTTTCGTCAAGCTGATGATCCGCGCACTCCCTGGAAGGACCAACGCTTTTTAATCCAACGACAACTACCCAGCACCGCGTCATCTGGCCTGGCATGGGTCTCGCGTTCCATTTCGCTTCCGTCACTCGTGGTCATGACACCAAAACAAGTGCCTCGAAGCAACAGACTGGCTGCACCTATCCAGACGAGGATGGGTGGGTGCGTCAAGCCTATCATAGCTACTACAGCGGTCCTAGTCAGGCTGCCTTAAGGATTGGCCTTGCTCTCCTCTCTGTATAATACTGACAAGACCTGACAACAGCAACAGCCGAGACTTCATTTCTCTAACAGGCAAAAGATCAACCGACTATTTTACTCAACTGACTTGACTAAGACGCACCGCGCCGACAGCACCGCCCACAGAGGCCACAGATACTCTTCTTCCAGTTGACCATCTAGCAATGACGCTGCTTTGAAAACCAATTGACCGACCTTCGATTTGATTAAGCACCCCCCCCCCCCCCGGGCCTCACATACACCCACTGGCTCTTATCAGAGACACGACACGAGAGCCGACCGTCTCACGCCGGCCATCAGAGACCCGTGGTATGTGGAATAACGACGCCGTGGTGATGCAAGTCTCGGCAGACCGTACCGAGGCAGTTCAATGGCGCCAGTGCCAGACCCTTCCAGCCGCGGTTGTCTACGAAGCAAGCCCCTTCCAAAGAGCACACACACAACCCGATACATCAGTAACCTGTTTCCATCCAGGCCCAGGTTGTCTCCAATCCGTGCTGATGAGTCTTGCTAGACATCTACCTACCTGTATATGCCGATGGATGGGCTTGCTGAGTTCTTGAGCGAGTACTCTGTATGGATGGAGGAGAAGGGTACATGTGTGTGCCCTGACGCTTATGCTTTTGGAAACAAGATGACAGCCATGTTTCGTATGGTACTCGTTCGGGTGTGGACGGGATACTTACCATGGTCGTAGTGAGAAACCGGCTGACGGGAGTCGAGCCGAGGGCAGCTTCCACATCGGCCGCTGTGTTATATTTTCCCTGGGAATCGCCAAGATGACAGCAGCCATGATGCCTCTGCAACTGCTGGCCAGCCCAAGCCCCTCCCCCTCCCTTTCACCCAACGGTGATTTACTCCGTACTTTTGTCGTGACACTGTTTGATGCTGCCGACGTCTTACAGGATGCTGTAATAGCCCTCCCTCTCCATGTCTAGGATGAGAGAGAACCTCTTTATGTCTTGTCACAAGATGCCGAGATGACGGGCGCCTTATTCCTGGTCAAGGCGCAAACGATAACAGCCGAGATTACTGCGCTGTCCTTAGTTTGCAATACCTCTCTCTCTCTCTCTCTCTTTCTTTTGTGCTCCTGCTGCTACTACACCCAGGCTTATAACTCTGCTTCCAGCTTTCCTCTGCTGGAATTTTGGCACGTCACGTCTTGACGCAAGGTTCCAAACCTGTGTTAATACATGGAAGAGGTGACCTACGTGATTCACTGCCCGACAGACACTCTACATTAACCTACGTCATCCAGTGGGCCAAAGTACACTGTAAGTCCTGTCGTGCTAGGTCTATTGCTTTCTTACGAGAACCCCAAGTAAGCTGTGTTTTCCCATGACCCCTCTACGGCCTTGACGCAGAGCGACTTCTCTAGTCTGTTTTCCTTGGCCACTGTTATGAAGCTTAGAAACCTTGCCTACCTGTTTTGCCAACGGCTAGCAAGAGAGGCCTCAGAAGGGGATGATGCGGCTTAGCAGGAACGATGCCGAAGCTGTCTTTTCCGCCATGACTTTAACAACCTGCACAAACCGGAGCTCGAATTCCTCAACATTGACAACGGCCCACCTACACCGTCCATTGCCCATCGACGACACCGGCACCGCCGTGATGCTACAAGCTGTGTTGACACCTCTAAGACCAGTATAGACCTTGCTAAAGGTATCGAACAGATCCTGAGCCACCAGCAGAGGATTAGTAGCAACTAGGAGCATTGTATGTAGGATCCTGCTCTGTCTCAGAGACGCAGACGTAGACGCAGACGCAGACGCAGACTACACATCTCCAAACCCTCCATCAGGACCATAAGGCCGTCGTCCTCTGAGCATTCTACCAGAATAGCTAAAAGAAACTCGACGTGGATCAGCGTCTCCACGACATCAAGCTCGAGATCAGGCTGATCCACACTCTGACTTGTACTAACAGTAGTGAGTAGAAACTGTAGCTATATGTATACAGGCATGAAGGAAGCATTATCTCTAAAACAACGCGAGTATGTGTCCATTGTTTCCTATTTGTGCCCACCCACTTCTCCTCCCTTACCTGCCTGCCTGCATAAACCCTCCTATTGACCCTCAACCAGTTTGTTACCGCCTATTGCCCGTACTTTACCATGCACTATATATGTTATCCACGTCTCGCTGTCTTGCTTCCTACTTCATCAACAGGTAACAGTTAGCTCTCCACCCTGTTTGGTTCAACGAGCTACACAAGTTTTCCCCTCTTCCATCCCTTTCCCAGCCCTATTCCTAACCAAGCGTGGCCCTAGGTTAACACTCAGCTGGCCTTTGCAATTCCCTAGCCCTCCTCGCCACTATCTGGATTCCCTCGTCTGTCTCCCAACATCGCATCCTTACTTAGCCAGGAACCTCCAGCCAAGGAACATCTCTATCTAAGCACCTTACATCTCGCAACTGCATGCAGGATTCGAAATCTAATCCAGACGACCGGCTGTAATACTACAAAACCACTTCACCGCCCCTCCAAAACCAACTGCTCTCCCTCCCTTGTTAGTTCTTTCTTGCTCTGTTTCACATCAGCCCACTGACTTCTCCTCAAGACAGACTTTCCATGGCATGGATATCGACGCCACCATGTATTCGCCTGGCTCTCTCTACCTTTGAGGCCAACCAGTTCTTCATCCATATTGTTTAACACCAGCTTATAAAGCTCTTGGAGACTACTACCTCGACTAGCTGCCCTCAACCAGCATGTCTCTACAGATGACAGGCTTGCTTAACTTTCTTGCGACCCTTAGTCTCTTCGTTAAGGGCTTTAAGTTCTACTGCTAACCCCATAATACCTTCTTCTCTGTTTTCTCCTAGTAGCTAATAGCGCTTTTATCACATAATGAGTCCATTAACCCTAAACTTAGTTACATTAATTATAGCAGTTATAGTAGTTATAGTAGTTATAGCAGTCAACAGTAGTTACAGCAGTTATACATAACAGTCCATCCTGTTCATGCACAGCGTTAGCGTCAGAATGCTCCCCTACCTCCTCCGGCTGTGGATTATCACCAAAGACGTCGGTGTCCTCGCCATCGAGATCCTCCCAGTCTGTTCGCGCATCTGCCCGGTCATACAGACCACTAAGGAGCTCGTCAACGGCATAGGACAGAAATACATTAACGTCGTTTACCCGCGCGTCTTTAGTGACCGTAAGGCCTATATAGCGTTTCTTGGAAAGCATCAGCAGTACTGTCCCTCCTTCCGGGGGTCGTTGAAGGTAATCCAGTGCAACTATGAGTTGGCACCCGTGACCTGTCCCTATTACACCATGTCTGGTCCCTGTTGACTTATGATGAACATAGCTATCCGAGTTTCATGCATGTCTGGCATGAGCCGGGCTGGAACAGAAACCTGTTGAAGTCCCCCGAGCCAGAACAGCACGTTCAGGACTTACCGCCTCCACCTTCACCTCAGCGTCGACTATCAAGCCAACCTGCCGATCGTCCGCTTCCGACGCCTCTTCCTACTGCTCTTTATACGCCGCCAGTAGTCTGTCGCGTTACTGTCGTTCCCGCTATTGCTCCGTCGAACACGTTTAATTATGTTCTTGCTGAAGCCAGCCCTGTCGATTGAGTTGGCGTTGAGCCTGCTCCTCTTGAACCTAAATGAGACCAAATGGACCCTCTGTTGTTTGACCGGTCCTCCCCCTGTGGATCCAGTCCGGCCCAAGCTACCTCCAAGAGGATTGAAAGGACTATGTATCCTGTTTCCAGGAGACACAGTTCTTCATAAGAATCTGCCTGTAGTAAGAGCCCCCAGCTGTATCTCTAGCACTTGTATTAGACAATATTTAGTACTAATAGAGATACTACTTATAATAGCTTCCTTTTGTATTTATAAATAAGATTGATCCGTTTGGATTACCTATAACACCTGGACCGTCTCTCAAGGCCTTGCCAGGGCGCAGTAGATGCCGTCAGGAGGAACCCTGCACTTGAGCGCGAGATGGTCGCGCGTCGCGGCCACATGGCCAATACTGTGCAGCCTGGCGATCAAGTCGTTGAGCTTCTGGAGCTCTTTGCGGGGCTGCTATGTCTATCCCTCCCTCGTTCAATACTTGATCTGCCCCCCCTCCCCCCTGAGCATGTCAATGGTCTCTAGCAGTGAGAAGCCGATGAAGGAAGACAGGCCGTTTAGTTACTGCGCTGCTACCGGGCCCTCGACCGCGCACCTGACCGTTTTCGCCCAGTTAATGACACTGATGACGGTGGGGATACGGATAATTACAGGCGCCGCGTTGAAGTGGACTAGATCCGTCGGGTCTGTGGTTCAGTTTGTCAGCACTAATGTTGTTACCTGGCCTGCCACCACTTACATGCAGCTGAGTATTAAGGGTCCTGCACACTTTTTCGAGATACACTACTGAGCAAGCTGTAGACGTAGTGGTTTCTATAAAAAGCACATACCCCGCAGCGACCGCCCAGTAAGAACAGCAGTGGACGACGCAACTTATAAGGCTCCCTCCCGCACTCAGGCCCTAGCGGATGGCGGAGTGAAGCTTGGAGGACGGCCTGTGCGCTTCTGAGTTGGCTCTTGGGTGGTCACGCTGCTGCTGCTGCTGCTAGTTCTGCGCACATCATCCTAGCGCATGGCAGGAGACTAGTCGTGGGTGTGGTTGTAGTTGTAGGTGTTATGCTCTGTCTTGAACCAGTTTAGTGAGTTGGTAAGAGTAGCCATACCAATCAGTAAGTTGACCTTCATGCTGTAGCGGACGAAGGGTGGCTTGGAGTCCTGCTGCAGATGCCGGACGTCTCTATCTGCAGGCATCTCTTGGGGTGCCATGGATCCGTGCCTTTGGCCTGAGACCCTTAGGCTGCCGGTGGAAGCTGACGTGTTTTGCAGACTTCCAAGTACCATGTTAGTGGCTGTTTGGCACTAATAAGGAGGTTTCTGTGTCAGCGTGGCCCTGATCTCTTGCTTGGAGCATTGGCTCTAGCTTATGTAGCCTCTCCTTTTTCTAATGGGGTGTTAGCTTCTTCTTTCTTCATCTGGCTAGGTCTTCTATCTTGCCTAAGCTGTATTCTAGGTGACGTGTGGGTAAGGGTGTCGGTGATGATTTACGGCACCAATGTGCTGCTTGTGGTTAGTTTGGAAAAACGTTATAGAAATATCTAAGATATTTTAGCCCAAGGTAAAAAGAAAATACAAGTAATATAACATGGCGCTATAGAAGCTTGTAATCTACATGCAAAGGGCATTGAGTTATTGCTTAGATCTATCTTCCTTACTGTCTCCTAGTAATTGAACAAAAAAGCTCTTTACTTGTGTATTCTATAACACATCCTTACAGTAGCCGCCTGCCCTTATAAGAGCAATCTAGCTAGGTAGTTATTCACTTGGGACACGTTTTACCATTTAGTTTGACACTACACATCACCATAAGATCGTATTGTAAATAATGTAGCTAAACGGGCGGAGCAGACGCCCAACATGGGGCTATGGTACTCGCAACACTGCACCGGGATCGGCAACATACTATCAACATCTTAATGGCCTTGCCTTAACCCTGTGTGCAGCGATTGTCAGTCTGGTAATAGCTCATAGGTATGATGCTCCCGTTATGGCAGTCTTAAATGAATTGGTAGGTGTAGGATGTGAATGCAAGGCTGGGCGTTTGGAGGCTCACAACAGCGGTCTCAGGCGCTACGGTCACTTGGAGCGATCCCACCGCCAGTCACCTCGCCACTTGGTCCGCGTGAAGCTGTACAACATTATCAGCTGCCTCAATACTGTTCAACAGGAACCGCCGTCTGCGATAGTGAACACGGCGGAGCTCTTTGCGTTTCTTGGGCTCCATGGACTACACGAAGCCGCCATTCTGCCCACCGTTTGCCATGGCAGTTCTCAGGAGACTGTTGCACAAGAGCTGATGTGATGTCATCCGGGTGGCGTGACTGACCGAGCTGAACGAGGTGCACTGGCGCAGACGCAGACACAGACCTAAACGCAGGCGCAGAAGGGGTACACTGGGCCCGGCGGTGAGGCGAAAAGATCGCGTCTCTGTAGCAAAGCAAGCATCACGTCGGAAGCGAGCTGCGGTCTCAATTGACGCCGAGGAAAAATGCGCAGAACTTGGGAGCCTGGTGCACGCCGTGTGGCGGGAGCGCTCTGAAACGACGCGGCTATGACATATTGCAGTTGTGGACGACGGCGGTGGTATAGGGGCCTTTTTGATGTGATGGGAAAGAGAACGATGCCTCTTATTCCAGGTGCAATGCAATATTGTTCCTAGCTTTGGCACAAGTATCAATAATCACTTGAGGCGATTGCTGAGCGTGTGCATTGCTTCGTCATCATGACCTTCTTCAATGCATCTAGGCCAAAAAGAATCCAACGCTAGTGGCAATGGTGACACTCGAATGCATTAGGACTGGGGTGTACGTTGAGCCCGGCTAGATGTTCTTGGTAGCAAGCCTCAGCTTAAAACTGCCCATTGACATCTAGAACGCAAGGAGATCCTTTTCCCACCTGAGCGGTAACTAGTGTTAGAATACCAACTGTAGCGTTAGTGTCATGACCATTGGCCGCCTCGATCCGACGCCCTTTGCCGCCCTTCCACCACGTGTCAGCAGCAGGTCCTTAAGCATAGGCGTTTGTCCTGAACTTGGCGCCGTTGTTCCACCCGTATCAGCTGTGAGCTTCGCAGTGGCGGCCATTCCCGCTTCCAAAGACGTCCTTCGTCTTGAAGGAATGGCATGAGAGGATAGGAACTGCAGGCACGTAAGCAGAGGCAGGAGGGTAAAGGACAGGGATCGGCTTACAGTGAGTGATACAGCTGCGGTTGGTTCGATGCGGAGAGCCTCAATCCGCAACCAGCATCTCGCCAAGAGCATCACCTAAGCGGCTTAAAAGGCTTCTAAAGGCTCGCCTTAACCCCAAATCCCTCCTGGTGTAATGCTAGCACAACAGCGCCGTGAGAATGCCTAAGCAGGCGTACATTGTGGTCCCGTTGACTGTCTCTAGCGACCTGCGGTTTCTCCTGTGCGGCGATGATAGCCAATACCGTCGAGTTAACCGCTAGAAAACATCCGCAAGATTGAGCTGGAACCACTGAGGGGGGGCGCTGTCCAAAAAGCATGATGGTCTTGCGCTGTTAACCTGGTGAGTGTTGGGGGACCGGCGTGCTTAGCTCTGAACCATGTTCAAAAAGAACGTCGCTTTGTCGTCGAACCATAGCAGCGTGGCTCAAAGGAGCACTGTCACCTCACAGCGAATGCGTCAAGGGCGGTATATAGGATTGGCCTAGAACAACGGCGTGATCGACCCGCGCGACACCTGCACCATGCTAGGCAATCTGCATCGCATGAGTAAGTGCATGTGTGTGTGTCTGGATATAAGGAGGTAGATTGCAATACTGGCAATCAAAGCGCTATACAAGTTAATCGGCAGATATCAAGTTTGGATAGGATGCATCAAGGTTTGTGTTAAGGCCGAGAGTGCCACGTAGCGCTGTCGGAGGGCTATATATTGAAATCTGTAGAAAGCAGTAGCCTAATAGCCCTGCTGGACTATATAGGTCAGTGTCATCTAGAGACAGGTTAGCGCTGGACATGATTGATGTGCTGATAGAAAGGGGAATGGCTATGCATGACAGATGGGAGACAACTAACATGGCAGGAATTGACTGGACAGGCTACGCCTTAGGGAAGGGGCAAAACCAGCCATGGTGTTAACTATTTATTAAAAGGTTATAATTGTAGCTTCTTAATATAATAGATATGAAGGTCTTTTTTATAGGTTTAATAGAGCTAGTAGTACTTAACTAATTAGTACGTTATAAGCTTAATAAAGTTAGTAACTTCTCTTTTTATACTAGTAAACTGTTACGGTCAGTAATCCAACAGTAGGGTTTCCGCTAATAGTATAGCTAAGGTCAATACTCGGTAACAGTATTGTTGGCTTGCTGGTCTATTGATCACCCGGTGATCAGTCGTGTGGTCAAAGTTGTAAGGGTAGCTTATATAGCTTCTTGTTAATAAATCACTAAAGGGATACTAAAAGGTATTTAGAGAATATATCATAAGTTGATTGCTGAAGAGCTAGGGAAGTTTGTCCTTAAGTGTATCTAAGTCTATCCTATATATAAGTCCTAACTTTATTAATATGTAGGGCTGTATCCTGTATATATGGCATCTATATATCCTTTATATAACGCCTGTATATTAAGCATATAGCGCCTATAGCTTTCCTATACGGATCTTATTATTATCTTATCGTTATATAACTTATACTATAGTTCTTCCGTTCTAGGGAGTCATCCGTCTAACGATCTTGTTTGCCTTAGTGGTATAAAGGCTGTGCCGCCTATACTTCCAGCTTAATAGGGCTAACATTGCCTGTAACTTATTAGGTTGTAATATTAGGTCTCCCCTTAAAAGGTCTTATCCTTAAGACCTATAAGCAGGTTATATCTCCTAGGTTAAGGAGTTATTAAATTATGCTTCTTTGTTTAACCATGATGCTAACACTATGTCAGGTTATATAGAAAAATTAGGTCCTAAATCGGTACTTTGTTTAGCGTGTAACCGTGTATTCTAATAATTTAGTTCTTCTAACGTTATGCCTTATACTTAGTGTTTTTATACCGGTTATGTCTATTAAATGGCTAAAGGGGCTAAAGTTTATTAGGGCTATAAAAACTTAAAGCGTCCTTACAATAGAATAGTGGTAGTATTAAGTTATAAGTTACTTTATTCTTGTTAGGGTGCTAGCTGACGGTAGACAGTATAAAGGCTAAGTGATCAGCGTTAAGAATAGGAGGAAAGAGAGGAAAAAGCAAGTAATGCCCTCCTTAAGCTTCATCAAAAGCTTGCTTAGATCTAGTCTAAGGTAGCCAAGGCAGCTGGTCGTCTGGTAAGGATTTATGCTATTCATAAGAAGGTAAAGGAACATTATATAGAAATATTCACACAAGGAATACAGGAGTTAGAGGAAGAGGATACCCTATTGACGCTTGACTCTCATAAGCGCTAGGTGGTAAACAATCTTCAGGCCATAGGTGTTAGGAATAACATAAACTGGCTAACCCTTGGGATTAGCAAGGAGTTCACTAAGTTAGGCCTACTTATAGAAGCGTCTAGTTCTAGTAGTCGTGGCGGTAAGGTTTCTTAGTTAATAGCTGGTGTTCCTAAGCAAATAAATAGGTTCTTATTTCATGGTCTATTTACCTTATAAGGTCGCTATAACGGTTATAGTCGCTTCACTTTATTCCTTAGTTTATTACGTTAGGGCCCTACTATAGGTGCCAGTGTTTCTTCCCTTATATAGAATTCTACCTAATAGTTTTTAAGTTTTTCTTCTATATAGGTCAGGTTTAATGCTGGTTCCTATGTGTTGTCTTTATAGCTATATCCTTTCTATTTAATAAGGTACTATATTTCTAGTTTTTCGCCTGTTATCCAGCCCGGCTGGTTGTAGTTAATAATCCGTTTGATTTTATACTCTGGTTTATTTTTATCCATAATAATAGGGTCTTATGCTGTTAAGCTTTATAGTGCTGGTTTAAGTAGTACGATATAGAATACCAGGTAGATCTTTATTATATCCGGTAAATCAAATTCATAGTTAACGTTTAAGACTTTCTTAAGGATTTTAAAAGGTCCTAGTTTTTTATAGTTAAGTTTGTCGCTTAGTTGCTTGGTTTTAATATTTCGGCAGATGAGATACACGCTATCTCCCTCCTCAAAGGTTGGTCCCTTAATCCTTGCTTGGTTAAAGTACTTTTTCATTTGTTGTCTGACGAATTCAAGGCCCTTAGTGACCTTGTCCTGGATTTCTTATAGTTTATTAGAGTCAGCCACAGCTTTAAAAGCCTATAGTCCTTATTAAGGTTCTCTATATACGGTTGGTTAGAATCCATAGTTTAAGTAGAATAGTAAGTGTTATATGCTTTCTCTAATAGCACTATTATAGGCAAATTAGGCCAAAAGTAGTAGAGATACCTAATTATCTTAGTTATAGTTAATATAGCATTATAGATACTGCTTAAGTATCTAGTTTATTTATTCTATCTATCTATCGGTTTATAGGTGGAAAACGGTTAATAGTTTATGGTCTATACCTAGTTATAAAATTAGGGATTTCTAAAACTTAGAGGTGAATAACTTGTCTCTATCTAACATAATTTCCTTACGTAACCTATGGTTGCTAATAATATATTTCAAGAAGGTATACGTTAGGTCTTCTGCTATACTTAACTCTAGGTATAATATAACTAAGAAATGAAACTGCACAAAAGATGTGGCGCGCCATTGATGTTATCAATTGACACAAGATCATTACCTATATGTGGAATCTAAGTCACCTCCTCAAGGGCTATAGAGACTATTGGCCTTGCACAGTTATGTTATGATAGGCAAGAACCCTAGGTAAGCAACTCCTAGGTAAGAATCCTATTTTTTATGCGTGCGTGCGACCGGACTCGAACTCGCACACTCTCGTGCACAGAGCTAAGCTGGGCTCATAACCACTAAGAAATGAAACTGCACAAAAGATGTGGCGCGCCATTGATGTTATCAATTGACACAAGATCATTACCTATATGTGGAATCTAAGTATATAAAATAGGCGTACTTTATAAGTCTATCTATAATAACTAATACGCTGTTATAGTAGGTTTTTATAAGTGGTTCTCTTGACTTAGGTAGTTTAACGATAAAGTCTAAGGAGATCAAGTGCTATACTTCTAGTGGCACTAGTAGTGGTTAACTTTACCTGTATAGCTTATAAGGACTGTTTTTACTTTTCTTATATATTTTATAGTCCTTAATTACTAAAGCCACTTCCTTACGTATAACTTTCTAATTATAGTATCATCTAATTTATTTAAAGGTCTTTATAATTCCTTAGTATCTATATACCTTTACGCTATATATCTCACAGATCTGGTCTACTGTCATTCTACCAGTCAAGCTAGTACTAATACGCTTACCGATTATAATAAGTTTATATACAGGTATAATGTCACCATCGTTATCATATTTAAGAATTACTTATGTTTCTTCTAGTATTAGGGTCTCATGGTCTGGTCTTCTACTAAAAGCGTCTGCTCTTCCATTTTCCGTTCCTTTACAGTAGACGATTTTAAAGTTGAATTCAGAGAGAAATTCTAACCATCAGATCTATCGTTTGTTAAGAACCTTCAAAGTTATAAAATAGGAGAGGTTCTTATGATCCGTATAGACTATCACTTAGTGTTTAGTTCCTAATAGATATGGTCTCTATTCTTTGAATGCTTTAATAATAGTCATAAGCTCTTTATTGTAGATCTAGTAGTTCAACTCAGGTCTATAGAATGCTTTAAAGTAGAATACGTATAGATATAGTCTTCCTTTTTTATCTTGTTGTCCTAGTTATCTGCCTATAGCAAAGTCTGAGGCGTCGGTTTCAACTTTAAAAGGCTTGTCTAGATTAGGAATTTAAGCAACTGGTTCCAAGGTGACAAGTTCTTTGACTTTATTAAAGGATTTATCGCATTCTTCTATCCATATAAATTCGGTGTTTTTATATATAAGTTTTTAAAGTCCTCAGACATAGTCTACATAATTCTTAAGGAATCTTTAGTAGAAGTTTATATATCCTTAACGTTTTATAGTATAGGCTAATCCTTAACTACCTATATTTTCTTATTTTATATTTAGATTTTGCCTGGCGTAATAGTAAATCCTAAATAGTTAACTCTTTGTATATAAAATTCGCTTTTCTTAGGTTTAACTAGTAGTTTTGCTTCTTATAGCTTCTATAGCACCTAGTATATATGTTTCTTATAGTTTCTTAAAGTCTTAGAGAAGATAAGGATATCGTTAAGGTAGTAGATAACAAAGATATCAAGATTTTCTTATAGCATATAGTTAATTATTATCTAGAATATAGCAGGTGTATTGGTAAGTCTGAAAGGTATAATAAGTGTTTTAAATAAGCCTTGTCACGTTTAGAATACTGTCTTCTATTTATCTCCTTCTTTAATATAGATAAGGTTGTAGGCTCCTTTTAGGTTAAGGGCTGTAAACTAGTTTGCTCTATGGAGGAGGTCTTACAGCTTAGATATAAGCGGTAGTAGGTATATATTCTTCTTGGTGATGTCGTTAAGTCGCCGGTGGTCAATATATAGTTGTAATTTCCTATTCTTCTTAGGCATAAATAGGATTAGATATCCTGTTGGGGAGTTAGATAGTCTAATATAACCTTTCCTTAGGTTCTTGTCTAGCTATTCGTTAAGTGTTTTTCGTTCTATTTTATTTAGATTATAGATTAGTTTGAGCCTGGGATATATTCCAGGTAATAAGTTAACCTTATGGTTGTATAGACCGTGTTCTGGTAGTCCTGTTTCTAACTCTTTAGCAAACAGTTTTATGTATTTCCTATAGATCTTAAGGATCATTAAGAGTTATTCTTTTTTTCGTTATTCTTTATTCATAGATTCAAATCCTCTCTTCTAGGTAGGTTCAATTATTTAGATATATACAACATACTTTAGTTATGTCCATAATTCACTTAGGGGTTACGGCGTATAATACTACCTTATAGCTAAATCTTTCCACTAGAGTTAGCTGGTTCTCTAGTCTATATCTAGGTTATAAGTCCTAAGCCATAGAATCCCTAGGATTACTTCTATATCACCTATGTTAGTAATATTAAAGTTAAGTCGTTAGTGTTGGCCATGGAATATTATTGGGAGGTATACCGTCTCCTTGTTAACGATTCCTCTGCTATACTAGACTTATTCTCCTTCAACCGTCTATAGGATATATAGTTATAGCTTATCTACCTATTATATCTTTCGCTTATTCACTATTCTTAGTGATATAAGGTTTACTTATGCTCTACTGTCAATTATAACTTATATAGGTTGTCTATCGCTTTAGACTTCAAATATTAGGTAGCTATCGTCCGCAGTGTCTGCCATACATAGGGATTTCCTGTTCTATCTAGCCTCCTATACCCTGTTCACAGTTAGCGTCTAAAGTTTTTTATCATGCTAGTGGAAGGTTGTAATTCCTTAATCTAGGTCCTCCAGGCTTATGCCTTTTCTATATAGTGATATCTACACTTGTTATAGGTATAGTTCAACTAATATCTAATAGTTTTATTTATATATACTATAGGATATCTTAGGTCTAGGTTTAGGTAGATAACCTAAAGTCTATACTCGTTAATCTTCTAGTGTTATAACTCTTTCCTGGTGTAGTAATATAGTAGCATTATATCGTTAGGTCTTTATAGGTAGAATACACTGATTCCTTTGGCCGCTTTGTGCCTAGTATATTCATTATAGATGCAGCTTGCCTAGAACACCTGGTTATACAGAGGGTATTTAGGGGTCAAGTGCTTATAGTCTCTAAATTTAGGTGTCTCCTGGTTTATGGACACTGGGTCGCCTTCTATATCGATGTCCCTGGTGCTATAGAAGTAAAGCCTTTAGTCGTTTATGTTTAGGACAACTTCTTGAAATATAAACTCACGTCATCTACTTTATAGATAGACAGGATTATTACTAAAATTAATATAGGTTTATTTAGCTAGAGGCTTGTTTGAGTTGTATTCTTTATTGCTTTTAAGTGGTAATAATAATAGGAGGTTATTTACCTATTACTGAATATACCGAGTACCCTCCTTGGTCTATTTAACCAGAATAGGGTTTACCTAACTTATTCCTAGCAGTTGTTCCACTGCTTATCTCTCTATTTAACTAGGTAGTATGGGTTTATAGCAAGGTAGTTCCTTAGACTCTTCTAAAGAGCTAGAGTCGCTATTGTAGTCTAGTCCTTACACTATAATAGTATCTTGAGGGGTTGGTTTACGGTAGGTAAGTCATAGGAAAGGAAAGGCGGTAACTTTCCTTCCTACTGCCACAGTTCTAATCTTTTCAGGGGTAGTTTCTCCCATTTCTTTTTATAGTTCTTATATAAGTTTAAGGGCGTTAAGTAGGTCCATAGGTCTACCGATAACCGGAAGGTTATATAATAGTACTTCATGGAATTAAGGGTAGGCCTAAGCCAGCGCTCTAGGGTTTTTTCTTATTTATTTCTTACGTTAGATCTATCGCTTAAGTTGCTTCTCTTATACTTATAGGTTCTGAAGGCTTTAACACAGGTTGTTAATTATCCGTTCGTTGTGTTAACTCATGATTTTCCTCATAACCTTACGGTTTTAAATAGGGATTTGGTGGTAGACATGTTTAGCATAGAAGGGGTTCTTCCTTCCTATGGCCACTACCTTGGTTAGTCGTATTCCTATTTCCATTTTTTTAAACATAATGCCTTTAACCACCTATTCAAGCGCTATTTATTTCTAAAAGTTGCCTTACGCTTGGATTCATGCTTATAGACGGTCTTCAATAGCTTTTAGTATGTCCGTTATATATAGTTTATTAAGTTAGTCTTATACGGCATTCCATGCTTAGATAAGCGTAGCGATAAGTTCTTGGTTCCATATTTTAGATCTCTATACTTCCTAATATTATTATTTCCTGGCAACTGAAACGTTCTTTCTAATTATTTATAGAAGGTTTTCTTCCAGTGCTTAGAGTTTATTATAGTCGTTCTAGGCTTCAATACGTTATCTAAGTCGTTCTATAATTAACTCTAGTTTTTCCTTATTAACTTCATCTATTGGTTACTTCAGCAGTTCATCTCAGGCTTCTATCAATATCTAGATAACGGCTTAGTTTTATTTATTTATAACTTACTTTCCGGTTTTACCTTACTTCCTTGCAGCGATAGCAATAGTTCTACTCTTAGGTTTCTTAAGGTACCATCCTGCTTATTCTTTACCGTCCTGATACGTTGTATAGTTATCGTTATAGCAGGCGGTCTATAAGAGTTATTTATAAGGGGCTTCTTTTTAGGCCAAATTAGCTTTCTTGGTTCCCTTAGGAAGTGGTTTATATTAGATTTATTTAGGCTGTTTATAGTCCCTTATAAAGTGTTCTGTCTTTTTATAGTTATAACACTTTACAGTGCTAAGGTCTTACTTAGACCTTTATTCCTTTTTAGTAACACTAACGTCTATAGGGCCTACATGCTGGCCGTAGGACGTACTAGGTTAACTGTTATGTGGTCACTATTATCCGTTATTATTTTTGTTTTGCCATAATAGCTGTTTCGGTCTTTAGGCATACTTCTTGCTTATATTAGTATTAGGTTGTTGTGTTTCCCCTTTTTTCTTACGTTGTTTATAAAGATAGGTGTCAATTTTAATAGCTAGTTTTATGTACTGTAGGAATTCTTCAGAGGGTTTAAGGATTTTTATGACTTTATTTTTTATATCATCTTTTAGTCCCTAATAGAATATAAAGATAAAAGTTTTATTTGTTATATATAGTCTAACCGCCAGTCGCCAGAAGTCAGCTGTATAGGCTAAAGCTGACTTGGTTTATTAGAGACTAGACAGGTCTTGTTTGGCTTATCTGACTTCATCGGTGTCCTAGAATAGGGATAATAAGGCTTTCTTAAACCCTAGGTATTTATAGAAGATTTCCTAGGTTTTAGTCTTCAGGTTTGCCTACTCTTTTGTCATAAAATCGGTAAGGTGAGGTTTAAACCAGGCTAAGGCTTTTCACTTAAGGAATAAAGCTGTATAGATAACCTTTTCTAGTTTGTCCTAGAAGCTGATATTGTAAAAGCAATAGTAAGCTTAAACCTAGGTAAGGAATCCCTTTAAGAGGCTAGGGGTTCCGTCAAATAGTTAAGGGTTATTAAGCTTAAGCTTATCTTAGTGGTTAGTAGGAGTTTGGATGATGTTAGCGGCGCCTTGGAGAGTCTTGATTGTATTCTTAAGTTCTTGAACCTTGGTTGGGGGGTCTTCCTTTATTTTGTTTTCTAGACGTTCCAGCTTAGCCGTATTGTTATTAACGATATTAATAAGCTGTCGGTTTCTTTTGGCGTTCTTTTCCACCACCTATCTAATCGCTAGGTATTGTTCCTTGGTGAGGATAGCTTCTCTATCCTTATTAACTTAAAGCGTAGGTAGGACAGGTCTATTATCGATTTCTATAGCGTCGTCTAGTTCCTTGTCCAGGGAACGCTGGGACTTAAGCGAGCTAGTAGGCAGGGTATTTTTAGAAGTCAACATGGCACATGTTATACTGTTAGGTGAGTATTAAGGTTAACTTACTTAACAGGAGCAATCAAAGTGTTACGGTTAGTAATCCAATAGTAGGGTTTCTGCTAATAATATAGCTAAGGTCAATACTTAGTAACAGTATTATTAGCTTACTAGTCTATTAATCACCTAGTGATCAGTCGTATAGTTAAAGTTGTAAGGGTAGCTTATATAGCTTCTTATTAATAAATCACTAAAGGGATACTAAAAGGTATTTAGAGAATATATTACAAGTTAATTACTAAAGAGCTAGGGAAGTTTATCCTTAAGTACGTCTAAGTCTATCCTATATATAAGTCCTGACTCTATTGATATATAGGGCTATATCCTGTATATACGGTATCTATATATCCTTTATATGGCGCCTGTATGCCAAGCATACGGCGCCTATACCTTTCCTACACAGATCTTATCGTTATCCTATCGTCACATGACTTGTACCATAGTTCTTCCGTTCCAGGGAGTCATCCGTCTGACGATCTTGTTTGCCTTGGTGGTACAAAGGCTGTGCCGCCTGCGCTTGCAGCTTGGTGGGGCTAACGTTGCCTGTGACTTGTTGGGTCGTAACATAAACTTACTAATCTATAGTATCTTATAATAATAGTTATTATAAAGTTAACTACTAATCAGTATTAGTTTTATAAGGTAAATAGTAGATTAATAATATATCCTGTTTTATAAGTAAAGATAGATATAAAATAAGATAGTAATAGTTAAATTAGTAAAAACCTAATAGTTAAATAGCCTAGTTAAAGTAGATAGGTATAGCTATTTACTATAGAGGTAGGTTATATACCTAGTTATATAACCCCTAGATGTATTAATCTTCTATATCCTAATATAAATAAAGAAATAAAAGTTACTAATAGTATATTCTAGTAAATTTAAGTATATAATATTGAGTAACTTTTACTTTTTACCTTATAGTTTTAGAGTTATAAAATCTTTTGTTAATAGACTATAGAAGACTTTAGGCTATAGTGGATTATAGTAGATAGATAGTGTAAATAGTATTATATTTCTTAAAGCCCAAAAAATGATCATATTCTTTTACTTTTTATCTCTAAAAGTGTTATACAAATAACTAAAAAAAAAGCAGAGTAAGCACTATTAGGTATTTATTTTACTTATTCTTATTTTGTTTCTATATACTTAACTACTAAAATAGCAAGTTATTTGCTCCTACAGATATAGTAGGTTAGTAGGTTTAATATGGTGCACTGTAAGTCGGTCAGATACTTTTGGCACCCCACTGTAGATAACTTTCCGGCACCAACGGGATCCTAATACAAATTCTCCGTGTCAGGCGTCAAGTTAGAGAGAAGGGAATGACGTCCAGACTTGAGGCGATCAGGCGTCTCTGAGCCGGCGAGACTCAATGCGTCAAGCGATTCGTTGCTATCCACGGCGTTGGCAAGAGAATGGATGTTGTGGTTTACAGAACCGTTGTAGGACATATTAGCCTTGGACCCGCCGTTGAGCATCTTCATGTTGTAATCGAAGGTTGATGTTCAATACTAACGCTAGCCTTGAGGGCCAGCAGTCAGTGAGCGAGGAGCACCTGGACTAGACGGAGTACCTTTGTTTTTTTCTTTCTACAGGAGCAGTTATACGTTCTTGAAGCGTTTCAATCGGGCCTCCCAGTATACCGGGTCTTTAAGATTATGTGCTGCGTCTTATAACAAGTGAGAGAGATGACCACTGCTGCTTCTGTAATGGGTGGACATCATCACGTCCGCGTAAAGGAAGATGAGAGCATTCCATTCTGTAGGTAACAGGGCAGTATAAGCTTATTAAGATTTGCATGGTCTTAGCAGCGGGTAGTGGGAGTCTTGTAAGAAGCAGTGGTTTGTGGAGTTGCGGGATAAGAGAGCTAGCACGATTTACTAGAGAGTATTTTAGTTAAAGACGTTTACCTAGAGGAAGCAGGAAGACCTAGGGAAGACAAGATATAGATAGCTTAAGTAACTAAATAAGATATAAGAGTAATAAGCCTTTACTAAAAAGAGCTTAGGTAAAAGTAAAAAAGAATAGTATTTAATAAATTAAATACTAAATGTCGCGATGCCTTCACGGCATCACGTGCAGCCTTAAGAGTTTTTGCTAGAACCAGAATATCTATTACTTTGGCCTTATCGGCCTAACCTACCTAAAGAATATATATATCTACTGGTTAGGTTAAACAGTCTTATATAAAGATAGTTAAGCCGTTTTCTTATAATTTTTCCTACCTATAAAAGTATTATATAACAGTTATAAGTCTAGCTTATACTATATCCCTATCTATTACTACCTAAATATATTATACTTAAGGTTTTTTTTATATAAACCTCTTTTTTAATCTATTAGTCTATATTATTCTTTAAGATGTCCTTATAATTATCCATAATAATAAATATCTTAATAAAGTTATAATTATAAATAACTAGCCTATATAGTACTTAACTCTTTAGCTTAAAGCTAAATTAAAATATATCTAGAAATTTATAGATCTAGATAGGCTAACTATAATAAGTAAGAAAAAACTTTATTTTAATAAATCCTGAATATTTATAACGTACTTACTGTTAATAAATTTACTATTTATAAGAATATTAAGTAAAAGTAATCAACTAAAATAGATATTAAGAATAATAAGCCTTTTTGATTAACTTAAGATCTAGATATAAAAGTTACTTATTAAGTATACTTAGTTAACACTATAGTTAATAAGGCCTAATATAAGTAAAAAAAGAAATCTTTTAATATAATTAATATATAGGTTAAAATTATAATATTTAAGCTATTATCTATATTAGCTTAAATAAAGGCTTTGAATGAAAAGTAAACTAACGTGGTTCATCAGTGAGTGGGCCACCATCAGTGACCGGGCCACTTTTCCCACCTTCATCACTCACAACTTCTATATCTCAACTAAAATCAATTGAATCAATTGCAACTACTCAGAATCACTTGAACTATTTATTTCCACAGCCTCTGGACAGGTTCTTGCATTGTGGCCGGTCTTGCGATAGATACCACAATGTTGTAAACCTGTCTGACGACGTTTTGACGACCCCTCGTTTTCCTCCTGTTTACACCCTTCCTCCTTAATAACACCCTTTTCGGCCATGACTTCCCTTGCCTGAGACCTATCTAGTGCCCCTCCGTCTTGTAGTCTAGTTCTTTTGGCTCTCCGACGCTTACTAAGGGCCGTATTTGCTTCTTGAAGATGGCGTAGCTTTTCCTCTATAAGGGCAGCTGTATGGGAAATATACTGTAGACCTTTTTTAAGCTTATCAGCAGCTTCACAAATTGGAGTTGGCAAGCTTCCCTGATGTCTAGAGATTCTTTCCTTTATAAGTGAAGACTGAGAAATAGCCTTATTAGTGGTTTAAGGCGTCTTAGAAACCTAAGGGTCAGGTAGCCTGTTAGGAGTGTTTAGGGCTGTTAGTGTCTGTAACTACATATCCAGCTTAGAAAGAACAGTCTAAGGGCTATAGGGAATAAGCCCAGCCCCTCTGAAACCCCTATAGACGTTTTTATGGGTAAAGGTTTGAAGGAATGCGGCCTTGAATGTGAGGAAGAACTCGGGTTTAGTGATGTGGGTAATCTGGGCCTTAATGAAGTGCTCAATCTGTAAGCCATATCTCAACTTCAAGACATTATAGCAGCCAACGTCAAGAGGCTGGGTTAGATGTAATAAATAAGCTGGTAGACAGATAGTTATAATTTTATTCTCCTTATAATAGTCTTTAAAATCGCTGCTAACATGGCTTTTATAGCTATCAATAACTAGTATCTAATATATGTCTCTTAGTCATGGTTTTAAGTATTTATCGAAATAATAAAGCCATTCCAAGGCAGTCTTGTTATCGGTCCATCTATTAGAAGTTATTTTAACTGCCTAGCTGTCTGGAATCTAGGCCTTAGAATACCAACTTATAAGGTAGAAGCGGCCCTAAACCACTAAAAAAGGCAGTATTATATAACTATTACTAGCAACACAATAAATCGCGGTAGCCTATTCTTAATTACTAGGCTGAACCTTTTTTGGCTTCCTAATCCGATCGGAATATATAACAACTATTCTAGGCTGGATTATACCTATTATAAAGCTGGTCTTATTAAAGTTATAAAAATCATTATCTATAATACCGTATTTCAATTGTATATTAGCCATAAGTTGGAACCAAGGCTTAATAATTATATGATCTTCACAGAGGCCCCTCTGATAGTCATAGACACAAGAAAATCGCGTCTTGAGCTCTAGGTGACGCTAGACAAAGCGTTCCGTCTAACGCTTCCCGACCGGTCAGCCATCACGCTTCCAGAGCAATGTATTGGCTATATCTCCCATATCCACATGTCTAGGCGAGAATCCTTAAGAATCCAGGTTAATAATATATTGAATAATTACCTCTTCTTTAGTCTCTATTAAATTCAGCTGGGTATTCCTGCTATCGACCTTTGTATTTTAACCCTTCATTCTAGACTGGAGGGTAGTTCTTGGAACATTATAGATGGTCGCTACACATCAGATACTTAATCCCGGTGTCAATCGGATCGCATTAATTGCTAGAATAATCCTGTGTTTAGGTGAGGTTTTAGACATTATTTTATGGAAGAAAGGACGTATTAAAGCTAGAAGGTGATGAAGGTGGGAAAAGTGGCCCGGTCACTGATGGTGGCCCACTCACTGATGAACCACGTTACCTTATTTATTATAGTATTACTAGATTTACTTAAATATCTTTATAACTCTTTAATAACTATATACTTTAATACTATATATCTTATATATCTAGTAATTTATTATTTTATTAGTTATCTTAATATTGATATATATACTAAGTATAAGAAGCTTTGATATTAGGATAATATCTCTATTAGTATTATATTTAAGGATAACCTGTATCTTTACTAGTATTATAATTTATTATCTAGTCTCTAATTAAAAATATCTTTTTTATTATTTCTCTAGAGTAAATAATTTTAAAGTTATATTCTAATACGAATTCTAATTACTAAATCTACTGTTCATTAAGATTCTTAAAGGTTATAAAGTAAATAAGGTTCTTATAATCTATATAGATAAAGACTTAATTCTTTATTCTTAATAAATAAGGTCTTTGTTCTTAAAATACTTAGATAATAGTTATACGTTCCTTATTATAGATCTAGTAGTTTAGCTTAGGTTTATAAAACGATTTTAAGTAGAATATATACAGATATAGTTATCCTTACTTATCCTATTATCCTAATATAATAGAATTAGCTAGAGGTATTTAACTAGATAGAGCTTAATAGTAGGTATTAGTATATTATAAGACTAAAGCTAATAAAGGTATTAACCAGTAGGCCACTATATCTAGTAAAGCTCTATAAGTAGGGTGGGTCGCTAGAGGCTTAACAACCAGTCGCTAAGACCTATCTTCTATTAGGAATACTATTATAATTACCCCCCCTGCTATATAACTTTATCCCTAAAGTTATCATATAATATCTTTTAATAATAATATCAAGATATAGTCTTTTTCGGCCTAAAATAGCCTTATAGCTTTTTTATTTATAGTGTTAAATTTTTTTGGCTTCGCGGCTTTATTAGTTTTATTTTTTATTATATATTTTATATAGTTTGTTTATTTTATCTAGCGATATATTAGTAAATAGTTATCGGGTTATAAGGTAAGCTATTAGGTAGATAAATAGTTATATAGAAGTAAACATATTAGCCTATTACCTAGCTTATTTTCTTTAGCCTGTTAAGTACCTAAGTAGAAAGTTTTTTTTTACTATTAGCTGCTTATTTCTTTTTTTTTAAGGTTTAACGATTTTTCTATAATTCTTTACTATTATAATTTTTGTCTATAATTCTTCTTATCCATTATATCTTATTTCTATTTTTTTCTATATCCTATCTTTCTCTTAGTTTTTTTTTCTATTTATCTAGTTTTTACTAAATAATCGCTAACATATCTATATAGTAAACAGGCCATTATAGTGGGTAGGCCACTTTTCCCTACCTTTCTCCCTTTTCTATAAGTTAAACAAGCTATAACGTATAAAATTAATTAAAATTACTTATCGCTATCTTCTTTATCACTATCCTAAACTACCTTACAGGTTTATACTGTATGTCTAGTTTTTCCGTAATTACTATATCGTTATATATATATAGTTTACCACCCTTTATATAAGCCTCTGTTTAGGACGTTTATCTACCTCCAGCTTTAATACCTTCCTTTTCTCTTTATAGTGCCTCTACTTTAGCTATATTAAGTGACCCTTTAAGACGTAGTTAGGTCTTTTTAGCCCTCTAGCGCTTACTTAGTATATGTTAGAAGTAGAAGCTCTCTTAAGCGCTCTACTACTTCTTTATCTTATATTTCCTTTATTATAAGGAATTATCTATATAAGATATATATATATATAATCTACTAACTTAGTAGGTTAATATATATATTGATTACGTAAGCAGGATAATTACGTAATCTGGTCGAATCTAAGAGAAGCACCTAGAATGTCCTCTCTGCTCCTCCTAACTCTATCTTTCCTATAAGGTTATCTATTTAAGTTAGGGTTATTAACGTAGGGTTATGGAATTACGCAATCCTTAGGTTGATTTATAAGCAGCTTACGCAAGTATGGAATATTCTAGTAAGCTGGAAAGGACTATATAAGGGACTGGAATCTTCCTGTTTCTTAGTCTTCTATTTCTCTCCTTAAGCAAGCAAGCAAAATAGTTCTAAAAATAAGACTAACTATTATACTCTCTTTAACTATATTCACTCTATATCCTTATATCCTTATATCTATTATATCTACCCCTGTTATCCTATATTCTTGTTTCTATAGGATATATTCTTATATAAGAGATATACTCTCTTATATACTCCAGAGGCTGTTATTACTCTCTACGAGTTCAGCCCACCTGTTGTGCTGACACCTTTTATTAATTAGATAGAAAGGTTATAAAGAAGCACTTAAGGTTATATTACTAATATATAGTTATATTACTATCTTTTATTATAATATAGATATACCTATTATAATTTCTCTTTATTCCTTTTACTAAAAGGTAAAAATAGATTTGTTATCTTAGGTATATTTCTTATAAGGTATTAGTAGTGTTTTTTCTAGATAATACTTTAGTATTTCAATCTCTATTATTAGCGTCTAGCCTATTAAACGCTCTTTATAATAAGCTAGTTATTAAAATATCTAGTTACCTAGTTAGATCTATAGTTAATAGCTCTTCTAAAGATATATATATTAAAAGGTTTAAAAGACTATCGCTATTTATTATTATTAACCCAACTCTAGAAATAATATTATTACTTTTATCTTTAAATATTAATAAAATAGCTAAAGTTAAAAAGGTTAAAAAAAATCTACTTATAAGCTTTCTTTATATAGTTTACTATTTATCTAGATTTTAAAGAAGTAGTTTCTATATACTATAAGGTTTTATCTATAAGTAAAACTATTATTTTAATATTATTAATTAACCTAAGGCTGTTAGCCCTAATAATATCTGAGGCCTAAGGAAGGTTATCTCAAACTATAACATAATCTTAGATAACTTTAATTATCTTTTTTATCTTTCAGCCTTAAAAAGCTTTAGTCTCCTTTATAAGGTTATTGAAAAAGCTTTTGATAAATTAAATATTTCCTATTATTATTATCTATTTAAATATAGATATCTAAATATAGTATAAGTTACATATATTTAATATATAATTAACTAAATACCTAAGATATCTATAGAGAAACTGTTGGAATGTCACCTGGGCGACATTCATACTTAAGGCCAATTCCGTCACGACCAAGTGGCGGGCCCGCTTTTTAGGTCGCTTAGAGAAACACTTTATAGCTTTTTTATTATATATCTTTTTATAATCCTTTTATATTAGGTATACCTTATACCTATATATAAAGAGTCCTTTTTAATATAAAAATAATAATCTAGTTAAAAGTATTAATAAGTTGGATTATTATTAATAGTAGTATTATTAAAACTAGCTAAGTTTCTTGTTAATAAGAGATATCTAGCTAAATAATTCTCTTAGGCTAATCCTATAAATATATATTACTATAAAGGCTGTTTTATCCTAAAGCCTTTTTAAGAGATTTGCTTTAATATATATTTTAATTAATTTCTATATAACTAGTTAGCCTATTTTCTCTATAATACCTATCAGTTTTTTTTATATTTAATAGTAATACCTTAATATCTATTTAAACTATTTTATACTATCTTTTATAGGCCTTTTTTATATTTAAGATAAAGAAGACTGCTTTATTATCATATTAAAACTTATAAATTATAAAATACTTTTATTATTAGACCTAGGCCTTGAGTGTTTATAGCGATTAGAATAGGAGATCTTTAGTTTTTCTTACTAAAGGAAAGCTAATTATAAGGTTAGTATATTTATTATAGATAATTAATAGTTATTCTATTTCTAAAAATAACTCAAGGAAGTTAAAAAGATCTTAATAAATATAATACTATAGGTATATTACTTTTAACTTAAATATCTCTCTTAAGATAAATATTTCTAAATATATTAATATATAGTGTTTATATCAATATTAATTTAGTATAATAATCTATACTCTGTAAGCTTATTTTATAAGCTTATATAGTATAGTTAGACTAAGGTGTCTAGATTATAGATACTAAAGAAGTATTAAATTATTCTTTTTATTTATAAGTTAATAAGATCTTCTATAAGATCTTTTCTTAGTCATAGTAATAATACCTATAGGGCTTTTAGAAATTAATATCTATAGTGTTTTTAGATAGTTATAGATAGGGTTATATTAAATAAAGACTAGGTTGTATTTTTATATTAAGCTAATAACTATATTATTATTCTTTATTAGTTTAAACCACTAAGAATTAAGAATTAATAACTCTTATTTCTTATAACAAAATCTCTATATAATACTATAACTAAAGGTTATATAATAATATAAATAAGATAACTAGATTCTACTAGTAAAATGGATAAGAAAAGTATATAGGTTGTCTCTAAGACATTAGTAAAACTAGTAACTAAGCTAGTCTTACTTAAATAACCCCTAGATATCTAAAGCAGCTCCTAGATATCTAGAATAACCCCTAGATACCTAAAATAACCCCTAGATATCTAGAATAACTCCTAGATTCCAAAGATAAACCCTACATACTTTATAACCCCTAGATATCTAAGATATCTAAAAATAATCTATTACAATATATCTTATAACTGTAACGGTCCAAGGCGAGGTATATTGCAACCAGCTATGGCGACTACATACGAGTATCTAAAGCTAGGGAAGAAAGGAGAAAAGCTCCCTAAAGGTTCACCGCTTCTCAGGTCTAGTCAGGGCGAAGGAGCGCACAGGCCGTCGGGTTGACGTTGTTGCGGTTCCATGCCTCCGATCAAAGGTGATGTGTTTCCTGGCCGCGATATCCAGCAAGGCTTCTTCGGGCCCAGCCCGTTACAATACCCCCCTTCTCCCTCTCCTAGGGATAGGGGTCTCCTTCTGCTGAAAGGCAGCCCACGCTGCTATGTCTTTGAGGTTGCTTAGCGGTTCCCAGGTCGGTTTGGTGTAGTCTGTCTATTTTACTAGAACTCTTTAACCCTTTCCTTTACGCTTTATCTGTAATATCTCCTTAACCTTGTACTCTAGATCAGGCCTGGATGTTAGGGTGGCAGGTTGTCTGTTATCTTGTTGTTGAGATGGAAAAGGGTCATCCCCTATGTGTTTTAGGAGTGAGATGTGGAAGACGTTATGTATCCCAGGTGGTATATCTAGGCGGCATGCATGGGATCCAATGGCCTCTAGGACTATATACTTGGCGCAAACCCAGTCAAGCTTCTTAGATGGCCGGTCTGTTCTAACGTTTGATAGCCATAGCTATACCTTATCCCCTGGTTTGAACTGATCAGAGGGTTGACGACGGGCGTTCGTATAGTGCTCTTGTTTTTCTTGCGCCGTGGCCATGGCAGCCTAGGCCCATGCCGTAGCATCTTTTATCTTCTATACCAGATTCTCAGCTTTTGTGATAGGGGTAGTGCCCTCTATCCTAAGTGTCTCCTTAACTCTGATCAGGTCTATGTCGTATCCATAACTGAAAAAGAATGGACTGATTCCTGTGGAAGTAGCTGGTCTGTTGTTAATTACCATCATAGCTACTGGTGACAGCTCATCCCAATCGTCCTGGGCGTAAGCACAGAATGCTCTTAGGTAGGTCTCAACCACTTGATTAGCCCTCTCAGTTGCTCCATCTGTCTTAGGGTGATAGGCTGTAGACAGCCGTTGTTTTACGCCACACAGTTAGCAGAGACGCTTCCACATTTAACTAACAAACTGAGTCCCTCGGTCTAAGACTATTGCCTTTAGTAATCCATAGTGTCTGATTAGGCCTATAAGTAGGGTGGATACAGTGGTTTCTAACGAGATTTCCTTCATAGGCTTAAGGACAACGTTCTTAGATAAGTCAAAGCACCCACTTTCCGATCACCCCCACATTGCGATCACCCAAAAACATCGCCATCATGATCAACACCACCTTTTTAATTAACTACCAACATTATCTAGATGCTACGATAATGCAGCTTTCGGCCTCACTAGGTAAATCAGATGCGGCGGATTCATCTAGCCCACTTTCAGCATCGCCAGCCTCAATCTGGGCTTGTCGCACCTCGTTGATCGTCGCGAACTTCGTGTTTGGATCCAGTTGAACAGCCCTCCTCTTCCTAGCAGCAGCATTATTAACTCTAGCCTGGAGGAGCTGTATTTGGTGCTCAGCGGCAGCCAACTTGAAGGCTTGCTC